>CM033473.1:48308545-48393313 GCA_019447015.1 Hymenochirus boettgeri
ACAGAAATATCAAAGGGTGATCAAAGGCCATCAACGGAACATTAAAGGAAATACAAAGGCATGTCAATAAGATCAAAGGAAGTTCAAGGCTATAAAAGAAAGATCAAATAAGATCAAAGGTTAATTACAAGTCTATCAAGGACATCAAAGGCATTTCAAGAAAGATCAAAGGTAAGATCAAAGACACTCAAGTAACAGATCAAAAACACATCAAAGAGATCAAAGGGAGATCAAAGTGCACATCAATAGAATATTAAGAAGATCAAAGGGAGATCAAAGGACTATTGAAAGAAAGATCAAAAGGAATATCAAAGGTAGTTAAATGCATATCAAAGAAGATCAAAGGCACTCAAGGATCAAGGGAGATCAAGCACATCAAGAAGATCAAACGAGATTAAAGGTCCATCAAGAAGTTCAAGGCAATAAAAAGGCATAATCAAAGAAAAGATAAAGGGAGATCAAAGGCATATCAACGAAAAAGATTATGGCATATGAAAGAAGATCACAGGCATATCAAAGGTATAAATCAAAGCATATGAAAGAAGATCAAAGGGAACTCAAAGGCATATCACAAAGGATACGAATCAAAATAGGAAGCAAAGAAGAATCATAGGGATCATGCACATCAAAGTGAATCAAATAAGACAAGAAAGCTCAAAGTAGATCCAAGGCAATCAAAGAGTCAAAGGAAGATCAAAGAAGCTCTCAAAGGAAGATCAAAACATACAGACAAGGCATATAATTCAAAGGATGCAGGATATAAAGGAAGATCAAAGTCTTTGTTACAAGAAGATCAAGGGAATCAAGGCACATCAAAAGAAAGTCAAAGGCGATGTCAAAGAATGATCAAAGGGAGTTCAACGGCATATCAAAGGTAGATCAAAGGAATTCAAAAAGATCAAAGGGAGATCAAAGGCACATCATAGTAATTCAAAAGCAATTATCAATGAAAAACCAAGGGAATCAAAGATATCTAAAGAAATGACAACAGACATTAAAGAAATCAAAGCGCATATCAAAGAAAATCTAGGCATTCAAAGATAGATTAAAGGAGATCAAATGCATATCAAGAAAGTTAAAAAATCATATTACAGAAGATCAAAGGCATATCATAAAAGATCAAATGCATCTTAAAGTCGATCAAAGGCATAATACAAAAATCATCAAAGAAAATTAAAGGAGATCAAGAATGATAAAGGGAATCAAATGCCTATAAAAAAAGATCACAGGAAAGATCAAAGACAGATCAAAAAAGATTAAAGGGATACCACAGGCTATCAAGGAGAGAATCACAAGGCAATATCACAGAAATCAATGCCATATCAAAAGAAGATCAAATGGCACTATCAAAAGAACAATCAACGGTACATATCAAAAAAAAAAAAATCGCCAACGCGTAGAGGACGGTTTAATTATTATTTGCTTGCTAAGTGGCGATTTTAACATGCGCCTAACTAAACAAAATTTTTTATCTGACCGGACCAGTGATTGGACTTGAAGCTGTGGAGTGGAGTGGTGCTACCTGCCTGTAACGGAGGTAGTTGAGGCTTTAATTGTAGTGGGTTGGGACAGCCCCGGCAGAAGCAACTGCCAAACCGCAAGAGTGCCGAATGTCAATGAGATCAAAGGAAGTTCAAAGGCAAATAAAAAGGAAGATTAAAGAAAGATCAAAGGGTGATCAAAGGCACATCAAAGGAACATTAAAGGAAGATCAAAGGCATGTCAATAAGATCAAAGGAAGTTCAAAGGCATATAAAAAGAAAGATCAAATAAAGATCAAAGGGAGATTAAAGGCATATAAAAGGAACATCAAAGGCATTTCAAAGAAAGATCAAAGGTAGATCAAAGACATCAAAGAAAGATCAAAAGCACATCAAAGAGATCAAAGGGAGATCAAAGGCACATCAAAGAAATATTAAAGGAAGATCAAAGGGAGATCAAAGGAATATTAAAGAAAGATCAAAAGGAATATCAAAGGTAGTTAAATGGCATATCAAAGAAAGATCAAAGGCACATCAAAGAGATCAAAGGGAGATCAAAGGCACATCAAAGAAAGATCAAACGGAGATGAAAGGTACATCAAAGGAAGTTCAAAGGCAAATAAAAAGGCATATCAAAGAGAGATCAAAGGGAGATCAAAGGCATATCAACGAAAGATTAATGGCATATGAAAGAAAGATCAAAGGCATATCAAAGATCAAAGGCATATTAAAGAAAGATCAAAGGGAACTCAAAGGCATATAAAAAGGAAGATAAAAGAAAGATCAAAGGCACATCAAAGGAAGCTCAAAGAAAGATCATAGATCTTTCTTTATCTTCTTTTTATATGCCTTTGAGTTCCCTTTGATCTTTCTTTAATATGCCTTTGATATACCTTTGATATGCCTTTGATCTTTCTTCATATGCCATTAATCTTTCGTTGATATGCCTTTGATCTCCCTTGATCTCTCTTTTTTTTTTTGATATGCTCGGCATCTTGCGGTTTGGGTTGCTTCGCCGGGCTCGTCCCAACCCCACTACAATTAAAGCCTCAACTACCTCCGTACGGCAGCGTAGCACCACTCCACTCCACAGCTTCAAGTCAATTCACTGGCTCCGGTCGATAAAAAATTTATGTTTATAGGGCATGTTAAAATCGCCACTTAGCAAGCAAATAATAATCTAAACCGTCCTCTACGCGTTTCGGAATTTTTTTTTTTTGATATGTACCGTTGATTTTCTTTGATATGCTTTGATCTTTCTTTTGATATGCCATTGATTTCTTCGTGATATGCCTTGATCTCTCTTGATTGCCTGGTATCCTTTAATCTTTTTTGATCTGTCTTTGATCTTCCTTTGATCTTTTTTTATAGGCATTTGATCTCCCTTTTATCTTCTTGTATCTCCCTTAATTTCTTTGATCTTTTTTATTATGCCTTTGATCGACCTTTAAAGCTTTGATCTTTCTATGATATGCCTTTGATCTCTCTGTTAATATGATTTTTAACTTTCTTGATATGCATTTGATCTCCCTTTAATCTTCTTTGAATGCCTATGATTTTCTTTGATATGGCTTTGATTTCTTTAATGTCTTTGTATTTCTCTTAGATATCTTTGATTCCCTTGGTTTTTCATTGATATGCTTTTGATATTACTATGATGTGCCTTTGATCTCCCTTGATCTTTTTGAGATATCCTTTGATCTACCTTTGATATGCCTTGAACTCCCTTTGATCATTCTTTGACATGCCTTTGATCTTTCTTGATGTGCCTTGATTCCCTTTGATCTTCTTGTAAATGACTTTGATCTTCCTTTTATATGCCTTTGGATTCCTTTGATCTTATCTTTGATATGCCTTTGATATTTCTTGATATGCTCATTTTTGTATCTTCCCTTTGAGAAAGGCACATCAAAGGAAGCTCAAAGAAAGATCATAGGGAGATCAAATGCACATCAAAGGAAGATCAAAGGAAGATCAAAGAAAGCTCAAAGGGAAGGAATGTAAATGTGGTTTGGTTTCCTTTACCATTAATGATGGAAGTGCATAATTTTTATTAAACTTTAGATGCATATGCCAAGTATGGTAAAACATAATTCCCCTATCATGCTAAAATGCTATCTAATCAATGTGTGACGTGACAGATTTTTGTCTAGCATCTACTACTGGTGGTTTTGTATTTAGCTATTAACGCGAAAGCAAATTTGTGTGATGAATAACTATTTTTGAAAACCGGCATTTTGATGTTTTCTAGAAGTGACACATGAACGTGATTGCATTCCAAATCCTATTCATGAAAAAGTGGTAACATCAAGTTTTTATTTGGGCAATAGAACTTTTGTGTCCCTTCCAAATCAGGATAGTTGGGGCCCTGTTTTGGGCTTTTTATTTTGAAGCTATTTAAATTTTCAGTCATAATTTTAAAAGGGTAGGTGTCCAACCCAAATAGTAAGTTTTGTTTTGTCTCTGATTTACTGAAGAACAGGGTACATGCACTATCTCTTACCCTCAGTCCCGCCCGCTTCCCGCGCTATGGATGGCCGGTTTCGATGGCCGAACCGCCTTATCCGTCTGCAGATTATCCATTCGCGGATTGGCGGATTTTCCGGATTTTCTGGCCTTCCTAACTTCCAACCAACGTATTTCTCGCATTTTCAAAATTTTCGAATTACGAGGTTTCTTGTATTTTTCGAAAATTCGTATGTTTAAATCACGGGATTTGTTTGTATTTTCAAAGTATTTTTTTTATTTTTTATTGGGTCCGCTCTGCGGCATTTTTTCGAATTTTTTATCGAAAATTCTCAGAATCCTCGAGCGGACCGGCATTTTGCGAAGTTCGGACAATCTCTTCCTCGTCTCCTTCGCACTGTGTGCGCAAAAGGACTGGGATTGTGGGAGTCGTCAGGGCAATCGGAGCTGGAGCGGGTTCCGCGGTGTAAGTGTCTCCTCAGATTTACGAGAACGGAGGTTAAGGAGATAGTGCATGTTCCTCCTGTTTCATAAATCAAGAAAAAAAGAAACAAATTAACAAACCAACTTTCTTTTTTATGGACATACCCTTTAACACCAGCTGGTTTTAAATGGCTGATTGTTTACTGTAAGCATAGAAACAGCTGACAAGCATATATTTGTCTTATTTAATAAACGAGATCCAATCAACGTGAATGAAGATGATCTAATGCATCATGTGTACCTTCAAAGGTAATTAGATCTAAAGCATAAAATAAGGGTTACTATTAATCGAAATCCCGGCACTGCAAAGCAGGCTTCACATTACTATGCCTTGACCAATTCCATTCTTTGGCTGTTTTTTGTACCCCTACTAATTGAGAATACCCAAATTTACAATACATTGCTCAAGTCAATCTCAATTAAAATCTCATTTATATTCTCTGTGATAAAAAACATGGGCTTCAAAAGGGTTTTGACTTTCACGGGACCTTCCCATCTGTTTGTTCATTTAGTTTAGGCCATTTTTCCTATATTCTATCAACTGTGACACCGGAAAGCCTGGCGACGATACTTTTTTGAAGTTATAAAGAATCTAATCTTGCCTTAGTGTTGTTTTTGAACCTCTTGTACACTAACACCATAAAGAAAAGCCATATGACGAATAAGTAGGGATGCACACAGCCACAATTCTGCTTACCAGCCAACAGCTAATGCTCCGATACAATTTAGTTCTGGGTATTTGTTGAATCAAAATTGCGCGGCAGAGTCAAATCCAATCTATTTTGATTGAGGATTCTTAAAGTCTTGTTAAAGAGGTTAATATAATATATTATTTTAGTGGTGGTCAATAAAATTTGGCAATTTGTCCATCTTTCTGGCCTGGTGCAACACTTTAATAGTATCTTCAGATTTACGATTATAAAATGATTGGTTGTCTGCTATTTAGAAGAAATAATGCCACACCAATGTTTCATCACGCGAGACTGATGAGTGGCCCATGAATGACCAATGGATTTGGTTGAATCTTACATATCCAATCGTTGCAAAGTCGGACTAGATCTTCCAGCTGGGTGAAAATACCACCCATGGTTGATTGTCTAAGGACTTTAATTAGAGTTGTGACCCCTACCCGATTCCCACAACCCTGTTCCGAAGTGATTTCATAGAGCCTGACATCTGGGCTTGCAGGTTTCTGACTTTTTGTAGTATTTCTGGAATCTGTGTCAAACTATTTTAAATTTTATGTTATTTTATAAATTGTCGAACTTTTCGATTTTGTAAATTTGGAATTTCTATAATTTCAAAAAAATTTGAAAAAAAAAATACCGTGTTATGCCAAAAGGAACTCATTGAAATTTCCGTATCTGGAGGGCGTTAAAGATTTTTTGGGCATTGATACATGTTCCCCTGTCCTTTCCTCAGGTCCCTGAGTCTATTTACAGGTATTTATCATTGCTAGTTAAGACCTTAATTTTAGCATCAACAAACTTTTTTTACGTTTCAATTTTTTTTAACTTCCATTGACGTGGATCCGCTTGCGGATTAAAAAAAAATTTCCGAAAATGTAACACAGCTGTTTTTTAAAATCTGGTTGTTGTAATGTACATGAATCTGCAAGCGGACAATTACCGTGAATTTGCCCATCTCTTTCTTAATCTCAGTAGCCTAGAAAAAGCTAACATGGGAAGACTTTGGCATTTCTTATTGTTCATCAGTCTCTAACATTTTCATATTCACACTGTAAATCTTTAGTTAATATCTATTGAATAAAATATAAAATTAAAACGATTGCGTTTACAAAAATTAACAAAGCAAATCGCATTTTAGGAAGTAAAACAAAAAGGGAGGTCTTAATGTAAGATTACATTCATTAACAATGATTAGATGGCCTACGCCCAAAAAAGGTATTTACAAATAGTTTTAAAATCCTAATTTTCAAGTTTTCTTTTTCCTCTCCCAGCAGAACACCTGAACACATACAAAACTAATCAACCCAGACAACTAGTTTAATAACAATGCATCTTTACCTTGCTGTGATTCCCGAGATGCAATCAATTACATCATTATTGCAATCACAGGATCAGGCAAGGTAGTGCTCATATTAGATGCTAAAATCCACATACAATACCCCTTCAAGTTTTAACACTTCACAGTAGCACATTAACATAGCTTAAGGTGCATTGGAAATAGCATATCCCCCATAAAATAAGTGTTTTTTGAATCTCCTGAAAGTTTCCCTTGTATTACATACTGTATCTCTTTTTGGATGAGTGTACTGAGGTTTGCCATATCCACAAATTTAACTTTTTTTTGCTGAAATGTTAATATTCTGTTTTTCTTACACTAACAATGCTACCGTAAGAATAAACTTGCAAAGATATATTTTTCATTTTGTATGAAAAGCAAAGGAGTATGTCATTGTTAGGGACTAAGACAGTCGGAACCCGGATCCAACACGGAACCCCTCATTTCCGAAATCCGAAGATCCGTCAGAATCCGAACGGTATTTCGGTGACTTCAAACTATTTCTATAAATTATCACAGTTTTGGGATTTCACAATACCTTGAACGTTTCGATAATCCTCAAAAAACGATTCGAAACTCGAAAGTAGTCTCCGTCATAAGTTTTCAAGGGATATGCAACATTCAAGTCTATTGTTCGATAATCCTCACAAACAGCCTCGAACTGTCGATAATGTTCTCGAGATCCGGGTGAACCGAACACGGAACAAACTGTTGATTTTCATGCCATCTTATTGAGGGACAAAGCATTTACAATATGCTACAAAAAACTAACTGAAATTCATGTTTTTGTCAGAGAGAGTAATTTAACATGATTTGCTGTCAGCTGCTCTTTGACTGTACACTACACATACCTTAGTCTGGGTCGCCCAACTAAGGTGGATTATGGGACTGACTGAGCTAATCTTATAAATTAACTAGAAGGTGGCATTGAGAGCAGGTCGATGGTTGTTTGCTGATACACTAAACTAGATGCCTAGCTTTTGGAAACTTCAAATAATGGTGGCAAGTCTGCGGGAAGCCAGACCTAGATAGACTATCAAAAGGCACAGAAATGGCAATTATGGATTCATGTTTGAATAAATGGTAAGTGAATGCCTATTGGGATTTAATAATCCCTTGCCACTACACCATAATATACTCTGTGTTAGTGCATCGTAATGGAAAAAGATTTGGGGTTCCTGGTAGAATACATACTTATCTATAGCAAACAATGCCAGGTAGCAACGGCTAGAGCTAGCAAGAATATGTGCTTGTATAAGAGGGGAATAGATTCAAGAGGGAAAAAATATTATTCTCCCTCTTACAAGGCACTGGTTCAGGCCTCATTTGGAATATGCGGTGCAGTTTTGGAATCCCATATACAAAAGGACATCTTGGAAATTGAGGCAGTTCAGAGAATGGCAAACTAAATTAATAAGGGGAATGGAGGGGCTTTGAATATGCCGAACAGATTAGCAAGTTAGGCAGTTTACATTGGAGAAGCGCGACGTTTGCGCTGGACATTATAACTTAAACACAAATATTAATTAATGGGCCCATACAATAGACTCTCTGGTGCATGTCACTAACAGGGTCATATTAGAACATCGTCTGCATTCCTTTAAGGTGAAGAAAAGAAGTTTCATCTTCATGTTGGAAAGGTTTCCTTTACCAAAGAACGTGAAACAGGTGGAGACTGGGCTTCGTCATCAGATGTTGTAATGGCAAGTTTCATTGAATAGCTTTAAAAAGAGGCCCTGGATCCGTTTCTAAAACTAAAAAACATATTGAATATTACTGGTATTAATACATATAAGACTGGTTGATCCATGGGATACGTTCCGATTGCGGCTGCTGAAAATCCCCCCCCCCCCCTTTTTTTTTGGTGACTGAGGTTCCCCTCCCTTTTTTCTGTTATTTTTTTTTGCCTTACTCTGATCAACTGTTAGGTTAGGGGTTAACAACAAAAAAGAAAAAGGGTGAATAGTTTGGGACTTGATGGACGTTAATGTGTTATTCAAACCTCACAATTAATAGTTACTATGTTAAATCATAACACATCCACGCAGCCTTATGGGGCTCATACCTGCATCAATCCCTGTTGTGCAATCGTCATGATGCGTTGGATCGTTTATTGATTTTATAAACATCATTGCCAGAAATGTCCAAAATTTAATAATTGGCCAATGAAACATTTTTATTGTGCGTTGTCCATCAACATCGTGCCATCAATTGACTGATGACCAGATTTCCTTAGTGTATGGGCCCCATTATGAAAGATTGCAAATCCTTTTGAAAGGTGATGTCAGTTGGAACATTGCAAAATTCACTGTACTGTTAAGTGCCCACATGTCCACTGCAAACTGTAAATGAATCTTGGTGAATAACCCCTCCCAAAGAAAGTGTTTTTATTTACTTTTTTGTTTCATTTAATTTATTAAAAAACAATGTACCTCTTAATTACACTTTTCTATGGAGAATTACAAAAACCACTAAATCCGAAAATATGCCGGCCTACCACACTAGCCATTGGCGTAATCAGGACATGAAGGACTTTAAATTGATATTCCTTTTTCAGGTACTTTTGTTTTTAAGAGAAAATAAAATATGAAGAAGTACATTTTTCTAATGGTATATTTCAATAGTTTTTCAATACATTTCAGCACACAATTTTTTAAAAACAAATCTTTTGTTTTCTCTCAAAATTTTGTCAGGTTGCTATGTAAATAAAATAATTATAATATTAGGAACTGTTTTTACAAGAAGAGCCACCAAGAAATTATTTTTTTGGCATGGAAACTGAGACAAGGGTTTTCATCGTACTTACTGTTTACTTATAGTGGCCTTGAAGTCTGATATCGATTCCAACCATACATTTGAATTGATGCAACCTAACACAAATAATACAGCATTGCAAGTCAACCAATAATACCGTATCATATCACACTGTCGCATTTTCAAAATGTAATAATATGATAATAATATTTTGTTACTGTAACTAACACAGATACTTTTAAATGTATTGGATATCTATTTTGGATTGAGGTATTTTTCTGGCATTGCTGGCGATCCTAGGACAACACTTGGTAACGGGTCTTCTTTGCTCACTTTTCCCAATGCAGTACTGATGCCTTTTTTAGTATTAGATAATTTATAAATATATTTACATTTATGTTCTTGAAAATTGATCTTGGTGAAATATCTAGTAGCAATTTGGGGGACCAATTAGTTTTTAAAAATATTAATGAAAACTACTTTCAAAGGAAATCTAGGTCAAGTGGGCACCATAATAGTACAAACTTAGCCCTTCAGTTTAGCGAACCGTTTGAATGTGACATCGGGGGGCTACGTTTTGTTTCTCTCTTTCTTCTCTTCCTCTAGGAAGCATTTTCTTCTAATCTTATGGGATGCCTGTGTGTCTTGATATGAGATCTATTGGTTAACATACACCAGAGAGTTTATTTATCCATCACCATAATGTATTGGGATGTTTTGTACAATGAGAACTTGCTTTTTTTTCTATTGCCAGCTTCTGCATTATCTACTAATTTAATTCCAAACTAAAGTACATATTTAGTCTATGGCCTTACCAATTCTTTATAAAAAAAAGCATAATTTTTTCTCCTTGAATATATCCCCATATCTAATAGACTAATATCTTGCTATCTCTAGGTTGTTTCTGTCTAGTATAAGCAGCTATGATTTTAATTTAGTGAATTGTAACGACAATCAAGCACAACAACTTTAGAACATGATTCTCCGGTATCTTCTTACATTCCACTAAATAAACATTTCATTGTAGATGACTAAAATGGGTTCACAGGTTTAGAACCAAAATAGTGTAAATGTAAGATAATTCAATGTATTTAAATTTAGTAAATAGTTTTACATGGCACCGGACTTAGGATGTGTACATTAATAAAATGAGAAGAAAACACTCTACATAACTCCCATTAAAATACAAATATAATGTCCAAATAGGAACCGCCTTAGTCCCCTTTTTTTTTGTTCCTTTTGCTTTAAAACACAGACATTGATTTTATAGAGCTTTTTATTTCTGTTAAGGGAAGATATTATGAATGATTGGGAATAAATGTTTTGGCTTAAAATCTGTAATAACCTTGTCTGCCGTCGATGTCTCTTACCCTTTTTTCCCTTAAGAACAGGATTACTCTTGATTTGAAATATGCCTTTTTAAGCAAGCGGCTTTAATTTGAAAATACATTTAAAAAATGTAACTTTATTTCTTTGAAATAATTAATACCTATATATATTTTTATTTTTTTCTTATTTTTTTAACATTATAACATAACGTAAAGACTTGTCACAAACTGATACCTTCTCATGGTTGCTGTTTAAGTGCATGTACGAGGCCCCTATAATGCAAAAGCAGAAGCATATCATTTGTAGGAGGCCGTTTCATCTCCTACACCCCAGTTTTGCTCTTAGACCAAGAAAGTCTCCTTTCGTGCTTTGTAAGTGAATAAACCTTTTAAGAAGTTCGTGTCTTTACTTTTCTTTTTTAATGTTTCTTTTCAGGAGCTTCTCTGTATCTATGGTGACCCCCATGACTATAGGACAAAAATTAGTAACCCACACTATTTTTCATTAGCTCTCACTTTGGACTGAAATCAAACCAGCTCGACCTGTCAAGGCATATAACATACAAAATTACTTATTTTGTGTGTTCTAAAGAGGAACATCTGCTCTTTCTCCTTTCTTATAATGCACTTTTAAAGGCCTTAGGCATTCGTTGTGAACATGCAGCCGTAGACATTGGCTCTTAGCCAGAAATTCCTCCTCTGTTAATGCATAAGGTGATACTACACCTAGCTAGCAAAGCATAAATATAATCCCACTGTCTATTGTCCATGGTTATACTTATAGAATTAAAATTAACATCACTCGAACTGAAATGTCTGGACAATGTTGAGGCCTCAGCATCATCTTAATCCCCCTCTCTTTATTATAGGCTGGTTACACACGAGCTGATACTGGCCAAACCTGCTCTTCATATTTTACCAATCAGACAGCTGGAAGTTAATGGAAACCAGGCAATTTTCTTCCACAACTGATGTTTGCTTGCTAGAGAATGCTTGATGCTTTTTCTTGCTAGGAAATGGTCCTGAAGATCAGTAGCTGGTAAGTTTTTTTCCGATCATGAAACTGATCCATGAGAAATATCAATCCCAGTTATCATTTAGGATACACAATCACCATTTGCATGCCAGGACTTAAGAGCCCATGCATTTGTAACGATAATACATGCATTTTGGGTGTGTACTTTTACCTATAAAACAGTTATTGAGAAAAATTTCCCTTCCATGTGTGAAGTCACATGACAGAATATTTAACAGCACTTTAAATCACTTTAAATGTGGTGAAATGCCCCAATGATTGCTTTTATGAGTCAACGCTGTTATGAAGTTCTCTACATTATTTACCAACAGTATTTTTTAAAAAACACACTTTTTGTTCTACTTTTTAGTGCCTTTAATGATCATGCTACACTTCCAATTCTGGCAGACTTGCCTAATACAATGTCCATGGAATCACTAGATTAGTATCTTGTTTTCAAATTACCTTGCGAAAAAGTCAATATTAACTATAGTTTGTAGTACATGGGTAATAGCGATAGTGTAAATGACACATCGAGAATCATCACATGAGCCCCGACCAGAACGTCATAGTTAGTGGAGGCCTGTGGTTTTGCAATGTGAAGTGCCAATCATGCATGACATCTAAAAATTAAAAGATAGGGGAGAACGTAGGTATCAACACACAGCTCACCCTTCATAAATGCAAATAAGGATGGATTAGTCTGTGTGTATTTTCATGTTTGATGGCCGAAACTCACCAGTTTCGCCTGTTTTTTTTTTTTTCGGTATTCTCGGGACCTTGTGAGATCCTGAGATCCCAAATCCCGAAAACGGAACGAATTTTGATTATTAATCGAATGTTCAGGCTAGTTTTAAGAGATTATCAAAATAGCTTTAAGAAAAAAAACAAGTTTTGATTAATCCTTGAATACGATCGAAAAACACGGCCCTACCTTTCCAGTTTTCCGATCGATCATTTTCAAGGGTTTCGACGTTCAGGTGCAATTTTTGCTATCCTCGACGTTCGATAATTATTACGAAGTCCCGAAATTCGGACGGATCATTCAATTTCTGAACCGAGGATTCCTTATAGTCCGGGTCTGAGTTGGACACCGGATCCCATCTCTTTCCATAGTAGCCCTTACAAAATGCTTTAACCTATAAAGTTTTTTACTAATTCCACAAGCTAAAGTGCAACCATGAGCCATCTCATTCATTTGTGAGTGGGTGGGGCTACTAGGGGGGGGGTGCCTGAAACATGGAATTACTGCATACCTGACCATTAACTGTGAAACCTTATCTCTCCCTATCTATTAATTTATAGGGACTTCTGTCCTATAGGCGCTTCACACGCAAACAGAAGCCGTACGCTCACTGATGATGGCCCAATAATGCTGAAAAACCGGTCTGTGGTTGGCTCTCTGGTTTTTGCATTAAGCTTGTGGAATGGCTGTAAAAACCTTTTATAAGGTGAAGCATATTTTAAGTGCTATACATGGAAGACACAAAATTACCCAGAAGTCTCCATTCCTTATTGAGCTACATGTTAAAAAAAGTTACACTTTTAACACAACTGCAAAATTGTTTGGCAGATACATGAAAACTTCTCTAATGTGTTTATGGCATTAAATCTAACACAATGCAGAGAATTTGTTTATATGATTGTTATTACTGGCAGATATCAAAGCATTGTTTAAGTACCAAACGTTTGCATCTGGGTAAAGATGTGAAACCAACCCCTTTTTTAAAACAGAGTTTTTATATTGTTTCATAACTTCTTATGAGCTAACCATAAGCTAAAAATGTCATAAACTGTAGCGGTGGCTTTGGTTCAAATAAACAAACCTCAGTTCACACGACAATCTTCATGTATTGATTGGTTCCAGAAGAAGAGTTTGTGATTCCTTAAGGTTTTTCCCTAACTATCATAAACAGCATCATATATTGTTTGTTGATTAAAAGAAAAGTCTTGAACGAATCACACCGTATTTATATCCTATATATTCAGTGGTTCTTAATAAAGTTTTTATTGGTTTTAAAATGGTGCTAATTTTTCCCAAACCAATCAGATGTTGAGCTTTCAAAGTTAAATAGATCTGATTGGTTGTGGCAAAATACCACCATTTTAAACCGTAGACCTTTTATTGAATCTCCCTGATTGACTTTTAAGGGCCATTATTTTACTCTTGTTCTGGGAAATAGGATTTTTTAATGGTGCGGAATGACCAAAGTGAAATCTTTGTTAAGATCTGTGGTTATACAGTGATTTCCCCTATTGTTGTCCCATTGTTAAATCAATATGGTTAATGAGTATATACAAATGGTTATATCGACAAAGGGAACCGGTGTTAAACCATAACCAGTTTTTAAGTTACTCTTAATTCCGTACAGGGTTTGTCTACCCCCTGAAAACAAAACAAAGAAACAGGTAAGCATTTTTTTTGTTGTCCTTAAAGGACAAACTTCTCCAGCATTCATATCGAACCTTGTGAAAAATATTGTCCCTTTAAACTATATTTGGTTGCGTAGAAATAATTGCACCCAAATGCTTTTTCTATAGTTTGATATCAGCTAACACATTTTCCCTGAGCCTAGTTGGACTACTAGTATTTTAACCAGAATACTTAATTTAATACAATAATACATTTTATTGCATGAACTTTATGTTTTGAGATTCTAAATTGTGGAAAGTAGTGGAAGGTAAATATAAAATTGCACCCTTAAAATTGCAAACCGGATTATGTGCCTCACCCCTTACCTAGCGATTTAGGATGCTAATCAAAGAATGGCCAATACAAACTACCACAACTGTTGTGTAAGAGAGACCTTTTCTTCTATTTTAGTGACTTTATTGTTACACAATTCTAGATATATACTATTGTTTACTATTAAACTCATCAGTTTGGATATTGGATTGCAATGAATTCACACAATTTTCAATGGTTACAAGTCCACCAAATCTAAAAATTCCACGCTTTACAAAATTTGTGAAAGCTGCAATCCCCCCACAAAACTGGTTCATTGCTACCACAGCTATATAACCTGTTCATCCAACAGCGATGAAACAGTGGGTTTTAATATTTCATCAAGAACCATTTTATGCCTATACTATCTGTAAAAAATTAACTTTTTAGAATGAAACGTCAGCTGGGAACAAGAATAGATTGATTATTCCTACCCTCCAATATTGTTTTGTTGAAGAGCTAAGAGCCACAATACAGTTTCAGTTAGCTGAGGTTATGGCCCTGTGCCTTACTATAAAGATAGGACTGAGCATTCATGAAGCCTGCAGTTTTCTTTCTGCTGCTGCTTTCATAAATAAATAATTGGGAGGTAGAAAGCATCCCAATTTCCTCCTCCCGTCGCCCAGGCACTTTTTTATTTTAACTTATTTTGGAAAAAAGTTCACGCACTATAGTTCTCCTTTAAAATATAAGCGAGTGATCCCTTTTACAGTGGTAATTTCTGACATTTGTGTGATATTATCAATCGCTTTTACAACCACCCCTTCAACCCACACTACTATAATTAAATGTGTGTAATTTCAAGTGAATAGTGTTTATGAACATGTTGGACCTGTGTATTGTTGAGCTCTTTTTATTTATGGCACCCTACCTGGGCTGTTCAGACTGACTAAGATATTATTCATGTTGCTTTCTGCTTCGACTATCTACTCAACAAACCATTTGATTGCAATTGCACAGCATGCATTTTAATGAAATAATTATTTTTCTTCTAAAGTCTGATTCAGATTATCTAATATACAAGAAGATGTATAGCTTACTATGATATCTGATTGAAAAACTTTATTTCTGCAAGCTGAAATTCTTTCTGAAGTTGTTCAAGTTTTCCCCAGAAACCTTATCACAATTGTCATTATTTTAAACCTGACTTATTTTTTTATTAGCTCACATACTTTTAAACAGTTACTTGTATAAATGACTAGCTTTTACTTTTATGTTATTAATTAATGGTGTTTTTCACGTACCACATCAACCATAGTGGGTGTATACTCGGTGGTTGAAGACCCACCCAGGAATTTAAACATGGGCTAATTCAAACCAGACGGTTCGTCTTTGTCACACTTATTTCCTGTTCCACAGTTTTCTACACCTTGTAGCTTAAAAAAACAAAACAAGCCTTGATATAATTTAACTTCATAATAGCATGAATGTAACAAACTTACAGATCGATTTCTAATGCCTGTAGCAAACAGATCTTAAAAAAGAAGAGCAAGGTGCTCCTAGTTGATTGACTCTAATATTGATTGCTCATTTTGATTACTCTACATGTTTGTCCGATTTTAAACCATCTTTATTTGTCTGCCTTTTCCAATACAATAGCAATGTATAAGTAGTAAATAATGGTATACCCGTGTTAAGCCATTGGTGAAAGTGAAGCATCTTGGCTATAAATAATACTGTTTTATTGTGATAACTAAATGATTGAAAATGCACAGCTTTCCAAAGCCATAGGCTTCTTCCCCTGGATTGTATCATGCCTGAGAAAGAAGCCTAAGTGCTTTCGAAAGCTTGTATTTTCATCAATTTTAGTGAGCCAATAAGGTATTATTTTAAAATATCATTACAATGTATATTATTTATGTCAAAAAACGAATTTATCCCCTTGGCAAAAATACATTATAAAGAGAAAATATCTATTGAATATTTGTTAGACGTGATTATATGATCCCCACATCTCTTAGTTGTTAAAAAATGCCTTAATAATGATGTAATGCCGCTTCAAGTTTTAGAAATTAATTAAAATGTGGATAGGCCCCACTATAAAACCCCCCACCAAGATGGGTTCCTAAGTCCGGGGAAAAACTGGTTACACTAGGTACAGAAAAAGGTAATGTATCCTACCACCACAAAAACGACCACACACAAAAATGTTATAATTAATACATACTATATTTAGTACACAATAAATGACCGGCCGGTCGCATGTATTAAAACTTTATAAAAATATCACATATAAGAAATATTGGTTATAAACCTACATCCCCCAATTATTTACATATAATGAATGCAATATATAATACATAAATAGGAGGCAGGTAATATGGCTAACAAGTGTTAGTTAAATCTCCAAAGCATCCTCCTAATAATTTGGTTCCAAAGAACATGTAGTTCCGTGGTCTATATGTAGTAATGGAAGTAATATCAAACAACGCGTGCGCACACCTAAATAATCTATATATATAAAAAACGTATAATGTCTCTAGTCTCTACCACTGAGGCGGCGGTTAAAAATAGTCCGATACTGCTCCTGCTCTCGTCTTGTAATTGGGCAAAAGACGTATCACTAGATATCCACCGGACATGAAAAGTTGTTAAACATCCGTGGCAAGGCAGCTCTTGGATCCTTGGTACCGCTATTTCAGCCCACTAGAAGGTAGTGTTCCATAGTTCCTTCCTGATCCGACAAAATCCGCTTTTTGGCAGATAAGCAAACCGTCCAGAGTACTGATTAAACCTCCCGCACTCTCTCGGGATTAGTCTACCCTCACATCCGTCCAATTGCTACGCGTTTCGCTGTTCCCTAGCTTCAATTCAGGCTATGACGCCGTGCCCCATTACTCTCTTCTGTTTTTTATGGCTTTTATTCTCCTCACCAATCATATCGTGTTTCAGTGTTCGGGCCTACAAATTAACCCTCCTTTGTCCTTTTTGGGATACCACTTCGTATAATCCCTGCCCTCTTTCATTTCTTCTGTCATCCTCTCTGGACGAATAATGACCACACCTTTTGATCATATCCCTTCCATATATCCAATAAATCTAGAGGTTTCTCAACATTCATTCTGATTACAAAGGGTGCTAGTCCCATCCTGGCATTAAACCTGTATGGGGTTGTGTGCTGTGGAGTAAATAATAAAATCTTTGCTCCATTTGTAATAAGTTCTGTATCTAAAGTCGACCCCCCCTTATTGTAAAATTGCTCATTTTGATTCCACCCGTGCAATAACTTTGTTCCTTAATGTGCCCCATGTTTAAGTTTAAAGTGCTCATGTATATGTGGTGAAGCCGCTTGATTCCAACTTATTCCCACTGTTATCCATATGTATATTGCTCATTCCCTTCATTCGCTGTGAGTGGATCGCTCTTCTTTTCCCCTATCCTTATAGTTTCATTTTCTCTACAACTCACGTTTCCCCACTACCACCTTGCCCAATGGGCAATACAATTCATACCTACATTTTTAGAATTGACAATATATACCATTATCCCATGTGTGTTTTATATCCATTAATACTAATATTATCCTTCACCTTACTTACATATTGACAGTTCACACACCTTCCACACTTAAACATCCCCTAATTACATTCAGGTTTACATCTCTAATAGTCCCTTTTGTGCCCTTGATAAGTAAACTAGTGACAGAATATTCTTAAGGATTTTAGGTTTTCGGAAGATAATGTTAGGGCCTTTCCTATCTGTCCATCAGATCCTATCATTGAAGTATTGCCCAATGTTTTTTTAATAATGTTTTTTTATTTTCATGCTATCTTCGTTGTATCATGAATATCACTGGTTTTATCTTTGTTGTTGTAGATTCCCTTCCTTTTTCTTATGATTTAGATTGTAACAGAAGAGTTTCCCTGTTCATATTCCAGCCCTTTCTATAGTTTTCTCCACACATTCTGGTGGATAACCTTCTCCACAAACCTTTTTACTCAGAAATGTGGTTGTTCAACAAAATGTATCCTTCTAGAACAATTTCTTCTGATGTCGAAGCATTTGCCATTGGGAGTCCTTCTAACCATGATGTTTATAAGTTACCGACTCTTATATTCAATATATGTGAGGTGCTGGTAACCAATTTCATATTTATTCCATTATGATTATACGGTATGGTTACATATCTGATATAATTATCCAAGTACTGGAAGTACCCCCCCAGACAAGAAGGACCTCATCTTGTATCTCGTTCCATAAAGGCGTCCTACATACTTATAGTGCCCCATATGATACTTTTCTTCCCATCCACATATAGTCCTGCGGTACAGGATGCGAAACAGTTCCCATAGGGTCCCTGTTTTCCTTGAGATAGTAGTGGTGCCTCAACGTAAAGCAATTATTCTTTAAATAACGAAAATATCGATGCATATCACCAAAAAAGCGTCATGTACTACTTGATTATTCTCCTTAAGTTAGATAATACATAGCCTAGACGCTTCTTTTCCCTCTTCATCGGAAAACCTTATTTTTTAAATTATGTGCCAGCTACACTGAGCAGTATGTTGGTGGGGAGACCATAAAAGACGGAAGTAATGGGGCACGTCATGCCTGATGAGCTGGTAACAGCGAAACGCGTAGCAATGGGAACGGAGTGACTGTGTAGACGTAATCCCACAGGATGCGTGCAGTGTTTATCAGTATCTGGATATGTTTTGCTTATCTGCCAAAAAGCCTGGTGTCGGGACGGAACTTGGAAATACCTACCTTCTATGTGGCTGAAAATACGGTACTACGGATCCCAAGAGCTTGCTTGCCACGGATTTAACAACATTTCATGTCCGGAATGAGACTCTAGTGATACGTCTTTTGCCATTACACACAACGAGAGCACGGAGGCACTTGCAGTATCGATCTATTTTTAACCTCCGCCTCTAGTGGTAGAGACATATAATACGTCTTTGTTATATATATATTACTTATCACCCACGGACAACTGTTCTTTGGTATACCAATCATTAGAGACTGCTTTTGGATTATGTAACTAACCTTGTTACCATATACCCTCCTCCTATTTATTATTTATATATTAAGCGCCATTCAATATATATGTAATACTTTGGGGAATGTAGGTTTTTATACACAATATTTCTTATAATTGATATTTTATAAAGTTTTTTATAACATTGTGACCGGCCGAGGCCATTTATTGTTGTATAACTAGTAGTTACTTTTATATATTATAACATTTTTGTGTGTGGTCTTTTTGGTGGTAGGGTTACATTACCTTTTTCTTGTTTTATCTTGGCCACCCCTTTCGGGTTTTCTCGGGGGTTTGAACCAGTTCCTTCGAGTGGGAGACTCAGGGTGTACCTGACACCCACGTTCTTAGGTGTGTACAATTCCTTCTTATGTACCTAGGTACCCCTGTACATAAATGAATAATATATGGGAAGTTAGTTACGGAGGATGGCGATAAAGCAAATGTCTTGAATAATTTTTTTGCGCCTCTATTACAGCTATAGAAGTCCATACAGATATCATAGAGTATAGTAGCAATATGGTATAAAAGATTGAAGTGCACTTTGTTACACGGGATTGGTACAGAAAAACTTAAAGAGTTATATTAATAAATCTCCTGGACCAGATAACATACATCCGCTCGGGTACGTAAGGAGCTGAGTTCAGTTTATCTGGCCATTTGTTCTCTATGTTTTGCTGCATTTCCTCATTTCGTTGTGTGCCTCTGGATTGGGAAAAGGGCTGATGTATTCCAATATTTCAATAAAAGTGGTAGTCGTTCCACCCGCCGTAATTACAATGCCTGTAAAGTTTAACTTCAGTGTGGGGAATATCTGAAAGTTTATAGGGAACATGTTTCTGACAGTATCGTTTTCGACAATGGCTGACATTATAAGTTAGTACAGCATGGATTAGGAGGAATAGAATCTTGTTCCAAACTAACTTGCTTGGCTTTTATGAGAAGTAAGTGGAAATTGTAGACTCTGGAATAGCAGTAGATGTAGGTTACACTTGGATTTTGCAAGGCTTTTGAATACAGTTCACCCCATAGGCGACTAATGTATAATGCTAAGGCCTGTTGGTCCTGGTGAGTCACATTTTGTACATGGATGAAACTGGTTAATGATAGACATGCAGAGAGTATGGATGTTAATGGGCTTCATCATTATGGACTAAAGTGCTAAGTGGGGTGCCACAGGGTGGTTCGTCGCGGGGGCCCGCTTCTATTAATACTATTTATTAATCATTGGAAGTGGTATTGTCGCAAGTTTCTGTGTTTGCTGTGACGACACAAAACTTTGTCGACCATTAAAAATTTCAGAGGATGTGCAATCTTTGCAGGGGATCTATATAGTTTGTCACATTGGCTGCTACTGCAGATTAATTCAATGTTGATACATGTAAAGGTGATGCATTTTGTGACTTAAACATCCTTGTGTTTCTACTTATTATAAAATGGCTCTGTGTTAAGTGATCCCTGTGGAAAGGTACTTTGGAGTTTTGGTGGATAACAAACTTAACGGTTTCAAGCAGTGCCAGGTCGCAACAGCCAGA
Organism: Hymenochirus boettgeri; assembly: GCA_019447015.1. NCBI lineage: Eukaryota > Metazoa > Chordata > Amphibia > Anura > Pipidae > Hymenochirus > Hymenochirus boettgeri. The sequence goes on from CM033473.1 coordinate 48,329,339, forward strand.
GGTCCAGCATGGTATTGTCTTGTATAAAGAGAGGTAGTGGATTCAAGGAGACAATGTATCGTCTCCTTTTACAAGCATTGGAAGGCTCATTTGAAATATGCAGTTCAATTTTTGGATCTGTGTACAAAAGACATCTTTGAAATGGGAAGAAGGGTTCAGAGAAGGCAACTAAGAATAGAGGGTATTGGGGGAGCATAATCATGAAGATAACTGAAAAGTTCACAATTATGTACGCTGGGAGAAAGCGCTTGCGTGGGGATAATGATGAATGTTATAAATACATTAAGGGCGGGCCTACAATCTATCGGGGCATTGTTCCACACTAATAGACATGTCAAGGACATGAGGCATCCCTTAAGACTTGAAGAAAAAAGTTTAGGCTTCAAGCTCGGAAATGGGTTTTTCACTGTGAGAACGGTAAAGCTTGGAACTGTCTTCCAGTGGACTTGTTATTGGCAGGTTTCATTGCCATTTTCAAAAAAAGCTGAATGAGTGTTCTGCAAACAAGGATGTTAACAAGTACTGTATTGATACATAAAGTGAAGTTGACCAGGAATTTCTCGATTGCCACTTGGAGTCGGACTGAATTTTTTCCCCCTTCATAATTTGGTGGTTTTTTTTGCCTTCCTCTGGATCAACAGTTAGGCAGAAATGAGGATATTGGCTAGATGGGTTGAACTGGAATGGACGTAGTCTATCTCAAACCTAAAATACTATACTATACTACATAATAATTAACAAATATCTTTTCATAAGGAATAACTTCCTTTACTGATACTATGACCCCTACAAAGAATATAGATTTATAAATAACACATGTAGAAGTCCAAACCTTATGCCGCTCCTACCACTGTACCTTGTGGTTTACAACCTCCCACTTACTTTCTCCTCTTATCTCCCTCCTGTGGGCTCTATGTCTCTCAGCTCTCAACGATAGCCCACAGTACCTCTTCTCACGACTTCTCACTTGATAATGGCCTCCACACTTCCCATCCATTTCTCAGCTATGCAGGGATCCCTTCAATAGCTGGTTCCCACACCTCTCCGCATGAACGTTATATGGAAGTAGATCCGCTGATCCAACCTTTGCTGTGCAGCCAATGGGTAGGGAGAGCTGTCCACTCCAAGAGAATTTGTCCACTCCAAGAGAAGAACATGGGACACGGGAGAGTAGAATAAATCCCAAACCTACAACACAATATATAATATTAAATAAATAAAGTGCCCCATAACATGTAAAGTCACAGTATTGCATAACTGAATCATCAGTACAACCTGCTAAAACAGTTCTAAAATATCGTGGGTCAACCATTAACAACATGCTACTATCGTTTCGTCATGGCAACTTCATAGGCAGTCTTCCAGCTATTTCCTTGTTCCTTTTTAGAGATATGGGATGAACCAATTCGATTTTTTCCCACCATATTGGGGGGAGGGGGGATCCAATTAACATGACAGAAAGAAAGTGCATATTTATTCTACTTCATTCTAATGTGTACAACCTCAGGGTTAAAAGATACACTATTAATTATTTGTTACATATTGTATTTACTGGAATATGTGTCTAGAACAACTTCCAACATTAAAAACAAAGCAGGGAAGTATTGTTACATACTTAGGAAAATGGCTTAACTTAACCATTTCATAAACGCTTTTGGATTACAATTAATTTTTAGATCATAGTCGTGCATATAAAAAAAAGCATTTTCTGATTCTTACTTTTCTATATTTGGCACAATGACAGAATTTTTTTTTTTTTTACTGCAATCCTGCACAATCTTTTGTGGTTGGTTAATTAGTATCGTAATAGTATTTGAGGTTGAATTAAGACATTGCTCTGGCATTCTTTTAACAATAAACGGTTCTAAATGGCAGATGCAACCTTATACTAATTTGTGTTTTTAGGACAGACGGTTAAATAAAATGCTGCACACACAGATTCATTTAGCAGAAGTCTAAGTAAATTACCAGAGTCCAAAACACATTAGATGTTTCTGGTATAAATGTAAGCCAGTAATTACCTTTCTAGTTCGTTAGGTTTCAACTTGAATCATGTTTGGGCCTTGGATTAAGCACATTTTTAATTCTAGAACATTTATGATCTCAATCAGAGCCATATCCCAAATAACAAAGTAGATGTAATGTATCCTTAAACTTGGAATGACTGCAGGTAAAACATACCTTGGTTTAACTATGAATGTCTTGTTTAATTGTATTTTATAAGGTGTAAGTTTTCATCAGTAATCAACTCTCATTACTAGCAAAATTTTATTTTCCACAGCCCTCTATTTTACATTATGCCCACTGTTTAGATGGAGCCAAAAATTATACTGATGATTTCGCACGTGGCAAAAAATTAGCCTTGTGGAACAAACTCTAACCTGTTTTTGCTGACCAAGGGAAATGAGGGCCTTAAGTCATAATGTCAAAAATAAATTAAAAGCAGAAGGTTATGGTATGTTGTGCTCATTCTGGTCTTTCAGGATTAATTATAAGGGCAGATAGATTTATGTATAAGATGTATAATTTATAAGCAATTCCTTGGTCACACGTTCTTTTTCTTATAACATCTTTATTTCAACATTGCAACACTCTTCATCGGGAACAAACATAAAGTGCAATATAGTGGTTTTTTTGTTCCCTTTTAATATAAATACCATCATGAACAAGACCCATGTCTATATATATGATAAGCGCTAACATGTTACTACTATACATATTACAGTCCCCTAGCGTTAAAAAAAATCATATCTGGTACATATCTCTGGGCATGTATTAGGGATTATATTTTTTACCTATTATAACTTAAAATCGGTGCCTTTTCCGTGCAATGGATAGACGGCAGAAGGGGAGTAGCTTTCAGATATAAATCCCGCAGGTCGAGTTTTGTGCCCTTATTTGCATTTATGGATTTAGTAGATATCAGTAATAGATTCTTGTAACAAACGGAGGCTTCCCATTGTGTTGCCATACAACTTAGCAACTCATAGGCCCATGTTGGCTCACAGATCAACACCCCCGACCCCCGGATTCAAGCATTCTCTTCTATGCGAAAGATAAAGTTTCTCAATTACCTGTGATCGCATTTGAGTTGCTGGTGGTGCCCCAGTAAAAGCTGTGTGTTTAGGAACAAACAGACAAGAGGTCCACAGTTTTAACTCCCCTATGTTTCTTAGAAACAATTAACATCTATACTTTGCCTGAGTTTAGTGCTTTTTTTGTTTGTTTGTTTCCATGTTTCTAGAACAATATGTATCAAGTACAAATGTTATATAGAGCATCTCTGTTATTTATGTACCAACCAGCGTGAACTTGCTTACAGTCTTCCATACTAATACAATAGTGAACTGATTTTACTTGCATTACTTCTATCGATTGAGAGGTTCACCGGTGTGTTGCTAATTGCGTGGGTAGAAACAATCAGACTATTGGGACACACCGGTTTGATTCCCCTGTTTTCCCTTTTTTTGTTTTTATTATGTGGTCTATGCACAAAGAAAAGACTCTACATTGTTTTTAAACTGGTTCATTACTTATTAGGCCCTGTGGCATAGAGGGTAGAAAGCTTTCTTTAGAAAGAACAAAGTAAGAAAGGTTGCTGGTTCGATTCCCAATACTTACTTTTAATTTTTTGCTGAATGTTAATGTTGCTGTTTCTTTCATCCCTGCTAGCAAAGACATACACTCAAGATAGTTTGTCTTTTTGTATGAAAGCATAGGAATTTATCATTGTTTAGGGACAGGAGTCATTTCTAATGTGTTTACAACAAAAACTGCACTGATTCTGTGTTCGTGTCCAGAGGGAGGATCTCTGAGCTGTACATGATGGCTGTCATGCTTCCACGGAGCCAAGACTGCAGTTTCCTGTAAGTGTCTGGCGCACCTTTAGCTGGTGTTTCCCAGATAAGGTGAATTAATGGGAGCTGAGACCCTTAATACACACAGTTTATTTTCATAAATCACCCAGCATGCACAACAAAGGGAGACATGAAGACACAAGCTTGTTGTGTGGGTTTTTGAATGTGCTCTCTCTATTGAGACATGTTGTCTCTTGGGGCTTTAGTTCTTCTTTAATACATTTCTCACAGCTCCAAATACTGTACATTGAGACAGACCTGAAAAGTAAGATTGGCAAAGTTCCCCCACCAAAGTTGTTTTGTGAGAAATTTGCAGCAGTAAGTCGAAATGCTTCATTCTGATTATTGGGCTACCATGGCAATTTTCTCCCCTCCCAATTTTTTTTTTTACATTTTTTATTTAATTTAACAACTGCACATCCCCACATACTAATTTCCCTTGTGTGGAAGGCAAAGTACCCTATTATGGAGTGTTCGTTTTTACAAATTTTCTTTCTTGCTAGAGTAATAAGTGGGGTGTGTTGCCGGTTGCCATGGCGACCCTATTGGGCAGGATTGTCCATACTGCAGGGACAATTCCTGAGTCCCGCAGTCCAGGGGAAAATTCCCGTCCAAACGTCTGCCCTGGCAATCTGCTCCCCCCGGGATGCACACTTACCCACGCCCCCCTGTGCTAGCTCTCCCTCCACACATTCGCTAAATTCCCACAACCGCACCCCCTTCTGCTCTGTTTTCTATAATCTGGTGCAGTAATTTCTATGGATTGATACTGGAACATACTAACAGGTATTCTAAAATTTTTAATCGGCTAATTTGCTTGCCCAACCATCGTTGTTAGCTTTTCAACATTAAATAAGATCTGATTGGTTGGGGTCAAATTAAGCACCATTTTAAACGATAAGAACTTTTATTGATTCTCCAGTAGTCTGTGTAACTAGTCATAACTAGATTAACTTGACTGCATCTTTGGCTCGTAAAATTTTTTTTAACCTATGCTTGCTGACTGTGGAATTATTTTTAATGTTTTTAATGTTATATAACAACATTCTTTATTTAGATATTGAATTTTTACCACAAATGATGGGTTGAGTGACGAGTTATGGAACTGTCCTGTTTGACCTAGTTTTTTGTGGCTTCTGTACCAGTACAGTTTTTAGGCTGATGAAAAACATTTTTGACATTTATTTTAATCTAGTTAATCTGCCTCTCACAGACATATGAGCACAATTCTATTCTAACATAAATACATTTTTATATAACTTTCCAGACTAAAATAAACCTTCCAATCAATGACAGAAGTGACACGCCAACTTTTTGGATTGATATGTATACAAAGGCAATCATTGTTAGAAACACTTTTGTACACAAAAAATTTGTGCTTACAAAATTCCCCTAAAATCCCTACCATTTGGTGCATTTAAAAATTTGCTTTGGTTTTGGTTAAAGGTCACCATATAATACTTACTCCTAAACATGTGGTACCTCTAAACCCCATCAGAATTGCTAAAAGTATTGTGACCCCTGTGCCAACCACAGATAATAATTTCTCATCATCAGTAAGAATAACTGTGAACCCTAACAATTTTCAATTGGTTATTGGATGTCACACTCCACCTTTAAAATTCCCTTGATAGGGGAGTGCACCTTTGACTACTCCTTGGAGTTCTACGTTGGAGCCTGCAGGGAGAAGGCCAAGAGTTAGCACCTAAGATTCACCTACTATCTCTTTCCTCTTTTTTAAACCAAGGGCTGGGGGGGAATGAGCAAAGCCCTGCTATCTGGATCCATGCCAACTAAAGAAATGCAAAAGTTTGCTAATTGTATTGAAGTAAAAAGAGTAGAAGTTAGGACCTTCCAACTGGGGTTACCTTGATGTGGTTGCAATGTTTTCATTTCATGTGAATCACAGTAAATGTTACCACAAAAACCCCTTGTTTAATAGTAATGCCGATTAATATCTGATATTGTATGGGGCCCTAGGAATGTGCATTGATTATCTTTTCTTTTTGTTATAAATGTTTGACCAGATCATACACTTTCGCTTACATGTTAAGTTTTGATAGTCCCTTATCCCTTATATATTATATAAATATATTTATAATCTTCATAGGAGATTGCATTGAGTTTTAGTGACTAACCAATGTGGTGGAATGGGGGGGTATATGATATTACTATAGCAAAGTATATATGTATGTGTTCTACTATCTCACTATTGCCATTTAAATGACCATCATTTAATGTCTATATAAGAATAGCAACTGACTTTATTAGGTACAACACAAATGGGTTATTCAATAAAAGTTCTTACTTGGTTAAATGTGCTAATTTTTGCCCAACCAATCATATCTTCATAGGAGATTGCATGGATTTTTCAGGAGCTAACCCAGATGTGTGGTGTGGGGAGCGGGGGTTTGATATTACATAACAAGTTATTATTTATGTGGTACTATCTACACTAATTGCCATTTAAAATTACCATCAGTTATGTATACAGAATATCACTACTTAATATTAGTACAAACACAAGAGGTTATTCAATTAAAGATCTTATCGGTTAAATGGGTGCTTACTTTTTGCCCCAACCAATCCAATGAAGCTTACAAATGTTAAATAAGATCGATTGGTTGGGCAAAAGTTTGCACCATTTTAAACAATAAGAATTTTAATTGAATCTCCTCTAAAATATACAAATACATAAACTTACTTAGCAGAGCCTGTAGAATCCCTATTTGAACAGGGAATGTCAAATGGCAGCTTAAACACACCAACCCCTGTGTCTGCCCATGTTGGAAAGGAAGTGTAAATCCCAAAAAAGTTTCCTTCCTCTACACGATGTGATGTGTATTGTAATGGACATTAACCAAGGCTCCTTATATACCACATCCATCCTGCAGGTGTGTCAGTGAGTGATAAAAGACAAGACACCTTGCTCTCTATGGCTAGAGGAGAGAAATGAAAGTAGATTTTTGGTTGTTTGCTTTTAGTAGATATTGAATGCCACAAGATCCTATGTATAAGATCCCTAATTACCATCTCTTGGTAACAGACAAATTAATTGGACAGACATTTACTATTATAGTATTATCAACTCTGAAGTAACAGATAAGTGTACACAACTTACAAAGGGCACACAATAGACAGGTCTGGTCATATTTAAAGTGTTGCCCATGACAGGGCACCCCCTGATGCTGCACATTATGTGGGGAACCTGTTTTTCTGTGCCAGTACACCAGAGTAACCCTGTGTGCCATGCTACCCATAATTATCCATAAAGCATTGATATGGACAAATTGGTGGCAAGCGGTGCTGGAATACCATTTATTGTATATTTGTTCTCTGTATTAAGCTATGGAGGCTGCACTGAATAAGAACAGACTCAGGGAGCGGATCGCTCCGGAGTTGGAAGCAGTCAAGCGGGTGGTGTCTCATTCATAAGCTTTTATTCAATCCACAGTTACAAACATCAAATGGATGTCCAAAAAGTATCACAGAAGGTTCAACCTAACGTGGTCTGCGCGTTTCACTGCGTCAGGAGAGTTGACTCTCCCTCAGTGAGGGCTCTGATGAAGCGGCTATGGACGCTGTGAAACGCATCAGACCACTTTTTGGTTGGCACCTCTATGATACTTTTTGGCGCAGCCTTTGATGTTTGTATATGGTGATTGAATAAAAAGCTTATGATGACCCCACCCGCTATGACTGATTCTAACTCCGGAGCGATCCGCTCCCGATGTCTGTTCTTCGTTCCAAAGTATCGTTGAGATCTGCAGAAGTCTCATTCTGGGAGAAGGGATCTGCAAGCAGGAAGCAGCATAGCGTGGACACTGCACTGGAGCCACTTGTGTGACGCTCCTAATCCGGACGCTGGTATGTGTTTTTTTAGGCTGCTACTGATACGTATTGCTTTAATCCTCCTGTCCTTGTACCTTCAGATAAACTCCCCCAATTTTATCAGTAGCTCTCCAGGCCCACATTGCCAACCTATTTTTAAACCTGAGTATTAATGAGGGTACTCTAGGGAGTGGACGTATTGCTAAACAGTTTGAATTGGCAGCACTATTAATGTTTGGAGAAGGTGCTTGCTTGCAAGTCTTAGCCCTTTTGCTTAGTGGTAAGTCAGCAGGTATACAAGTGATTTACTGTAATACGAAATAAAGCAGTTATCATTTTTAAAATTGCTCTGAAGCTAATTTTTTTTCAATTAGTCTGTATAAAAAGTATATAAATAAAATAAATCCCATTTCTTTTGGTAAACTGGCAGAGAATGTTTGTTTTTACATTAGATTCATTAGGGCAATGCCTATAATAATAACTGATCTGTGAGGTACACCTCTGTTAAACATGGATTATGAGTACCATCCCACTAGCTGGGTGAATACTAATCCTAAGTATTAACCTAGCATGTTTAGTTTTCCCGCAGTGTGGCTCCATGGAATGGGGTTAAGGAAAATATACTTTTATTGCAACATGTGTTCCGAACTTCCCCACATTCCTCTGTCAATAACAATGTTATTATTTTTGCCTTGCCTTTTTACCATTTTATGACTGCATTTACCTGGGGCAACAAGTAAAAAAGTACTGTTTTATTGTTGCAATTGTGCACCATGCGTTAATGAAAATGCTCAGGCCCCCAAATGGTATAAAGCCAGCTACAGGGTACACATACCGCTGACCATGCTCCCCTCCTACTGCAATGAGGGGCTAGGTAAATAGCATGTTTTAAAAATAAAAAAAACAACAGTTTTTTGGTGGTAAAAATGTTGCTTATAGTTTCACGTGTGTGTGTATTGGGGGAATTTGGGCTGTCAGAACTGGCTAGTATTGTTATCATGTTACATATATTAAGAATATTTGCTCCCACAATGGCCCTAAGTATTGCAAAACCTATGACTCCATAACTCTCCTGCTTTAAAGTGAACTATTGTGTGTATAAGTTTTATTTAATATACATAAATGAAAAGTACTTGGGACAGGGATATAACATTGGGTAATTCCTAACCTCCCAATATTCTGTGAGGAGCACCAGACCCAGCCCAAGAAAACTGATTCTGACGTCTTCTCCTGGCACCTTATTGCTATATTTTCTTTAAAGATAACAACCTAAAAATTAACTATTTAAAATGGAAAGTACCTGGTGCAGGAGGTAGTATTGGTTTTCCCACCATACAATCTTGTTTTGGGTTTAAGAGCTACAATGCATCTTTTCATCTGCCAGGTTAGTCCTGGACTATTCCTGTATAAAGATTGCATCTTTTAATATCGGAAATAGTTAATTTGTTTATATTGTATGTATCTTAACGCGTTTTACTCAGCTGGGAACTGACTATACTGTGGGTGGAGTAAATATTCCAGTGCAGGCACTCGATGGATTATTCTAAAACCTGGATGCACTTTCTTGTAGTTGGGAAAAGATGGGAGGAGTGCATACTGATAAGGGTATTTTTCTAAACTTTGTACCAGCAGACTAGTCACCAATTTGATTTCACTTTAAAATTAAAGATCTGGTTTGGTTTAAGTGACAGGCCAGAAATCAATAGATGCTTGTACTATCTTCAACGCCCTTCAAATAAATAATAATACCTAAACACTTCTGTTTCTGTAAAGTGAGGGTCTTTATATTTTGCTGGTGAGAAGATTTTTCTTGCTGTTTATGCGGCAATCCATTTGGGTTTAGGTAGTTGTTGAATAATATTTACTATAATATTAAATTTGTTTTTTAAAACAAACATGTTCTGATTACCTGGGGCATCATTTATAAAGAGATATAAGGTTGTTCCTTTTTTATGCCAGACATAAACTTGCAAAATTCCGAGTTTATTTTTTTCTCCTATTTTCAAGCAAGCATATTACCAGTAAATGTGCTACATTTTCATGTGAAAAGAAGTTTAAAAATGGCAAACATCTATGATGAAGCACAAAAATCTGCAAATAGACCAACAAAGCGAGGACATATCAAGACTGTTAGGTTAATAATATTTATAAATGACCACCCAGGAGACTTTCTGTTTATTATATAAATACTTTAACACCCCCTTTTGTAAAATAGTTAACAATCTGTATGGGCTGAGCAGCGTACTATCTTACTAGTCTGGTGGTGCCATCTTATATTCTACCACAGTCCAATGTGTCCCATCTTCTATTTACTATATACTATTAGTCATATTAATTTACTATCTGTTGGCAAGGCACTTATATTACCAGTCTGTGTGGGCCATAGTTCTATTTTAGCCAGTCCATTGCTTCTATTCCAAGTCCGTCCTGATATTAGATAGCCATCATTCACAAAGGTACATTTAAATGTTGAAAAAGTATGGTACAAATGGTAACATCTGTAATACATCCTCTAACACAGGCAAAGAGTCTAAGCTGGTTAACCACACTTCAAAAATCAAAGGCATATCAAGAGATCATAGAAGATCAAAGGCATTCAAAGAAAGTCAAAGGGAGATAAAGGCATATCAAATAAAATCAAATGCATATCAAAGAGTGATCAAATGGAGATAAAACACATCAACAGGGAGATCACAGGCATTCAAAGAAAGATCAAGGTGATCAAATGCATATCAAAGAAGATGTAAAAGGCAGATCAAAGAAGATCAAAGGTAAATCAAGGCATAATCAAGAGATCAAAGAGATCAAACGGCATATCAATAGTGATCAAATGGAGCATCAAAGGCATATCAAGAGGAGATCAAGGCATATCCAAAGGAGATCAAGAAATATCAAATGCATATCAAGAAGATTCAAAGGTACATCAAGGCACTCAAAGGCATATCAAAAGGAGAATCAAAGGCATAATCATGAGAGATCAGGGTCCACAAGCATATCAAAGCTATCAAGGAATCAAAGGCATATCCAGAGAGATCAAGAGGTCAAAGGGAAATAAAAGGCAAAGCAAGTCAACAAAAGCTAAGGAATATCAAGAGAGATCAAAGGGAGCTTACAAGACATCAAAAAGAGATCAAAGGCATCACAAGGCATATCAAGAGAAGTCAAAGGGATATCAAAGGCATATCAATGAAAGATTTTGTCAAAGGAGATCATAGACATACGAAAAAGATCAAATTCTTGAATCAAACAAGATCAAAGACATATCAAAAGGAAATCATGGAGATCAAAAGGCATGCACAGGAAGATCAAAGGGAAGTAATGGTGGCATATCAAAGAGATCAAAGAAAAATCAAAACATATTAAAAAAAGATCAAAGAGATCATTGTTCATATCAAAGAAAAATCAAAGGGATGATCAAAGAAATAGCCAAAGGCATATCAAATGGATATCAAAGCGTATATAAAAGAGAGATCAAAGATCAAAGGGAGATTGAAGGCATATCAAAGTATATCATTGGCATATCAAAGAAAGATCAAATGGAGATCATATCAAAGAAAATAAAAGGGATCATCAAGGTATATCAAAGAGAATCTCAAAAGGCCTATCCAAAGAGCTCAATTGTAATCAAAGAGATCAAAGGTATATCATATTAAATCAATGGCATATCACAGAAGATCAAAAGGAGATCAAAGGCTATCAAAAAAAATCAAAATAGGCATATGAAAAAGATCTAAATGCATATCAGAAATATCAAAGGCATATCAAAGAAGATGCAAAGGCATATCAAAAGATCTGAGCATAATCAAAAAGAGATGTAAGTGAGATCAAAGGTACAAAGGCATATTAAAGGTGATCAAAAGGGATTTTGACGAGATCAAGGCATATCAAAGAAAGACAGAGGGACAAGCAAAGGCATATCAATGGAAAACAAATTGGATGTCACAGGGAGATCAAAGAATATCAAAGAAAGATCAAGACCTATCAAAGAAATTAACAGGGATAGTCAAAAGGCAATCAAAGGAGAAATCACAGTCAGCATTGAGAGGAATCCAAGATAAATCAAAGAGATCAAAGGTATATCAATAGATTCAAAGGCATATCAGAGAGATCAAAAGGAGATCAAAGGCATACAAAAAAACATCAAGGCATTCAACGAAAGGATCATAAGGCATATCAAAAGATCTGAGGCATATCAAAAAGAAATAAATGGAGATCAAAAGGCCAAAGAGTCCAGTTATAAGGTAGATTTAAAAAGCGATTTATGAGATCAAAGGCTATCAAGACAGATCAGAAAGGCGACATTCAAAAAGCCATAATCAATGGAAAAATCAAAGGAGATCAAAGGAAGATTATTAGCAGATCAAAGGCATATCGAAGGCAGATCAAAGGAATATCATTGAGAACCTTCAAAGGGAGACCAAAGTACATTTTACAAAGACCATCAATGGAGATCAAATGCAGTCACTAAAAGATCAAAGGAGATCAAAGGCATATTAAGAAAATCAAGACATATTAGGAAAGTATCAATAAATATCAAAGAAATTAAGGCATATCAAAGAAGAAATCAAAGGATATCAAGACCATATCAAGAGATCAAAAGCATATCAAAGAAAAGAGCGAAGGGAGATCAAAGAAGATCAAAGGCTATCAAAACAGATTAAAGCACATCAAAAGAAATCAAAAGGCTGTCAAGAGATCAAAGGGAATCAAAAGGCACATCAAAGGGAGATCAAAGAATCATCAAAGATCAAAGGCACACCAAAAAGGAAGATCATAGCATATCTCCAATTGAAAAGATTCCAAGGGAGATTCACAACGAATCTAAGAAAGATCAAAGACATATTTAAAGACAAGGAGGATCAAATGGAGATCAAATAAAGATCACAAGCATATCAATAGAAAATCAAAGGGAGATCAAAGCATCACAAGAAATGATAAGGAGGGGAAAATTACCAAAAAAGGCATATCAAAGAAAGTCAAGGCAATCAAACAGAGATAAGGCATATCACAGAGGGATCAAAGGATATCAAGACATATCAAAAGATCAAAGTGGAGGTCAGACATAAAGAAGAAAAAACTCTCAGCGAAAAAGATAAGGGGATATCAACAGGCATATGCAAGAGAGATCGAGGTATATATCAAATCAGAACTATCAAAGGCACAACCAAAGAAAGATCAAAGGAAGATCAAAGAAAAGTAAGGAGAAAACAAGAAAGATCAAAAATGATCAAATGCATATAAAAGGAAGATCAAGGAAGCTCAAAGAAGATCACTAGGGAAGATCAAAGGCACATCAAATCAAAGAGCATCAAATGCATATCAGTAGAAAGATCAAAAGGCATGTCAAAGAGAATCACGAGGAGATCAAAGGCATTTCAATGGAAGATCAAAGGCAATATCACAGAAAGATCAAAGGCATATCCAAGAAAGTTAAAAGGATATCTAAGAAATATCAAAGAAAGATCAAGAGGAGACCAAGGCCATATCACAAGAAAGACAAAGGGATATCAAAGGTTACCAAAGGTATATCAAAGAAAGATCAAAGGACTACATCAAGAGACATCAAAGGTATTAAAAAACAAATTAGGCATTTCAAAAAGAATCAAAGGGAGTAAAAGGCACATCAATTCAATGAGATCAAGGAATTCAAAGCAAATAAAAGGAAGATCAAAGAAACATCAAAGACACATCAAAGAAGCTCAAAAATATCAAAGGCACATCAAGAATATCAAAGAAAGATCAAGGGATATCAAAGGAATACCAAAAGTATATCAAAGAAAGATCAAGAGACACTCAAAGGCATATAAAAAAAACAGAAGGGGGATCAAAGAAAATCAAGAGAGCACAAAGGCATATCAGAGAAAAATTCCAAAAGCAATGTCAAAGAAAGATCAACGAAAGATCAAAGGCCTATCAAATGATTCCAAAGCCATATCAAACATATCAAAGGCATATCAGAGATCAAAGGTGTATCAGAAAAAAGAGATCAAAGGAATATCAAAAAAGATCAAAGGCTATCAAGAGATCAAGGCAAATCAAAAGAGATCAAAGGCAATCAAAGAAAGATCAAAGGAATATCAAGAAAGATCAAAAGGGTATCAAAGAAATGTCAAAAGGAATATCAAAGAAAGATCAAGGCAATCAAAGAAATATCAAAAGGCATGTCAAAGAAAGATAAGAAGATCAAAGGCCTATCAAAGAGATCAAAAAGCCATATCAAAAGATCAGCAATCAAAGGTCAGTGATCAAACGATAAAGGATACAAAGTATATCAAACGAGCATCAAAGAGATAACCGAAAAAATCAAAAAGAAGATCAAAGGCTAATCAAAGAAGATCAAGGAATACAAAAAGAGATCAAAGCATATCAAGAAGATCAAAGGAATATCAAGAAGACCAAGGCATATCAAAGAAATTCAAATCGGTAGATCAAAGGATATCAAAGTGGAGACAAAGAAAATACAAAGTAGAGATCAAGGCATATCGATGAAAGATCAAAAGGCATGTCAAGAAAGATCAAAGGAAGTCAAAGGCATATAAAAAAAAACAGAGGGATCAGAAAATCAAAAGAGAGACCAAAGGCATATCTCAGAAAAATCAAAAGGCATGTCAAGAACGCTCAAGAAAACAAATGCCGATCAAAGAGATCAAACCATATCAAAACGCAGATCAAAGGCATAATCAAAGAGATCAAAGGTGTATCAAAAGATATCAATTAGAATATCAAAGAAAGATCAAAGGCATATCAAAGAGATCAAAGGCAAATCAAAAAGAGATTAAAGGCATATGCAAAGAAAGATCAAAAGTGAAATATAGGAGAAAGATCAAAAGGATATCAAAGAAAGATCAAAGTAATATCAAGAAAGATCAAAGGCATATCAAGAGAAATATCAAGGGAGTCATAAGGAAGATCAAAGGGATCAAAAAAATACAAAGAGGATCAAAGGCATATCAGAGAAAGATCAAAAGGCATGTCAAAGAAGATCAAAGAAGATCAAAGGCCTATCAAGAGTATCAAACCATATCAAAGAGATCAAAGAGGCGTATCAAGAGATCAAAGGCATATCAAAAACAAAAAGATCAAGGAGGCAATTATCAAAGAGATAAAGGCAAATCAAAAAGATCAAATGCTATCAAAGAAAGATCAAATGGCCTCTAAAGAAAAATCAAAAGTGAATATCAAAGAAAGATCAAAAGGAATATCAAAGAAGATCAAAGGAGTTCCCCAAAGGCCATATCAAGAAATATCAAAGGGAATCAACAGGAATCAAAAAGGTGGATCAAAGAAACTCAAAGAGAGATCAAAGGCATATCAGTAGAAAGATCAAAGCATTCAAGTAAAGATCAAAGGAGATCAAGACATATCCAAGGAGATCAAAGGCTATTCAAGAGATCAAAGCCATATCAAAAGCAGATCAAAGGCAAATCAGAGATACCCAAAGCATATCAAGAAAAGTCACAGAACGCATATCAAAAACTCAAGGCTATCAAAGAGATCAAGGCAAATCAAA
Organism: Hymenochirus boettgeri; assembly: GCA_019447015.1. Lineage (NCBI taxonomy): Eukaryota > Metazoa > Chordata > Amphibia > Anura > Pipidae > Hymenochirus > Hymenochirus boettgeri. Next base: position 48,344,537 of record CM033473.1, read on the forward strand.
GAGAGAACAAGAGCAATATCACAGAAAGATCAAGCATCTCAAAGAAAGTATCAAAGGAATATCAAAAAAAATCAAAAGGAATATCAGAACAGTCAAAGGGATGTTCAAGCATAATCAAAGAATATCAAAGAAGTCAAAGGGATATCAGAAAGCCAAAAAAAGACCAAAGAGAGATCAATGACATACAAAAAGAAAGATCAAAGGGAATGAAAGGGCAACATCAAAGGAAGATCAAATGCCTTTCACTGAGAATCAAAGGAAGTTCAAAGGCAAATAAAAGGAAGATCAAAGAAATATCAAAGACAACATCAAGACGGAACCTCAAATAAAGATCAAAGGCACTCAAAGGGATCAATGGCAATTAAAGAAATCAGAGAGACTAAAGACATATCAGAGAAAGATCAAAAGGCATGTCAAGAAAGATCAAAGGGAGATCAACAAGGCCTATCAAAGAGATCCAAGGAAAATCAAAGAGAGACAAAGTGCATATCAAAGAGATCACAAGGCAATCAAAAAAAGGATTAAGAGCATATCAAAAGACACAAGTCAAATCAAAGAGGCATCAAAGGCATATTCCAGAAAGGTCAAAAGGAATACAAGAAAGATCAAAAGGAATTAAAGAAAGATCCAAGGGAATTCAAAGCATATCAAAGAATATCAAACAGAATATCAAGCTATCAAAAAAGAGTCAAAGAAAGATTAAAGGCAATATCAAAGGGATCAGAAGGCTATCAAAAAAATCAAAGGAGAGTCAACACGGCATATCAAAGAAAAGATCAAAGGGAGATCAAGTATATTCCAAATGACAGATTTAAAGGGGAGTTTCAAAGGCATATCAAAGAGGGACAAGGCACATCAAAAAGAATCATGGGCCTATCACATGAGAGATCAAGGCATTATCATAGAGGATCACAAGGGATTATCAAAAGAAATATCAAAGAGTCAAGGATCAAATATCAAAGAAGATCAAAGACATATCAAAGAAAGATTAAAGGATCCAAAGCATATCACAGAGAGACTCAAAGGCATGTAAAGAAAGATCAAAGGCATATCAAAAAATCAAAAGGAAATATCAAAGAATACAAAAGGGAGAGCACAGAAGATCAAGGCAGAAGAATCAATCAAAGAGATCAAAGGATGCATCAAGCTATCAACGATATAAAGGCATATCCATAAAATCAAGTGAGTTGAAAGGCATATCAAAGACGATTAAAGGCCCCATCAAACAAACGTCAAAAAAAGATCAAAGGGAGATCAAAGGCACAATCAAGAAATATAAAGAAAGATCAAGGGACTATCAAAGAAAGAATCAAAAAAAGACCAAAGAGAGATCAATGGGCATATAAAAGGAGATCAACGGCATTTCAAAGAAAGATCAAACAGGGAATCAAAGGCAACACTCACAGGTAATTCAAAGGATATCAAGGAGATCCAAGAAAAATCAAAGAGAGATTAAAAGGCATATCAGCAGAAAAATCAAAGGCCTATCAAAGAGATCAAATGACCATATCAAAAGCAGATCAAGGCATATCAAGAAGTAAGCATCACTAAAGTCATATCAAAGGCATTCAATAGACATGATCAAAGAGCAACGCATCAAGAGAGACCAAAGGAATATCAAAAACAAGATCAAAATGGAATTCAAAGAACAGTCAAACAGGCATATCAAAGAAAGATCAAGGGATGTTCAAAGGATATCAAAGAAATATCAAAGGAGATTCAAAGTATATCTAAAGAAAGATCAAAGTGGGAAGTTAAGGCATATCAAAGAGATAAGACATATCAATAAAATCAAAAGTAGTTTCAAAGAAAGATCAAAGGGAATCAAAAGACAGTAAGGGATTAAAGGCTATCAAAAGGGGATCAATGGCACATCAAGAGAGATCAATGGCATTCAAGAAAGATCAAAAGGAATATCAAAGAAATATAAAGGGAGGCAGAATCAAAGGGAAGTACAAGGAGATCAAAGGTAGAATCGAAAGGGAGATCATAAGGATTACAAGAAGTCTCAAAGAAATATTAAAGGAGATCAAGACAACAAAGGAATATCAAAGGAAGATCAACGGGAGATCAAAGGCATATTAGAGAAGATCAAAGTGCATGCAAAAAGATCAAAGGGAGGATCAAAGCATATCAAAGGAAGATCAAAGGCCAATCAAAGAGATCAAAGGCATATCAAAGGCAGATTAAAGGTCATCCCAGAGATCAAAGCTGCACCTAAAAGAAAGATCAAAGGGTGATCAAGGCACATCAAAGGCGATAAAGGCATGTCAATGAGAATTCCCAAAGGTAATTCAAAGCATATTAAAAATGATATCAAAGGTACATCAAAGGAGATCAAAGAAAGAATCAAAGGAGATCAAAGGCACACAAATGGACCATCAAAGAAGATCAAAGGCATGTCAATGAAGTATCAAAGGAGTTCAAAGCATATAAAAAGGAAGATCAAAAGAAGATCAAAGGGAGATCAAAGGGAGATCAAAGAAAATCAAAAAAAGACCAAAGGAGATCAATGCGTCATATCAAAGAAGATCAAAGGCATGTCAATAGAATCAGAGGGTTCAAAGGGCAAATAAAAAGAAGATTAAAGAAATGATCAAAGGGTATCAAAGGCCATCAAGTAACATTAAAGGAAGATACAAATGGCATGTCAATAAGATCAAAGGAAGTTCAAGGCTATAAAAAAGATCAAATAAGATCCAAGGTTGATATTAAGGCTATCAAAGGACATCAAAGGCATTTCAAGAAAGATCAAAGGTAAGTCAAAGACACCTCAAAAAAGATCAAAAACAATCAAAGAGATCAAAGGGAGATCAAAGGCACATCAAAAATATTAAAGGTAAGATCAAAGGAGATCAAAGGACATATAAAGAAAGATCAAAAGGAATATCAAAGGTAGTTAATGGCTATCAAAAGAAGATCAAAGGCACACTCAAGGATCAAAGTGGAGAATTCAAAGCACATCAAAGAAAGATCAAAGCAACGAGATAAAGGTCCATCAAGAGAAGTTCAAGGCAATAAAAAGCATAATCAAAGAAAAGATCAAAGGGAGATCAAAGGCATATCAACGAAAAAAGAATTATGGCATATGAAGAAAGATCAAAGGCATCTCAAAGGTATAAATCAAGCATATGAAAGAAAGATCAAGGGAACTCAAATGGCATATACAAAGGATAAGAATCAAAATCAGGAAGCAAAGAAGTCATAGGGATCAATGCACATCAAAGTGAAATAAATGAAAAAGAAAGCTCAAATGGTAGATCAAGTGCACATCAAATAAGATCAAAGGACATCAAAGAAAGTCCAAAGGGAAGATACAAAAATGAGCATATCAAAGAAATATCAAAGGCATATCAAAGTAAGATTCAAAGGAATGGCCAAAGGCATATAAAAGGAAGATCAAAGTCATTTGACAAGAAGATCAAAGGGAATCAAGGCACATCAAAAAGAAAGATCAAAGGCATGTCAAAGAATATCAAAGGGAGTTCAACGGCATATCAAAGGTAGATTCAAAGGATATCCAAAATAATCAAAAGGGAGATCAAAGGCACATCATAGTAATTCAAAAGCATATCAATGAAAAACCAAAGGGAATCAAAGATATCAAAGAAAGATCACAGACATTAAAGAAATCAAAGGCATATCAAAGAAAATCATAGGCATATCAAAGAGAGATTAAAGGAGATCAAATCATATCAAAGAAAGTTAAAAATCATATTCAGAGAGATCAAAGGCATTCATAGAAAGATCAAAGCATTTAAAGCAGATCAAAGGCATAATAAAAAACATCAAAGAAAGATTAAAGGGAGATAAAGAAAGATAAAGGGAGATCAAATGCATATAAAAAAAGATCAAAGGAAGATCAAAGACAGATCAAAAAAAGATTAAAGGGATACCAAAGGCATATCAAGGAGAGATCAAAGGCATATCAAAGAAATCAATGGCATATCAAAGAAAGATCAAAGGCATATCAAAGAAAGATCAACGGCATATCAAAAAAAAAAAAATCCAAACGCGTAAGAGGACTGTTTAATTATATTTGCTTGCTAAGTGGCGATTTTAACATGCACTATAAACAAATTTTTTATCGGACCGGAGCCAGTGATTGACTTGAAGCTGTGGAGTGGAGTGGTGCTACGCTGCCGTATACGGAGGTATTGGAGGCTTTAATTGTAGTGGGGTTGGGACAGCCCAGGCGAAGCACGCCAAACAGCAAGAGTGCCGAGACTGAAGGACCGTACAAAAAAGGAATTTTGTTTGAGGTCGCGTTGGAGGTGGAAGGTAAAGCAGCTTTTGAGCCACCTAACCTTTATCCAAAGAACATATTAAGGGAGAGCAAGGAAGATCAAAGGGGAATAAAAGGCATGCAAAGAAAGATCCAAAGGTGCGAAGCAAAAAAAGATCAAGGGAATGTCAAAGAAAGAACAAATGGAGATCAAACGCATAGTCAAAGAAAAATCAAAGACAATTTCAAAGAAAGATCAACATGGAGATCAAGAAATATCAAAGAAAGATCAAAGGGAGAATCAAAGGCAGATCAAAGGCAATAAAAAGATATCAAAAATAAAGCATATAAAGTATAAGAATAAACAAAGTAGATCAAATGCCTATCAAAGAAAGATCAAAGGAAGATCAAAGAGGGAGGGTCAGGGAGATCAAGGCACATCAAAGGAAGATCAAAGGCATCTTGAAAGACCAAAGGGAGATCAAGAATCTAAGAAAGATCAAAGACATATCAAAAGAAATCAAAGACTATCAAAGAAAGATCAAAGGGAGATCAAAGGCCTATCAAAGAAACATCAAAGAATATCAAAGGGAGATCATAGGGAGATCAAAGGCACACAACGGAAGAGGAAGAGAATAGGAAAAGAGAAGAATCAAAGAGACAAGATACCGATGAAAGACAAAGTGAGATCAAAAGACATCTAAGAAAGATCAAAGATATCAAAGACATCAAAGGCAATCAAAGAAGATCAAAGGGAGATCAAAAACATATCAAAGAAAGATTAAAGGGAGATAAAAGAAAGATTCACAAAGGAGATCAAAGACATATCAAAGGAAGTCTCATAGGTAAATTAAAGAAAAGATCCAAAGGATGATCAAAGGCACATCAAAGGAAGATCAAAAAAGATCAATGGAAGATCAAAGAAATTTCAAAGGGAGATCAAAGGCATGTCAAAGAGATCAAACCCAATCAAAGGGAAGATCAAAGGGAGATCATCGGGATCTCAAAGGCTCACATCAAAGAGATCAAGGCATATCAACGAAAGACCAAAGGGAGATTCAGAGACATCTAAGAAAAGATTCAAGAAGACATATCAAAGAAATCAAAGATATATCAAAGAAAGATCAAAGGAGACAAAGGCCTATCCAAGGAAAGATCAAAGGGAGCATCAAAACATTCACAGACGAGTAAAGGAGATACAAGAAGATCAAGGGAGACCAAAGCATATCAAGGCAGCCTCAAGGAATATAACAAGGAAAGAATCAAAGGGTGATCAAAGGCACATCAAAGTGCACACCAAAGGAAGATCAAAGGGAGATCAAAGGCATGTCAAAAAAATATTCAAAGGTAGATCAGCATATCAAAGAGATTGACGGCTATAAAAAAAAAGATCAAAGCAAAATCAAGACATATTAAAGAAAGATCAAAGGTAGAGCAAGAAGATCAAAGGGGGGGTAAAAGGCATATCAAGAGAAAACATCAAAGGCATTCAAAGAAAGATCAAAATGGAGATCAAAAGGAATACTCAAAAGGCAGATCAAAAAAAGATTAAGGTAGATAAAAAAAGATCAAAGGGAAGATGCAAGGAACGATCAAGGAATATCAAAGAAAGACAGAAAGATTAAAGGTAGATAAAAAAAGATCAAGGAAGATCAAAGGAGATCAAAGGCATATCAAAGAAGATCAAGAGGTAATGAAAGATATTCAAAGCGATAAAGACATGGTTAAAGAAAGATCAAAGGAAGGGAGAGCAAGTAAGATCAAAGAGAGATTCCAAGCATATCAAAGAAGGACCAAAGGAAAGCAAAAGAAAGATCAAGGTAATGTCAAAAAAAAGATCAACGGTGATCAAAAGACAATAGAAACAAAGGTTCGGTCTTCAAACACTATAATAAGAAATAGCATGTATAAGGTTAAGCTAAAAATCTTTTTTTATTAAAGGCAAGGTATATACATTAAAGCAATTAAACACTTTCCCGCAGTTCTCTCGAAAGTGTATCAGTACAAATATAATTAAAATGTGCAAAATATATCTATATAATATATTACGTGTCAGTCATGTAGTTTGCCCTATGTCAAATAAGTCTACATCAGGGGGTTCCCCTACTTACGACCAGCGATAGAACACAGTGCCAGTGGGAGAAGGTGGATAAATTGAATCCTAAACCACTGGTAGGAGCTTTTTGCCCATATCAAAGCAATCAAAGGAAGGTCAAAGCAATATCAAACAAAGATCAAAAGGGAGTAAGATAATCAAAGGAAAAATATAAATACCAAAGGATAGAATAACAAAAATTCAAAGGTATAGAATAAAGGTCAAAGAATACAAGAAAATCAAGGGAGAGTTAAAGAGATTCAAAGAGAAAAGCACAATCATAAAATCAAAGCAGGATTCAAAGGAAAGATCAAAAGGGAATCAAAGAAATCAAAGCTTTATCAAAGAGGATCAAGTCATTCAAAGAAAGTCAGGCTACAAAGCAGGATCAACGAACACATCAATGGAGATCAATGGCATATCAATGAGAAGACAAAGAAATCAAAGATTAAAGAAGCTCAAAGGAAGCAAAGGATACCGAATCAAGGGTAGATCAAGACAGTATAGATCAAAGCAATATCAAAGCAGATTAAAGGATACCAAGGCATATCAAAGAAGATCATTAACGGAGATCAAATAATCAAAGGATCAAGGAGATCCGGAAGAATCAAGGCAATATAAAGGAAGATCAAAAAAGATCATAGGAAGATCAAAGGAATCAAAGCAGTATCAGCAAAGACCAGGAGATCAAGGCACATCACAGATATCAAAGTGCATATCAAAGAAATGCAAAGTTATACAAGCATATAAAGGAGGATCACAGGCAATACAAAGAAAGATCAAGGGAGAGTCAAAAGGCACATAAAAAGGAGCTATCAAAGGCAGTACATGAAGATCAAGGAATTCAAGGCATATAAACAGGCAATGCATATCAAAGTAAGTCAAAGGCCATATATCAAAAAGATCAAAGGGAGATAAGATTCAAAATGAATCAAAAGACATACATGAAACTCAAAGGCGCAAAAAGATCAATGAGATCAACAGGCATAAAAGCGCCTCAAGGCCAATAACAAAAGGAATATTCAAACGAAAGAATATCAAAGGAGATCAAAGGGACAAGTCATTCAAAGAAAGATTAAACACAAAGGCATAAGACCAAGATGGATATCAAAGGCATATCAATGAAAGACCGTAAGGATTAAAGACAAAGGCATGTTTCAATGAGATCAAGAAGTTCAAAGGCAAATAAAAAGGAAGATTAAAGAACCGATCAAGGTGATCAAGCACATCAGGCATATCAAAGAAAGATCAAAGGCATATCAAAGAAAGATCAAAGGAATATCAAAGGCATATAAAAGGAAGATCAAAGTCATTTTTAAAAGAAAGATCAAAGGGAGATCAAAGGCACATCAAAGAAAGATCAAAGGCATGTCAAAGAGATCAAAGGGAGTTCAAAGGCATATCAAAGGTAGATCAAAGGAATATCAAAAAGATCAAAGGGAGATCAAAGGCACATCATAGTAATATCAAAAGCATATCAATGAAAAACCAAAGGGAGATCAAAGATATCTAAGAAAGATCAAAGACATTAAAGAAATCAAAGGCATATCAAAGAAAGATCATAGGCATATCAAAGAGAGATTAAAGGGAGATCAAATGCATATCAAAGAAAGTTAAAAATCATATTAAAGAGAGATCAAAGGCATATCATAGAAAGATCAAAGGCATATTAAAGGCAGATCAAAGGCATAATAAAAAAAGATCAAAGAAAGATTAAAGGGAGATAAAAGAAAGATAAAAGGGAGATCAAATGCATATAAAAAAAGATCAAAGGAAGATCAAAGACAGATCAAAAAAAGATTAAAGGGATACCAAAGGCATATCAAGGAGAGATCAGGGATACCAAAGGCATATCAGAGATCAAAGGCATATCAAAGAAATCAATGGCATATCAAAGAAAGATCAAAGGCATATCAAGTAGATTTAAGGTATATCAAAGAAAGATCAAAGGCATATCAAAGAAAGATCAACGGCATATCAAAAAAAAAAAAATCCGAAACGCGTAAGAGGACTGTTTAGATTATTAGGATATGTTAACCGTTGAGTTTTCTTTTGATATGCCATTTGATCTTTCTTTTGATATGGCCATTGATTTCTCTGATATTGCCTTGATCTCTCTTGATCGCCTGGTATACCTTTAATCTTTTTTGATCTGTCTTTGATCTTTCCTTTGATCTTTTTTTCATAGGCATTTGATTCCCTTTTATCATTCTTTGTATCTCCTTAATCTTTCTTTGATTTTTTGTATTATGCCTTTGATCTGCCTTTAAAGGCATTTGATCTTTCTATGATATGCCTTTGATCTCTCTGGTTAATATGATTTTTTAACTTTCTTGATATGCATTTGATTCCTTTAATCTCATCTTTGAATGCCTATGATTTTCTTTGATAGCCTTTGATTCTTTAATGTCTTGATCATTTCTTAGATATCTTTGATTCCCTTTGGTCTTTTCATTGATATGCTTTTGAGTATTACTATGATGTGCCTTTGATCTCCCTGTTGATTATTTTGAGATATCCTTTGAATCTACCTTTGATATGCCGTTGAACTCCCTTTGATTTCTTTGACATCCCTTTGATTTTCTTTTTGATGTGCTTTGATTCCCTTGTCTTCTTGTAAAAGACTTTGTCTTCCTTTTATACCTTGGCACCTTTGTTACTTTATATGCCTTTGAATCTTTTGATTGTATCTTCCTTTGAGCCTTTGATCTTTACTCTTTGATAGTGCACTTGGATCTCACCTTTGAGCTTTCTTGTCTTATTTGATCTTACTTTGATGTGCATTGATCCCTATGATTTCTTTGTTCATGCTTTGACTCTGTACTCCTTTGTGATATGCTTTGAGTTCCCTTGATCTTCTTTAATATGCTTTGATTATACCTTTGATATGCCTTGATCTTCTTTCATATGCCAGTTAATCTTTTTCGTTGATATGCCTTTGATCTCCCTTTATATATCTTTGATTTATGCTTTTTATTGCCTTGAACTTCTTGATGGACCTTTACATCTCCTTGCTTTGATCTTCTTTGATGTGCCTTTGAATCTCCCTTTGATCCTTGAGTGTGCCCTTTGATCTTTCTTTTGATATGCATTTAACTACCTTTGATATTCCTTTGATCTTTCTTTCATATTCCTTTGATCTCCCTTTGATCTTACTTAATATTCTTTGATGTGCCTTTGATCTCCCTTTGATCTCTTTGATTGTTTTTGATCTGTTACTTTGAGTGTCTTTGACTTACCTTTGATCTTTCTTGAAAGCCTTTGATGTCCTTATAGCCTTAATTCACCTTTGGATCTTTATTTGATCTTTTTTTATATGCCTTTGAACTTCCTTGATCTTATTGACATGCATTTGATTTCCTTTAATGTTCCTTGATGTGCCTTTGATCACCCTTTGATCATTTCTTGTAATCTTCTTTTATTTGCCTTTGACTCCTTTGATTCTATTGACAGCCTTTGATCTTCTTTTATGATTCCTTTGAGTCTCCTTTGCGTCTTTTTTGTGATCTTCTTTGATTCTCCCTTTGATCTCCCTTTGATCTTTCTTTGATCTTCCTTTTTATATGCTTTGAACTTCCTTTGATCTTCATTGACATGCCTTTGATCTTCCTTTGATGGTCCATTTTGTGCCTTTGAATCTCCTTTGATCTTCTTTGAGTCTCCTTTGATTGTACCTTTGATCTCATTTTTAATATGCATTTGAATTCACCTTTGAATCTCATTGACATGCCTTTGAGCGTCCTTTGATGTGCCTTGATCACCCTTTGATCTTCTTTTGTGTGCTTTTGATCTCTTGGGATGCCTTTAATCTGACTTTGATATGCCTTTGATCTCTTTGATTGGCCTTTGATCTTCCTTTGATATGCTTTGATCCTCCCTTTGATCTTGTTTGACATGCCTTTGATCTTTCTAATATGCCTTTGATCTCCCGTTGATCTTTCCTTTGATATTTCCTTTAGCTTGTCTTTGATCTCCTTTAATATTTCTTTGAGCTTCTTGATATCCTTATGATCTCCCTTTGATTCTAACCTTTGATCTCCTTGAACTTCCCTTTTGCTCCTCCCTTTATATTTCTTTGAATTCCTTTGATCTTTCTGTGGATATGCATTGATCTTCTTGATGTGCATTGATCCCTCTTTGATAGCCTTTAGAATCCCTTAATCTGTCTTTTTGATCTCCCTTTATCTTTACTTTGAACTACTTTTGATTTTATTGATATGTCTTTGATCTCTTGATATGCCTTAATCCCACTTTGATCTTTCTTTGATATACTTTGATCTCCCTTTGATATTTCTTTGATATGACCTTTGAACATCCCTTGATTTTCTTTGATATGCCTTTTGATCTGTTCTTGAGTATTCCTTTTGATCTTTTTTTGATATTCCTTGGTCTCTCTTTGAGTTGTTCTTTGATCATTCTTTGTATCCTTTGATCTACTTTTGATGCTTGCTTCGATATGCTTTGATCTGCTTTTGATATGGCTTCATTTGATCTCTTGATAGGCCTTTGATGTTTCTGTGATATGCCTTTTAATATCTCTCTTGATTTTTCTTGGATCTCCTTGTGATATCCTATTGATTACCTGTGAGTGTTGCCTTTGATTTCCCTGTTTGATCTTTCTTTGAAATGCCGTTGATCTGCCTTTCTATATGCCATTGGATTCTCTTGGTCTTTTTTGATTCTTTCTTTGATTCCCTTGATCTTTCTTTATATTGCTTGATTGTGCTTTGATCTCCCTTTGATCTTTTTTTGACGACTTTGTTTGATGGGGCCTTTAATCGGTCTTTTGATATGCACTTTCAACTCACCTTGATTTTATGGATATGCCTTATAGTTGATAGCTTGATATCATCTTTGATCTCTTTATTGTCTCCCTGCTCCCTTGATCTTCTGTTGCTCTCCCTTGATATTTCTTTGATATTTCCTTTTGACTTTTTTTGATATGCCTTTGATCTTTCTTTGACATTGCCTTTGAGTCTCTCTTTGATATGCCATTTGGATCCTTTAATCTTTCTTTGATATGTCTTTGATCTTTCTTTGAGTTTTGTATCCTTGACTCTTTGGATATTTCTTTTGATAATCCCTGTGATCCCCTTAGATAATGCCTTTGATCTCTTGTGATAGGCCCATTGATCTCTTTTGATGTGCCTTGAGTTCCTCTTTGATATGCCTTTGAAACTCCCTTAAATCTGTCATTTGGAATATCTTGATCTCCCTTTGATCTTTTTCTTTGAATGCCTGTGTTGAACTCCTTTGATTTTTTCTGATAGCCTGATCCCTTTGATATTGCCTTTAATCTTTCTTTGACCTTTTTTGATATGCTTGATATCTGTTTGATATTTCTTTGATATGCTTTGAATTCCCTTGGATCTTTCTTTATGATTCCTTTTGATCTTTCTGTGATATTCCTTTTGACCTTTCTAGGATAGGCCTTTGATGCCTCTTTGATTTGCTTGATGTCTTTACGATATGCCTTAATCCTTTTTTTGATATGCCTTGATCTCTTTGATATGCCTTTGTCTCTCTTTGATTTTCCTTTGATCTCTTTGATAGGCCTTTGATCTCCCTTTGATCTTTCTTGACATGCCTTTTGATCTTTCTCTGAGTTGTCTCTTAGTCTCTCTGATTTTTCTTTAACTGCCCATTGATCTCTCTTTGAGGTGGCCTTTGATCTTTCTTTGAGCTTCCGTTTCTTGATGTTGTCTTTGATATTTCTTTGATCTTCTTTTTATTTGCCTTTGAACTTCCTGTTGATCTCAGTGAAAGGCTCTTTGATTTCCTTTGATGATGCCCTTCAATTCCCTTTGATCTTCTTTTGTAATGTCTTTGATCTCGTCTTTGGTCTTTTTTGGTCTTTTCTTGATATCCCTTTGATCTTCTTTGATATTTCTTTGATTATGCCTTGGAACTCCCTTTGAGCTGTTCTTGATATTCCTTTGATTTTTACTTTGATATTCCTTTGACTTTTCTTTGATATGCTTGATCTTTCTTTGATATGCCTTGTTCTTCTTTGATTTGCCCTTGATCTCTTTGATTATGGCCTGTGATGTTTTTGATATGCGTATCTTGATCTTTTCTTGATATGCTTTGGTTATCTCTGATTTGCCTTTGATCTGCTTTTGATATGGCTTTGATCCTTGAATAGCCTTTGATCTCCTTGGATATGTCTTGATCTCCCTTTGATCTTTACTTGACATGCTTTGATCTTTCTACTGATATGCCTTTGATCTCTCTTTGAGTTTCTTTGATCCCTTTTATCTCCTGTTGATCTCCCTTTGATATTTCTTTGATATGGCCATTTGGGGGGAAACTCCTTTTGATCTTCTTTGATATTCCTTTGATCTTCCTTTGATATGTCCTTTTGATTTTTCTTTGAGCCATTTGATCTTTTTGATATGGGCATCTTGATTCTCTTTTGATTTGCCTTTATCTCTTGATAATGCCTTTGATCTTTTGATATTTTGATATGCCTTTGATCTCTTTGATTACGCCTCTTTGATCTCTTTGATATGGTTTGATCTCTTGATAGGCCTTGTGATCTTCTTTGATCTTTGCTTTGACATGCCTTTTGATCTTTCTCTGATATTGCCTTGATCCTCTTTGTATTTTTTTGATCCCTTTGATCTTCCTTGACTACCCTTGATATTTCTCTTGATATGCCTTTGATCTTTCTTTGATATTCTTTTGATCTTTCTTTGATATCCTTTTGATCTTTCTTCTGATATTCTTTTGATCTTTCTTTGATATGCCTTTAATCTCTTTTGATTTGCTTGATCTCTTTGTATGCCTTTGATCTTTTTTTGATATTCCCTATTGATATCTTTTGAACACCTTTGATCTCTTTGATACTGCCTTTGATCTGCGTTTGATATGGATTTGATCTCTTTGATGGCCTTTGATTTTCTTGAGTCGTTCTTGACATGCCTTTTGATTTTTCTGAGTATGCCCTTTGGTCTCTCTTTTGATTTTCTTGATCCTCTTGTTTTTTTTATATGCTTTGACTTCCTTGATCTTTCTTGACATGCCTTTGATCTTTCTATCGATATGCCTTGATCTCTATTTGTATTTTCTTTGTCTCCACTTTGATTTCCTATTGATCTTACCGTTTGATATTTCTTTGATATGCCTTGTCTTCTTGATATTCCTTTGATCTTCTTGGATATGCTTGATCTTTTTTGATATGTCCTTGATCTTCTTTGATTATGCCTTGTATCTTCTTTTTGATTTCTTTTGGGATTGATTCTTTGAATGCTCGTTTGATATCATTTGTATTCCTTGATCTCTTTTGATACACTGACTCTTTGATACCTTGTACTTGTTGATATGGCTTTTTGATCTCTTTGATAGGCCTTTGATCTTCTTTGACTTTCTTTGACATGCTTTGATATTTCTTTGATTGCCTTGATCTTTCTTTGATATTCCTTTTGAATTTCTTTGATACCCTTTGGATCTTTCGTTGATATTCTTTGATCTTTCTTGAATTGCCTTTGATCTCTTTTTGATTTGCTTGCATTCTTTGATAGGCCTTTGATCTTTTTTGATATTCCTTTGATCTCTTTTTTGATACACCTTTGATCTCTTGATATGCCTTTGATCATGTTTGATATGGCTTTGGATCATTTTGATAGGCCTTGACTTTCGTTGATCTTTCTTTGACATGCCTTTGGATTTTTCCTCTGATAGCCTTTGGCTCTCTTGATTTTCTTTGATCCCCCTTCTGTTTTGTTTTATACTGCCTTTGACTGTCTCTGTTGATCTTTCTTTGATATACCTTTTGGTATTCCTTTATATCCTTGATCTTTCTTTGATTATTCCTGTTGATGTGCCTTTGATATTTATTGAGCTTCTTTGATGTGTCTTTGATGTTTCTTGGATCTTCCTTTTATTTGCTTTGAATTTCCTTTGACTCATTGAATTGATGTGCCTTTTATCTCCTTTGATCTTTCTTGAAATGCCTTGAATTTTGTTTTTTAATACCTTTGATGTCTCTTGATTAGTCCTTTGATCTTCTTTGATTACCTTTGGTATACCTTGATATCCCTTTGTCTTTTTCTGATATGGCCTTTGGTCTCCCTTGATCTTTTTGATATTTCTTTGGATTCCTTTTAATGTTCTTTGGATATGCCTTGATCTTTCTTTGATTGCCTTTGATCTTCCATTGAAATGCCTTTGATCTCCTTTGATTTCTTTGACATGCCTTTTATCTTTCTCTGATATGCATTTGATTTCCTTGATTTGATTGCCTTTGATCTCCCTATGATCTTCTTTGAGCTCCTTGATCTTCCTTTTATATGCATTTGATCGTTTTTGATCTTTCTTGTTTTCTCCGTAACTTATTTCTTTGATCTTCCTTTGATCTTTCTTGGTTGTGCCTTTGATGTTCATTTGATTATACCTCGATCTCTCGTTTGCTATGCCTTTGATATCCCACTTAATCTTTTTCGATGATGAGTTTTTTATCTTCTTATGTCTTGACCTCACTTTGATCTCTTTGATATCGTCTTGACTATCCTTGATCCCTTCTTGATTGCCTTGATCTCTGTTTGATATGCCTTGATCTTTCTTTGATATGCCTTTTTGGTATTTCCCCTCCCCTTACTTTCTTGATGTCTTTGATCTCCCTTTGATCTTTCTATTGATATGCTGGATCTTTATTTGATCTCCTTTGATCCCCTTTGATTTCTTTAAATATGTCTTGATCTTTCTTAGATATCTTTGAATCTCCACTTGATTTTTCCAATTGGGGGGATATGCACTATGATTTCCTTTTGGTGTGCCTTGTACTCTTTGATATTTCCTTTGATCTCCCTTTGATGTGCTTTTGATTCCCTTGATCTCTGTGACATGCCTTTTGATTCTTTTGATGTGACTCTTAATCTGTTTTTGATAGCCTTTGATCTTCTTTGATCTCCTTGCTCTTCTTTGAATGCTTTTGATCTCTTGGATAGGTCTTGTGATATCCTGTGATTTTTCTTTGATATGCCTAATTTCTTTGATATTTATTGATCTTTCCTAGATATGTCTTGTGATTTTCTTACTATGCCTTTGATCTCCTTTGATCTTTTGAGGATGCATTTGATCTCCATTGATGGTCTTTTTAAAATCTTTGGTCTCCCTTGAAGGTTCTCAATGATATCCTTTGATCTGCCTTCTGATATGCCTTTGATCTGCTAAAAATCTTCCTTTGATCTCCCTTTGATTTTTCCATTGATATGGCTTGTTGAATTGTCAGCCTTCTGATCTTGTCTTGGATAGCCTTGATCTCATAAATCGCTTTTTAAATCTACCTTATATGACTGAGTGCCTTTGGCCTTTGATCTCCTTTCATTTCTTTTTGATAGTGCCTCAGATCTTTTTGATATGCCTTATGATCCGTTCTTGAATGCCTTGATGTTTTTTTGTATGCCTTTGATCTCCTTTTGATCTCTCTTGATATGCCTTTGATCTATTGATATACCTTTGATCATCTTTGATTTCTCTTTGATTCCTCTTCAATGCTGCTTTGATTTTCCTTTGATACTGCCTTTTGACTATTCCCTTAATTGTGTTCTTTGAAGGTCCTTGATCTTTCTTTGATATTCTTTGATCTCCACTTTGACTCCAATTTGTTTTCCATTGATATGCCTTTGCTTGTCCCTCTGATCTTTCTTGATATGCCCTTGATCTCTTCAAAATCCCTTTTGATCACCTTTAATATTGCCTTTTGTTACCTTTGATCTCACTTATCTCTTTTTGATATGCTCAGATCTTTTGATCATGCCTTTGTCTTCTTTGATATGCCTTTGACTTTTCTTTGATATGCATTTAGATCTTTCTTCATATGCTATTTATTTTTTTGATAGCCTTTGATCTCCTTTTGATCTTCTCTGATATGCATTTGTTTAATAATGATATACCTTGATCTCTTTGATTAGCAATTGACTGCTCTTTGATAGCCTTATTTGAGTTCTCTTTGATATACCTTGATGATCCCTTTAATTTTCTTGGATATTGATCTCCATTTGATCTTTCTTTGATATGCCATGATATACTTTGATATGCCTTCAATCTCCCTTTGATCTTTGATCTCTCTTTATAACGCTTTGATTCCATTTGATATGCCTTTGGCTATTTCTTTGATCATCCTTTGATTTTTCTTTGATATGAACAATGATCTCTTTGATCTTTTTAATATGCTTTTGATTTTCTCTTTGACTCTCTTTGATATGCACCATTACTATCCCTTTGATCTTTCCTGTGCTATGCTTTGATCTCCATTGATTTCCTTTTGATATGTCTTTGATCTTGTTGATCAAGAATTTGATCTTTTCTTCGTAATGTCTATGATTCCCTTTGACAAATCTTTCATGATATGCCTTTGATATCCTTTGACTTTTTGATATGCCTGTTGATCCCTTTGATCTCTTTTTGATGTCTTAACTTCCCTTTGATCGTCTCTTGATATTCTTTAGCTCTTTGTTGACTTGCTATTTGCCTTTTATTTCCCTTTGAACCTCCTTGATCTTCTGATATGCCTTGATGCCCTTTGATAGCTTTGATATGCTTGATGACCTTGATCTCTCATTGATATGCCTTTGATTCTCCTTTGATTATGCTTTGATGTGCCTTGATGTACCTTTGAACTCTTTCTTGATATGCCTTTGATATTTCTTGATCTTCCTTTGATATGCCTTGATCTCTCTTGATATGCCTTTGATGCTCATTTGATACTATTTGATATGCCGTTGATCTCACTTTGATCTTTTATCATGCCTTTGATTACCTTTGATCGTTCTTTGATCTGCCTTTTACATCTTTCTTTGATATGCATTTGATCTGACCTTTGATCTTTCTTGATATGCCTGTGATCTCCCTTGATGTCCTTTTATCTCCCTTTGATGCACTCTTGATATGCATTTGATTTTATTTGATATGCCTTTATCTCCCTTTGATGCTTTCTTTGATATGCCTTGTTCTTCTATTGATCTCCCTTTGATATGCCTTTGATTTTTGAAGTGTGGTTTAAACCAGCTTAGACTCTTTGCCTGTGTTGAGGATGTATTACAGTATGTTACCATTTGTCCATACTTTTTCAACATTTAAATACCTTGTGAATGATGGCTCTCTAATATCAGGACTGACTTGGAATAAGAAGCAATGGACTGGTAAATAGAATATGGCCCACACAGACTGGTAAATATAAGTGCCTTGCCAAACAGACTAGTAAATTAATATGACTAATAGATATATAAATAGAAGATGGGACATTGGACTGTGGTATTAATATAAGATGGCACCACCAGACTGTAAATAGTAGCTGCTCAGCCCATACAGATTGTTAAACTATTTTACAAAAGGGGGTGTTAAAGTATTTATATAATAAACAGAAAGTCTCCTGGGTGGTCATTTATAAATATTTATTAACCTAACCAGTCTTGATATGTCACTCGCTTTGTTGGTCTATTTGCAGATTTTTGTGCTTCAATCACTAGATGTTTGCCATTTTTAAACTTCTTTTCACATTGAAAATGTAGCACATTGTACTGGTAATATGCTCTTGAAAATATGGAGAGAAAAAATAAACTTGGAATTTTTGCAGAGTTTATGTCTGGCATAAAAAGAACAACCTTTATCTCCTTTAAAATATGCCCCAGGTAATCAGAACAGTTTTAAAAAAAACAAAATTTTATATTAGTTAGTAAATATTATTCAACCAACTTACCTAAACCAAATGGATTGCCGCAATAAACAGCAGACAAAATCTTCTCACCAGCAAAATATAAAGACCCTCACTTTACAGAAACAGAAGTGTTTAGTGTATATTATTAGTTTGAAGGGCGGTTGAAGATAGTACAAGATCTATTGATATTCGGCCTGTCAACTATAAACAAAACCAGTTCTTTATTTTAAAGTGAATCAAATGGTGGGACTAGTCTGCTGGTACAACAGTTTAGAAAAAACCTTATCAGTATGCACTCCTCCCATCTTTCCAATACAAGAAAGTGCATCCAGGTTTTAGTAATAATCCATGAGTGCCTGCACTGGGAATATTTACTCCACCCACAGTTATAGTCAGGTTCCAGATGAGTAAACGGCTTAAGATATTACAATATAAACAAATAACTATTTCCGATATAAAAGATGCAATCTATACAGGAATAGTCCAGGACTAACCTGGCAGATGAAAAAGAGCATTGTAGCTCTGTAAACCAAAACAAGATTGTATGGTGGGAAAACCAATATACCTCTGCACAGGTACTTTCAATTTTAAAATAGTTAATTTTTAGCGTTATAGTTTCTTTAAAGAAAATATAGCAATAAGTGCAGGAGAAGACTGTCAGAATCAGTTTTCTTTGGCTGGGCTCTGGGCTCCTCACAGAATATTGGAGTTAGGGAAATTACCCCAATGTCTAATCCCTGTCCCAAAGTACTTTTCATTTATGTATATTAAATAAACTTTATACACACAAGTATCACTTTAAAGCAGGAGGAGTTATGGAGTCATAGGTTTATTGCAATACTTGGCCATTGGGAAAAATTTTAATATATCATGTAACATGATAACAATACTAGCCAGTTCTGACAGCCCAATTTCCCCCAATACTACACACACGTGAAACTATAAGCATTTTTTACCCCCCAAAAAACTGGTTGTTTTTTTTATTTTTTAAACACATGCTATTACCTGCCCCTCATTGCAGTAGGAGGGAGCATGGTCAGCGGTAGGTTGTCCCTGTAGCGTGTGGCTTTATACCAATTTGGGGAGGCCTGGCATTTTCATTACACGCATGGGTTGCACAATGCAACAATAAAAACAGTACTTTTTTTAACCTTGTTGCCACAGTAAAATGCAGTCCATAAAATGGTAAAAAGGCAAGGCACAAATAATACATGTTATTGACAGAGGACATGTGGGGAAGTTCGAAAAATGTTGTAAAAGTATATTTTCCTTAACCCCATGTCTGGTAGACCACACTGCGGGGGAAAACTAAACATGCTAGGTTAATAACTTAGATTAGTATTCACCACAGCTGAGTGGGATGGTACCATAGATCATGTTTAACAGAAGGTACCTCACGATCATGTTATTATTATAGCATTGCCCTAATAATCTAAGTAAAAACAAACATTTCTCTTCCCAGTTACCATAAAGAAATGGGATTTATTCTTTATTTATATACTTTTATACAGATCTAATTGAAAAAAAATTCACTCAGAGCAATTTTTAATAAACTGATAAACTGCTTTTATTCTCGTATTACAGTAAATCTTGGTATACCTGCCTGACTTACCACTAAGCAAAAGGCTAAGGACTTGCAAGCAAGCACCTTCATCCAAACATTAATAGTGTGCCAATTCAAACGTTTAGCCAATCAGTCCACTCCCTAGTTACCCTCATTAAATGTATCTCAGGTGTTAAAAATAGGTTGGCAATTGGGCCTGGTAGAGCTACTGATAAAATTGGGGGATTTATTCTGCAAGGTACAAGGATAGGAGGATTAAATCAATGACGATCAGTAGCAGCCTACAAAAAAACACATACCAGAGTCCGGATTAGGAGCGCAGCCAGTGGCTCCATGCAGTGTCCACGCTATGCTGCGTCCTAGCTTGCAGTCCCTTCTCCCAGAATGAGACTTCTGCAGATCTACGATACTTTGGACGAAGAAAAGACATCGGGAGCGGATCGCTCCGGAGTTAGAATCAGTCATAGCGGGTGGGTCATCTAGCTTTATTCAATCCCCATATACAAACATCAAAAGGCTGCGCCAAAAAGTATCATAGAGGTGCCAACCAAAAGTGGTCTGATGCGTTTCAAGCGTCCATAGCCGCTTCATCAGAGCCCTCACATGAGGAGATCAACTCTCCTGACGCAGTGAAACGCGGCAGACCACGTTAGGTTGAACCTTCTGTGATACTTTTTGGCACATCCATTTGATGTTGTATGTGGATTGAATAAAAGCTTATGAAAGAGACACCACCAGCTTTGACTGACTTTCCTAACTCCGGAGCGATCGCTCCCTGATGTCTGTTACTTATATCAGTGCAGCCTCCATAGCTTAATACCGAGAAACAAATATACAATAAATGGTATTACCAGCACCGCTGCCACCAAATTTGTACCAGTATCAAGCTTTATGGAATAATTATGGGTAGCATGGCACACACGGGTTACCTGGTGGCTGGCACAGAAAAGGTTCCCCACATAATGTCAGATCAGGGGGTGTCCCTGTCATGGGCAACACTTTAAAATTGACCAGACCTGTATATTGTGTGCCCTTGTAAGTTGGTGTACACTTATCTGTTACTTCAGAGTTGATCAATAACATAAAGTAAATGTCTGTCCAATTTAATTTGTGTTACCAAGAGATGGTAATTAGGGATCTTATACATAGGATCTTGTGTTGCATTCAATATCCTACTACCAAAGCAAAACCAAAATCTACTTCATCTTTCCCTCCTAGCCATAGAGAGGCAAGGTGTCTTGTATTTTATCACCACTGACACCACCTGCAGGATGGATGTGGTATCATAAGGAGCCTTGGTTATATGTCCATTACAATACAATCACACCTGTGTAGAGAAGAAACTTTTTTGGGATTACACTTCCTTTCAACATGGGCAGACACAGGGGTTGGTGTGTTTAAGCTGCCATTTGGACCATTCCACTGTTCAAATAGGGATTCTAGCTCGTTGTAAGTAAGTTTATGTATTTGTATATTTTCAAGGAATCAATTAAAATTCTTATTGTTTAAAATGAGTGCAACTTTGCCCAACCAATCGATCTTATTTAACATTTGTAAGCTTACATTGGATTGGTTGGGGCAAAAAGTCGCACCATTTAACCGATAAGATCTTTAATTGAATAACCTTTGTGTTTGTACTAATATTAAGTAGTGTATTCTTGTATAAATTAACTGATGGTGAATTTATTAAATGGCAATAGTTAGATAGTACACACATACATAGATAACTTGCTATATGTAATATCTAAACCCCGCTCCCCACCAACCACCACACTGGTAGCTCCTGAAAATCCAATGCAATCTCCTATGAAGATATGGATTGGTTGGGGCAAAAATAGCACATTTAACCAAGAAGAACTTTTATTGAATAACCATTTGTGGGTCCTAATAAAGTTCCAGTGCTATTCTTTATAACATAGAATGATGGTCATTTTAAATGGCAATAGTGAGATAGTAGAACACATACATATATAATTTGCTATAGTAATTATCATATACCCCCCAACCACCACCCATTGGTGAGTCCTAAAAACTCACAGCAATCCCTATGAAGATTATAAATATTATTTATATAATATATAAGGGATAAGGGCTATCAAACTTAAAACATGTAGCGAAAGTGACTACTGATCTGGTCAAACATTTATTACAAACAAGAAAAGATATCAAGGCACATTCCTAGGCCCCATTACAAATCATATTAATCGGCATACTTATTAAACAAAGGGGTTTTTGTGGAAATTACTGTGATCAATGAAATGAAAACTATTGCAACCACATCAAGGTAACCACCAGTTGGAAGGTCCTAACTTCTAACTCTTTTTACTTCAATACCAATTAGCAAACTTTTGCATTTCTTTAGTTGGCACTGGATCCATGATAGCAGGGCTTTGCTCACTTCCCCCCCACCCACTTGGTTTTAAAAAAGAGGAAAGAGATATAGGTGAATCTTAGGTGTAACTCTCTGGTCCTTTCCCTGCAGGCACTTCCAACTTAGAATCCAACGGAGTAGCAAAGGTGCACTCCCCTTCAAGGGAATTTTAAAGTGTGGATTGTGACATCCAATACCAATTGACATAATTGTTTCAGGGTTCACAGTTATCTTACTGATGATGAGAAATTATTATCTTTGGTGGTACAGGGGTCACAATACTTTAGCATTTGATGGGGTTAGAGGTGACCACATGTTTAGGAGTAAGTATTATATGGGACCTTTAAACAACCAAGCAAATTTAAATGGCACCAAATGGTAGGGATTTTAGGGGAATTTTGTAAGCACAATATTTTTTGTGTACAAAAGTGTTTCTAACAATGATTGCCTTTGGATATACATATCAATCCAAAACAGTTTGGCGGTCACTCTGTCATTGATTGGAAGGTTATATTTTAGTTGGAAAGTTATATAAAAATGTATTTATGTTAGAATAGAATTGTTGCTCATATGTCTGTGAGAGGCAGAATTAAACAGATAAAATAAATGTCAAAATGTATTTTCATCAGCCTAAAAACTGTAATGGTTACAGAAGCCACAAAAAATAGGTCCAAAACAGGAAGTTCCATAACTCGTTCACTCAACCCATCATGTTGTGGTAAAAATTCAATATCCAATAAAGAAATGTGTTATATACATTAAAAACATTAAAAATAGATTCCACAGTCAGCAAGCTATAGGTTAAAAAAAAAAAAAATTTTAGAGCCACAAAGCATTGCAGTCAAGTTAATCTGTATGACTGTTACACGACTACTCAGGAGAATCAATAAAATGTTCTTATCGTTTAAAATGGTGTAATTTTGACCCCAACCAATCAGATCTTATTTATGTTGAGAAAGCTAAAAGGATGGTTGGGCAAGCAAATTAGCGATTAAAAACTTTATAGAATACCTGTTAGTATGTTCCAGTATCATCCATATGAAATTACTGCCACCAGATTATAGAAAACAGAGCAGAGGGGGTGCGGTTGTGGGAATTTAGCGGAATGGTGGAGGGAGAGCTACACAGGGGGGCTGGGTAAGTGTGCATTCCCGGGGGGAGCAGATTGCCAGGGCAGGTTTGGACGGGAATTTTCCTCACTGGACATGCAGGTGACTCAGGAATTGTCCCTGCAGTATGGACATCCTGCCAAATAGGGTGCTGGCACACCGGCCAACACACCCCACTTATTTCTCTAGCAAGAAAGAAAACTTTGTAAAAACGAACACTCCATAATAGGGTACTTGCCTTCCCACAAGGGAAATTAGTATGGGGGAATGTGCAGTGTTAAATTAAAATAAAAAATGAAAAAAAAAAATTGGAAAGGGAGAAAATTGCCATGGTAGCCCATATAATCAGAATGAAGCATTTCGACTTCTGCTGCAAATTTCTCACAAAACAACTTTGGGGGGAACTTTGCCAATCTTACTTTCAGGTCTGTCTCAATGTACGAGTATTTGAGAGCTGTGAGAAATGTATTAAAGAAGACTAAACCCCAAGCAACATGTCTCAATAGAGAGAGCACATTCACAAAACCCAACAACAAGCTTTGTCTCATGTCTCCCTTTGTTGTGCATGCTGGGTGATTTATGAAAATAAACTGTGTGTAGTAAGGGTTCAGCTCCCATAATTACTTATCTGGGAAACACCAAGCTAAAAGGTGCGCCAGACACTTCACAGGAAACTGGCAGTTCTTGGCTTCCGTGGAAGTGACAGCCATCATGTTACAGTCAGAGATCCTCCCCTGGACACCGAACACAGATATCAGTGCAGTTTTTGTTGTAAAACACATTAGAAATGATCCTGTCCCTAAACAATGATAAATTCCTAGTGCTTTTCATACAAAAAAGACAAACTATCTTGCAGTGTATGTCTTGCTAGCAGGATGAAAGAAACAGCAACATTTAACATTCAGCAAAAAAATTAAAAGTAATATTGGGAATCGAACCAAGCAACCTTTCTTCTTTGTCTTTCTAAAGAAAGCTTTCTACCTCTATGCACAGGGCCTAATAAGTAATGAACCAGTTTTAAAAAACACATGTAGAGTCTTTCTTTTGCATAGGACACATAATAAAACAAAAAAAGGGAAACAGGGGAATCAAACCTGTGTGTCCCAATAGTCTGATTGTTTCTTACACACCAGACTAAACACACCCAGGTGAACCTCTCAATCGATTAGAAGTAATGCAAGTAAATCAGTTCACTATTTTGTAATTAGCTAATGGAAGACTGTAAGCAAGTTCACGCTGGTTGGTACATAAATAACAGAGATGCTCTATATAAACATTGTACTTGATACATATTGTTTCTAGAAACATGGAAAAAACAAACAAAAAAAGCACAAAACCTCAGGCAGTAGATGTGTATGATGTTTCATAAGTAAACATAGGGGATTAAAAACTGTGACACTCTTAGTCTGTTTGTTCCTAAACCACACAGCTTTTACTGGTGCACCACCAGCAACTAAACTGCGATCACAGGTAATTAGAAAACTTTATCTTTCGCATGAAAGAGATGCTTGAATCCTGGGGGTCAGGGGTGTTGATCTTGAAGCCAACATGGCCTTGAGTTTGCCTTATGAGTTGTAATGGCAACAATGGAAGCCATCCTTTGTTAAGATCTATTACTCTATATCTACTAAATGCATAAATGCATAATAAGGGCACAAAACTCGACCTGCGGATTTTATATCTGAAAGCTACTCCCATTTGCCTGTCTATCATTGCACGGAAAAGCACCATTTAAGTTATAATAGGTAAAAATATAATCCCTAATAATGCCAACGAGATATGTACCAGATATGATTTTTTTTACGTCTAGGGGATGTAATATGTAAGAGTAACATGGTTAGCGCTTTATCATATATATTGACATGGGTCTTGTTACTATGATGGTTTATATAAAAGGGAAAAAAAACCACTATATTGCACTTTATTGTTGTCCCGATGAAGAGGTCGTTGCAAAGTTGAAATAAAAGATGTTATAAGAAAAAAAGACACGGTGACCAAGAATTGCTTATAAAGTATAATCTATATACCATAAATCTATCTGCCCTTATTAAGTTAATACTGAAAGACCAGATAATGAGCACACACATACCATAACCATTCTGCTTTTAATTTATTTTTACATTTGACTTTAAAGGCCCTCTTTTCCCTTGCGTCAGCAAAAACATGTTAGGTTTGTCTCCACAAGGCTTAATTTTTTGCCACGTGCGAAATCATCCGTATAATTTTTGGCTCATCTACAACAGTGGGCATAATGTAAAATAGAGGGCTGTGTGAAAATAAATTTTGCTAGAGATGGGTTGACTTTGATTGAAAACTTACACCTGTTAAAAAATACAATTAAACAAGACATTTCATAGTTAAACCGAAGGTATGTTTTACCTCAGTCATTCCAAAGTTTAAGGATACATTACATTTACTTTGTTATTTGGGATATGGCTCTGATTAGATAATAAATGCTTCTAGAATTAAAATGTGCTTAATCCAAGGCCCAACATGATCAAGTTGAAACCTAACGAACTAGATAAGTGTAATTGGCTTACATTCTATACCAGAAACATCTAATGTGTTTGGACTTGGTAATTTACTTAGATTCTGCTAACATGAATCTGTGTGTGCAGCATTTATTTAACCGTCTGCCTAAAACACAATAGTATAAGGTTTGCTTGCCATTTAGAACCGTTATTGTTTAAAGAATGCCAGAGCAATGTCTTAATTCAACCTCAAAGACTATTACGATACTAATTAACCAACCAAACAGATTTGCAGGATTCAGTAAAAAAAAAAAAAAATTCGTGTCATTGTTGCCAAATTAGAAAGTAATGAATCAGAAAATGCTTTTTTTTATATGCCGACTATGATCTAAAAATTAATTGAATCCAAAAGCGTTTATGAAATGGTAAGTTAAGCCATTTTCCTAAGTATGTAACAATACTTCCCTGCTTTTGTTTATAATGTTGGAAGTTGCCTCTAGACACATAGTTCCAGTAAATACATATGTAACAAATAAATTAATAGTGTATCCTTTTAACCCTGGAGGTTGTACAATTAGAATGAAGTATAATAAATATGCACTTTTCTTCTGTTCATGTTAATTATCCCCCCTCCCCCCAATATGGGTGGGAAAAAATCGATTGGTTCATCCCATATCTCTAAAAAAGGAACAAGGGAAATAGTGGAAGAACTGCCTGATGAACGTTGCCATGACGAAACGATAGCAATGTTGTAACTGGTTACCCACATATTTTAGCACTGTATTTAGCGGTTGTACTGATGGATCAGTCTAGATGCAAATCTGTGACTTACTATGTTATGGTGGCCACTTTATTATTTAATAGTTATATATTGTGTTGTAGGTTTGGATTTATTCTGTACCTACTCCCTGGTCCCATGTTCTTCCTCTTGGAGTGGACAACTTACCTCTTGGAGTGGACAGCTCTCCCTCCCATTGGCTGACAGCAAAGGTTGGATCAGCGGATCTACTCCATAACGTTCATGCGGAGAGGGTGTGGGTAACAGCTATGAAGGGGATCCCTGCATAGCAGAGAATGGATGAGGAAGTGTGGAGGCCATTATCAAGTGAGAAGTCGTGAGAGAGGTTACTGTGGGACTATCGTTGAGAGCTGGAGAGAATGAGCCCACAGGAGGGGATTAAGAGGTGAGAATCAGTGGGAGTTGGTAAACCACAAGGTAACGGGGAGGAGGGGCATAAGGTTTGGACTTCTACTATGTTTATTAATAAATCTATATCGTTTGTTAGTGGGTCATAGTATCAGTAAGAAGTATTCCTTATGAAAAGATATTTTTAATTATTATGTAGTATAGTATAGTATTTTAGGTTTGAGCATAAGACATACGTCCATTCCAGTTCAACCATCTAGCAATATCCTATTTCGCCAACTGTTGATCCAGAGGAAGGCCAAAAAAAACCACACCAAATTATGAAGGGGGAAAAAATTCTTCGACTCCAAGTGGCAATCGGGAAATTCCCTGGTCAACTTGACTTATGTATCAATACCAGTAACTTGTAACATTCTTGTTTGCAGAAACTCATTCAGCTGTTTTTTGAAAATGGCCAATGAAACCTGCAATAACAAGTCACTGGAAACAGTTCCAAGCTTTTACCGTTCTCACAGTGAAAAACCCATTTCCGAGCTTGAAGGCCTAAACCTTTTTTTCTTCAAGTCTTAAGGTATGTCCTCATGTCTTGACATGTTCTTTAGGTGGAACAATGCCCGATAGATTGTATGGCCCGCCCTAAATGTATTGATACACATTCGATCATATCCCCACGCAAGCGCTTTCTCCAGGTACATAATTGAACTTTTCAGTTATCTTCATATTATGGCTCCCCCAATCCCTCTATTATCTTAGTTGCCTTCTCTGAACCCTTTTCCATTTCAAAGATGTCCTTTTGTACACAGATCCCAAAATTGAACTTGCATATTTCAAAATGAGCCTTCCAATGCTTGTAAAAGGAGAGATTACATTTACCTCCCTTGAATCCACTACCTCTCTTTATAACAAGACAATACCATGCTGGCTCTGGTGTTGCCGCCCTGGCACTGCTTGAAACCGTTAAGTTTGTTATCCACCAAAACTCCAAGTACCTTTCCACAGGGATTCACTTAACACAGAGCCATTTATAATAAGTAGACACAAGATGTTTAAGTCACAAAATCATCACCATTACATGTATCAAACATTGAATTATCTGACACGTAGCAGCCAATGTGACAAACTATCTAGACCCTGCAAGAATTGCACATCCTCTGAAATTTTTAATGGTCGACAAAGTTTTGTGTCGTCACAGCAAACACAGAAACCTTGCTGACAATACCCACTTCCAATATTAATAAATAGTATTAAGTAGAAGCGGGGCCCCCGCCACAAACCCACCACTGTGGCACCCCATTAGCACTTAGTCCATAATGAGAAGCCCCATTTAACTCTACTCTCTGCATCGCTAGTTTATTAACCAGTTCATCATGTACAAAATTGACTCACCAGACCAACAGCCCTTAGCTTATACATTAGTCGCCTATGGGGACTGTATTCAAAAGCCTTGGCAAAATCCAAGTAAACTACTCTACTGCTATTCAGAGTCTAAATTTCCACGTACTTCCTCCTAAAGCCAAGCGAAGTTAGTTTGAACAAGATTCTATTCCTCCTAATCCAGCTGTGTACTCAACTGATAATGTCAGTCGCTTTCGAAACGTACTGTCAGAAACATGTTCACCTAGTTAAACTTTCCAGATATTCCCCACCACTGAAGTTAAACTTACAGGCCATTGTAATTACAGGCTGGTGGAACGACTGACACTTTTTTGAATATTTGGAATAACATCAGCCCTGTTTCCCAATCCAGAGGCATCACACGGAAATGAGGGAAATACAAGCAAACATAAAGAACAAATGGCCCAGATAAACTGAACTCAGCTCCTTAAGTACCCGGGGATGTTTTTATCTGGTCCAGGAGATCTTATTAATATTAACCTTCTTTAAGTTTTTCTGTACCAATCCTCGTTAACACAAGTGCACTTGAATCTTTTATACCATATGCTACTATAACTCTATGATATCTGTATGGATCTTCTATAGTGTATATAGAGGGCCCAAAAAAAATTATTCAAGACATTTGCTTTATCGCCATCCTCCGTAACTAACTTCCCTATATATTTATTATATTTATGTACAGGGTACTAGTGGTTACATAAAAGGAATGTACACACCTAAGGAACGTGGGTGGCAGGTACACCTGAGTCTCCACTCGAAAGGAACTTGGTTCAAACCCCCGAGAAAACCCGAAAGGGCGTGGCCAAGATAAAACAGAGAAAAAGGTAATGTACCCTACCAACACAAAAAGACCACACACAAAAATGTTATAATATATAAACAGTTAACTACTATTATAAACAATAAATGGCCGGCCGGTCAGCAATGTTAAAAAAACTTTATAAAATATCAATATAAGAAATATTGTGTATAATAAACCTACATTCCCCAAAGGTATTACATATATATTTGAATGCGCTAATATATAAATAATAAATAGAGGAGGGTATATGGACTACACAAGGTTAGTTAATATCCAAAAGCAGTCTCCTATGATTGGTATACCAAAGAAACATGTTGTCCGTGGTGATATAGTAACTTATATATAAAAAGACGTATATATGTCATCTACCACTAGAGGCGGAGGTTAAAAATGATCGATACTGCAAGGCCTCCGTGGCTCTCGTTGTGTGATAATGGCAAAAGACGTATCACTAGAGATCCTACCGGACATGAAATGTTGTTAAATCCGTGGCAAGCAAGGCTCTTGCGGATCCGTTAGTACCGACTATTTTCAGCCCACATAGAAGGTAGGTATTTCAAGTTCCGTCCCGACACCCGGCTTTTTGGCAGATAAGCAAAACATTCCAGATACTGATTAAACATCTGCCTGCAATCCTGTGGGATTACGTCTACAGTCACTCCTTCCAATTGCTACGCGTTTCGCTGTTACCAGCTTCATCAGGCATGACGTGCCCCATTACTTTCCTGTCTTTTATGGTCTCCCACCAATCATATCTGCTCAGTGTAGGGCACAAATTTAAAAATAAGGGTTATTCCGGCGAATGAAGAGGGAAAAGAAGCGTCTAGGCTATGTTATTATCTCACTTAAGGAGAATAATCGAGTTAGTACAATGATCGCTTTTTTGGTGATATGCATCGTATTGATTATTTTAAAGAATAATTGCTTGACGTTGAGGCACACTACTATCACAAGGAAAACAGGGACCGCTAGGGAACTGTTTTGCATCCTATAGCGCAGGACTATATGTGGGACTGGGAAGAAAGTATAATATGGGGCACTAATAAGTATGTAGGACCGCCTTTGATTGGAACGAGATACATGAGATGAGGTGTCCTTCTTGTCTGGGGGGGTATCTCCAGTACTCTGGATAATTATATCAGATATGTAACCATACCGTATAATCATAATGGAATAAATATGAATTGGTTACCAGCACTCACATAATGAATATAAGAGTGCGGTACTATAAACATCATGGTTAGAAGGAACTCCCAATGGCAAATGCTTCGAATCAGAAGAAATTGTTAGAAAGGATACATTTTTTGAACAAACACATTTCTGGTAAACAGGTTTGTGGAGAAGGTTATCACCAGAAGATTGTGGAGAAAACTATAGAAAGGGCTGGAATATGAACAGGAGAAACTCTCTGTTACAATCTAAATCTAAGAAAAAGGAGGGAATCTACACAACAAAGATAAACCAGTGAGTATTCATGACATACAACGAAGATAGCATGAAAATAAAAAACATTATAAAAAAAATTGGGCAATGACTTTCAATGATAAGGATCTGATGGACGATAGGAAAAGGCCTAACATATCTTCCGAAAACCTAAATCCTTAGATATATTCTGTCACCTAGTTTACTTATCAAGGGCACCAAAAGGGACTATTAGAGAGTAAACTGAATGTAATTAGGGGATGTTAAGTGTGGAAGGTGTGTGATACTGTAATATGTAAGAGTAAGGATAATTATTATATTAATGGATATAAAACAACATGGGAAATGGTATTATATTGTCCAATTCTAAAAAATGTAGGGTATGAATTGTATGCCCATTTGGGCAAGTGGTAGTGGGGAAAACTGTTTGTTTGTAGAAAATTAACTATAGGATGGTGGAAATAGAAGCAGCGATCCACTCACACGAATGAAGGGAATGAGCATATACATATGGATAACAGTGGGAATAAAGTTGGAATCAAATGGGCTTCACCACATATACATGAGCACTTTAAACTTAAACATGGGGCCACATTTAAGGAAACAAAGTTATTGCACTGGGTGGAATCAAAATGAGAATTTT
Organism: Hymenochirus boettgeri; assembly: GCA_019447015.1. Lineage (NCBI taxonomy): Eukaryota > Metazoa > Chordata > Amphibia > Anura > Pipidae > Hymenochirus > Hymenochirus boettgeri. The sequence continues at coordinate 48,375,440 of CM033473.1, forward strand.
ACAATAAGGGGGGTGACTTTAGTACAGAACTTATTCAAATGGAGCAAAGATTTTATTTATTACTCCACAGCACACAACCCCATACAGGTTTAATGCCAGATGGAGACTAGCACCCTTTTGTAATCGAGAATGAATGTTGAAAACTCTAGATTTGATTGGATATTATGGAAGGGGATATGTAAAAAAGATTGTGGTCATTTATTGCGTCCAGAGAGGAGACAGAAGAAATAAAAGAGGGCATGGATTATACGAATGGCTTCCCAAAAAGGACAAAAGCGAGGGTTTTTGTAGGCCCGGATACACTGGAAACCGATATGATTGGTGAGAGACGAATAAAGAGATAAAAAACAGGAGAAAAGTAATGGGGCACGTCATCCTGATGAAGCTGGGAACAGCGAAACGCGTAGCAATTGGCACGGAGTGAGGGTAGACGTAATCCCGAGAGAGTGCGGGAGGTTAATCAGTACTCGTGGACGTGGTTGCTTATCTGCCAAAAAGCGGTTGTCGTCCAGGAAGGAACTATGGAACACCTACTTCTAGTGGGCTGAAATAGCGGTTACCAACGGATCACAAGAGCTGCTTGCCACGGATGTTTACAACTTTTCAGTCCAGGGTGGATATCTAGTGATACGTCTTTGTGCCCAATTACACAGACGAGAGCAGGAGCAGTATCGAGCTATTTTTAACCTGCCGCCTCTAGTGGTAGAGACTAGAGACATTATACGTTTTTTATATATATAATTATTTAGGTGTGCGCACGCCGTTTTTGATATTACTTCCATTACTAACATATATACCACGGATACTACATGTTCTTTGGAACCAATTATTAGGAGGAATGCTTTGGAGATTTAACTAACACTTGTTAGCCATATACCCGCCTCCTATTTATTATTATATATTAGCCTATTCATTATATGTCAAAAACTTTGGGGGATTGTCAGGTTTATAACACAATATTTCTTATATGTGATATTTTTATAAAGTTTTAAAAGTTGCGACCGGCCGGCATTTATTGTGTATAAATATAGTAACTGTTATTAATTATAACATTTTGTGGGTGGTCTTTTTGTGGTGGTTAGGATACATTACTCTTTTTCTGTACCCTAGTGTAACCAGTTTTTCCCCCGGACTTAGGAACCCATCTGGTGGGGGGTTTTATAGTGGGGCTATCCACATTTAATTAATTTAAAACTTGAAGACGGCATATAATATATATTAAGGGCATTTTTTAACAACTAAGAGATGTGGGGATCTGATAAGTCAGTCTAAAAATATTCAATAGATTATTTTCTCTTTATAGTATTTTTGCCAGGGGATAAATTCGTTTTTTGAACATAAATTAATATACATTGATAAGATATATAAAATAATACCTTATTGCTCACTAAATATTGATAAAATACAACTTTCGAAAGCACTTAGGCTTTTTTTCAGGCATGGATACCATCAGGAGGAAGAAGCCTATGCTTTGAAAGCTGTGCATTTTCAATCATTTAGTATCAAATAAAAAGTATTTTTATATCCAAGATGCTTCACTTTCACCAATGGCTTAACACGGGTATACCATTATTTACTTACTTATACATTGACTATGTAATTGGAAAAGGTCAGACAAATAAAGATGTTTAAAAGACAAACAATGTAAAGTAATCTAAAATGAGCAATCAATATTAGATCAATCAACTAGGAGACCTTGCTCTTCTTTTTAAGATCTGGTTTGCTACAGGCATTAGAAATCGATCTGTAAGTTTGTTAATTCATGCTATTATAAGTTAATTATTCAAGGCTTGATTTGTTTTTTAAGCTAAGTGTAGAAAACTGGGAAGGAAATAAGTGTGACAAAGACGAAACCGTCTGGTTGAATTACAGCCCATGTTAAAATTCCATGGGTGGGCCTTCAAACCACCAGTATAACCCCCCACTATGGTTGATGTGGTACTATGAAAAACATCCATTATTGTAATAACATAAAAGCTAAAAGCAGTCATTTATACAGGTACTGTTTAAAAATATGTGAGCTAATAAAAAAAAAGTCAGGTTTAAAATAATGACAATTGTGATAAGGTTTGGGGAAAAACTTGAACAACTTCAGAAAGAATTCAGCTTGCAGAAATAAAGTGTTTCAATCATATATCATAGTAATGCTATACATTTGCTTGTATATTTAGATCAATCTGAATCCAGACTTCAAAAAAAATAATTATTTCATTAAATATTGCATGCTGTGCGATTGCAATCAAATGGTTGTGAAGTAGATAGTCGAAGCAGAAAGACAACATGAATAATTCTTGTAGTCTGAACCAGCCCCAGTAGGGTGCATAAATAAAAAGAGCTCAACAATACACAGGTCCAACATGTTCCATAAACACTATTCACTTGAAATTACACATTTAATTATAGAGTGGGTTGAAGGGGTGGTTGTAAAAGCAGATTGATAATATCACAAATGTGAAATTACCACGTTAAAATGGATCACTCAGCTTATATTTTAAGGAGAACTATAGTGGTGACACTTTTTCAAAATAAGTTAAAATAAAAAGTGCCTGGGGCGGGAGGAGGTAAATTGGGTGCTTTCTACCTCCCATATGATTTTTATATGCAAAAGCAGCAGCAGAAAGAAAACTGCAGGCTTCATGAATGCCTTCAGTCGCCTATCTTTAATATCGTAAGGCCAGGGCCATAACCTCAGCTAACTGAAAACTGTATTGGCTTCTAGCTCTCAACAAAACAATATTGGGATGGTAGGAATAATCAATCCTACTTCTTGTTCCCAGCTGACGTTTCATTTCTAAAAAAGTTAATTTTTACAGGATAGTATAAGGCAGTAAAATGGTTTTGATGAAATATTTAAAACCCACTGTTCATCGCTTGGATGAACAGGTTAGTAGCAATGGGGTAGCAATGAACCCGTTTTGTGGGGGATGCAGCTTTCACAAATTTTCGTAAATGCGGCTGGAATTTGTTAGAGTTTGGGGGACTTGTAACCATTGAAATTGTGGAATTATTGCAATCCAATATCCTAAAACTGACTGAGTGTTATATGTATAACAATAGATATATCTAGAATGTTAGTAACAATAAAGTCCTAAAATAGGAAGAAAAGGTCCTCTCTTACACAACATGTGTGGTAGTTTATTGGCCATTTCTTGTGATTAGCATCCTAACATCTAGGTAAGGGGGTGAGGCCATAATCCGGTTTGCAATTTTTAAGGTGCAATTTTATATTTACCTTCCCTACTTTCCACAATTGTAGAATCTCAAAACATAAGTTCATGCAATAAAATGTATTATGTATACTAAATTACAGTATTCTGGTAAAATACTAGTAGTCCAATAGGCTCAGGGGAAAATGTGTTTAGGCTGATATCAAATATAGAAAAGCATTTGGGTGCAATTATTCTTACTGCAACCAAATAGTAGTTTAAAGGGACAATATTTTTTCACAAGGTGATATGAATGCGGAGAAGTTTGTCCTTTAAGGACAACAAAAAAAATGCTACCTGTTTCTTTGTTTTGTTTTTCAGGGGTAGACAAACCCGTACGGGAATTAAGAGTAACTTAAAAACGGTTATGGTTTACACCGGTTCCCTTGTCATATAACATTTTGTATATATCATTTAACCATATTGATTTAACACTGGGCCAACAATAGGGGAAATCACTGGTATAACCACAGATCTTGAACAATGGATCCAACTTTGAGTTCATTTCCGCACCCATTAAAAAATCCTATTTCCCAGAACAAGAGTAAAATAATGGCCCTTAAAGTCACATCAGGGAGATTCAATAAAAGGTCTATCGTTAAAATGGTGGTAATTGTGCCACAACCAATCAGATCTGATTTAAACATTTGAAAAGCTCAACATCTGATTGGTTGGGAAAAATTAGCACCCATTTTAAAACCAATAAAAACTTTATTAAAATACCACTGAATATATAGGATATAAATACGGTGGTGATCGTTCAAGAATTTTCTTTTAAATCAACAAACAATATTGATGCGTTTATGATAGCTAGGGAAAAACCTTAAGGAATCACAAACTCTTTCTTCTGGAACCAATCAATACATGAAGATGTCTTGAACTGAGGTTTTTTATTTGAACCAAAGCCCGCTAACAGTTGACATTTCTTAGCTTATGTTAGCTCATAATGAAGTTATGAAACAATATAAAAACTCTGTTTTTAAAAAAGCGGGTTTGGTTTCAACTTTACCCAGATGCAAAACGTTTTGGTTTAAACAATGCTTTATATCTGCCAGTAATAACAATCATATAAACAAATATCTCTGCATGTGTAGATTTAATGCCATACAATTAGAGAAGTTTTTCATGTATCTGCCAAAACAATTTTGGCAGAGTTGTGTAAAAGTGTAAATTTTTTTTACATGTAGCACTCAATAAGGAATGGAGACTTCTGGGTAATTTTGTGTCCGTTCCATGTATAGCACTTAAATATGCTTCACCTTATTAAAAGGTTTTTACAGCATTCCACAAGCTTATGCAAAACCAGAGAGCCAACCACAGACCGGTTGATTTCAGCATTATTGGGCCATCATCAGTGGCGTACGGCTCTGTTTTGCGTGTGACAGTGCCTAAGGACAGAAGTCCCCTATAAATTAATAAGATAGGGAGAGAATAAGGTTTCACAGTTAGTCAGTGTATGCAGTAATTCCTGTTTCAAAGCCCACCCCCCCCCGTAGAGCACCACCCACTCACAAATGATAGATTGGTCTCTATGGTTTCGCACTTTAGCTTGTGGAATATAGTAAAAAAACTTTTATTAGGTAAAGCATTTTGTAAGGGCACTATGGAATAGAGAGGGACCGGGTGTCCAACTCAGACCCGGATATAACCGGAATCCTCGGTTCAGAAATTGAATGATCCGTCCGAATTTCGGGACTTCGTAATAATTATCGAACGTCGAGGATAGCAAAAATTGCCCTGAACGTCGATAACCTTGAAAATGACGATCGGAAAACTGGAAAGGTAGGGCGTGTTTCCATCTATTCAAGGATTATAAAACAATTTTTTTTTTTTTTCTTAAAAGCTATTTTGATAATCTCTTAAAAACTAGCCTTGAACATTCGATTATAATCAAAATCGTTCCGGTTTTCGGATTTGGATCTCAGGATGCTCCAGGTCCGGAATCCGAAAAAAAAAACGAAACAGGCGAAAATGGTGAGTTTCGGCCATCAAACATGAAAAATACACACAGAATCCATCCCTTATTTGCATTTATGAAGCGGGAGCGTGTTATACCTATGTCTCTCCCTATCTTATTAATTTTTAGATGTATGCATAGATTGGCCACTTCACATTGACAAAACCAGCAGGCCTCTCACTATTGACGTTCGGTCGGGGCTCATGTGATGATTCTATGATGTCATTTACACTATCGGCTATTACCCTGTACTACAACTATAGTAATATTGACTTTTTCGGCAAGGTAATTGAAAACAAGATACTAATCTAGTGATTCCATGGACATTGTATTCAGGCAAGGTCTTGCCAGGACATTGGAAGGAATGATCATTAAGGCACTTAAAACTAGAACAAAAATGTGTTGGTTTTTAAAAATACTGTTGGTAAATAATGTAGAGAAACTTCATAACAGGTTGAACCATAAAAGCAATCATTGTGGTGCATTTCACCACATTTAAAGTGATTTAAAGTGCTGTTAAATATTCTGTCATGGATTACACAATGGGAAGGGAAATTTCTTTCTCAATAACTGTTTATAGGTAAAAAGTACCACAAAATGCTGTTATCAGTTAAAAATGATGGGCTCTTAAGTCCTGGCATGCACAGGATGATTGTATCCAAATGATAACTGGGATTGAATTTCTCTGGATCAGCTTTCCATGATCGGAAAAAAACTTACCAGCTAACTGATCTTCAGGACCAATTTCCTAGCAAGAAAAAGCATCAAGCAGTTTCTGCAAGCAACATCGTTGTGGAAGAAAATTGCCTGGTTTCCATTAACTTCCAGCTGTCTGATTGGTAAAATATGAGAGCAGGGTTTGGACCAGTATCAGCGTGTGTAACCAGCCTATAATAAAGAGAGGGGGATTAGATGAATGCTGAGGCTCTCAACATGTCCAGAATTTCAGTTCGAGCTGATGTTAAATTTTAATTCTATAAATATAACCATTGACAATAGACAGTTGGGATTACTATTTATGCTTTGCTGCTAGGTTAGTATTCACTTATGCATTAAACAGAGGAGGAATTTCTGGTAAGAGCCAATTCTACGCTGCATGTTTCACAACGAATGCCTATAGGGCCTTAAAAGTTGCATTATAAGAAAGGAGAAAGAGCAGATGTTTCCTCTTTAGAACACAAAAATAAGTAATTTGTATGTTTATATGCTTGACAGGTCGAGCTGGTTTGATTTCGCTCAAAGTGAGAGATAATGAAAAATAGTGGGTTACTAATTTTTTCCTATAGTCATGGGGTCACATAGATACAGGAGAAGCTCTGAAAAGAAACATTCAAAAAAGAAAATGAAAGACACGATTCTTAAAAGGTTTATTCATTACAAAGCACGAAAGTAGGACTTTCTTGTCTAAGAGCAAACTGGGTGTAGGAGATGAAACGGCCTCTATCAAATGATATGCTTCTGCTTTTGCATTATAGGGCATCTCGACCATGACACTTAAACAGCAACCCTGAGAAGGATCAGTTTGGTGACAAGATCTTTACTGTTAGGTTAAATGTTAAAAAAATAGAAAAAAAATAAAAATATAATATAGGTATTAATTATTTCAAAGAAATAAAGTTAATTTTTTAAATGTATTTTCAAATAAAGCCGCTCTTAAAAAGGCGTTTTCAAATCTAAGAGTAATCCTGTTCTTAAAGGGAAAAAAGGGTAAGAGACCATCGACAGGGCAGACAAGGTTATTACAGATTTTAAGCCAAAACATTTTATTCCCAATTCATTCATTAATATCTTCCCTTAACAGAAATAAAAAAGCTATAAATCAATGTCTGTGTTTTAAACAAAAGGAAAACAAAAAGGGGACTAAGGCGGTTCCCTTTTGGTACATTATATTTGTATTTAATGGGAGTTATGTAGAGTGTTTTCTTCGCATTTATTAATGTACACATCCTAAGTCCTGTGCCTGTAAAAACTATTACTAATATTTAAATACATTGAATTATCTTACATTTACACTATTTGGTTTCTAAACCCTGATGACCCATTTTAGTCATCTACAATGAAATAGTTTTTTAGTGAATGTAGAAGATACGGAGAATCATGTTCTAAAGTGTTGTGCTGATTGTGTTCAATTCACTAAATTAAAATCATGCTGCTTATACTAGACAGAAACAACTAGAGCTAGCAAGAGATTGTCTATTAGATAGTGGGGATATATTCAAAGGAGAAAAAATTATGCTTTTTTTATAAAGAATTGGTAAGGCCAGACTAAATATGTACCTTTAGTTTTGGAATTAAATAGTAGATAACTGCAGAAGCTTGGCAATAGAAAAATAAAGCAAGTTCTCATATGGCTACAAAACATCCAATACATTATGGTGATGGATAAATAAACTCTCTGGTGTATTGTTACCAATAGATTCATATCAGATGCCACACACAGGCATCCATAAGACTTAGAGAAAATGCTCCTAAGGAAGAAGAGAAAGAAGAAACAAAACTTAGTCCCCCGATGTCACATTCAAACGGTCGTTAAACTGAGAGGGCTAAGGTTGTACTATTATGGTGCCACTTTACTTAGATTCCTTTGAAAGTAGGGTTTTCCATTATTATTTTAAAAACCTAATGTCCCCCATGCTATACGATTTTCACCAAGATCAATTTTCAAGGAACATAATGTAAATATATTTATATATTATCTAATACTAATACAAAAAGGCAATCAGACTAGCATTGGGAAAAGTGAGCAAAGAAGACCCCATTACCAAGTGTTGTCCTAGATCGCACAATGCCAGAAAAAATACCTCAATGCCAAACTATATCCAATACATTTAAAAGTATCTGGTTAGTTACAGTAACGAAAATATTATTATCATATGATACATTTTGAAAATGCAGACAGTGTGAATGATACGGTATTTAATTGGTTGACTTTGCAATGCGTGTATTGATTTGTGTTAGGTTGCATCAATTCAAATGTAATGGTTGGAATCGATAATCAGACTCAAGGCCACTATAAGGTAAACACGTTAAAGTACGAGTGAAAACCGCTTGTCTCAGTTTCCATGCCAGAAAAAATAATTTCTTGAGTGGCTCTTCTTAAACAGTTCTAATATTTCAATTATTATATTTACTAGCAACCTGACAAAATTTTGAGAGAAAAAAAGATTTGTTTTTAAAAATGTGTGCTGAAAATGTATTGGAAAAATATTGAAAATATACCATTATAAAAATGTTTACTTCTTATATTTATTTTCTCTTAAAAACAAAAGTACCTGAAAAAGGAAATCATATTTAAGTCCTCATGTCCTTGATTACGCAATGTGTAGTGGTGGTGGCCGTCATATTTTCGGATTTAGTGGTTTATGTAATTCTCCATGAAAAGTGTAATAAGAGGTACATTTGTTTTTTAATTAAATTTAAATGAACAAAAAAGTAAATAAAAACACTTCTTTGGAGGTGTTATTCACCAAGATGTCCACTTTACAGTTTGCAGTGGACATGTGGCCACTTAAAGTACAGTGAATTTTGAAGTTCCAACTGCATCACCTTTCAAAGGATTTGCAATACTTTCCTAATGGGGCCCATACACTAAGAAATCTTGGTCATACAAGTCAATTGATGGCACGATTATTGATGGACAACGCACAATAAAAATGTTATCATTGGCACCAATTATTAAATTTTGGCATTTCTGGCAATGATCGTATATAAAATCAATAAAGATCCAACGCATCATGACGATTGCATAACAGGATGATGCAGGTATGAGCCCCATGAAGGCTGCTGGATGTTTATGATTTAACATAGTAACATAGTTAATGTGAGGTTTGAATAACACATACGTCCATCAAGTCCCAAACTATTCACCCTTTCTTTTTTGTTTTAACCTCCTACACCTAACAGTTGATCAGAGTAAGGCAAAAAAAAAGAAAACAGAAAAAGGGAGGGGGAACCAGCTACAAAAAAAAGGGGGGGGGGGGGTCTGACAAACCGCAATCGGAACGTATCCTGGGATCAACCAGATCTTATATGTATTGAATTACAGTAATATCTCAATATGTTTTTAGTTTTAGAAACGGATCCAGGCCTTTTTTAAGCTATTCAATGAACTTGCCATTACAAACATCTGATGGAGCCAGTTCCACATGTTTCCACGTTCTTTATGGTAAAGGAAACCTTTCCTAACATGAAGATGAACTTCCTTTCTTCCAACCTTAAAGGAATGCTCAAGCGCTAATATGACCCCTGTTAGTGACAATGCACCAGAGAGTCAATTGTATGGCCCTTAATTAATACTTTGTTTAAGTTATAATGTCCAGCGCAAACGTTCGCGCTTCTCCAATGTAAACGCCCTAACTTGCTAGAATCTGTTCGGCATATTCAAGCCCCTCCATTCCCCTATTAATTTAGTTTGCCTTCTCTGAACTGCCTGCAATTTCCAAGATGTCCTTTTGTTATGGGATTCCAAAACTGCACGCATATTCCAAATGAGGCCTATACCAGGCCTTGTAAAGAGGGAGAATAATATTTTTCCCTCTTGAAATCTATTCTCCCTCTTATACAAGACAATTCTTGCTAGCTCTAGCCGTTGCTACTGCATTGTTTGCTATAGATAAGTATGTTGACTCTACCAGAACCCCAAATCTTTTTCCATTACAGATGCACTAACACAGAGTTTTATGGTTGTAGTGGCAACAGGGATTATTAAATCCCAATAGGCATTCACTTACATTTATCAAACATGTGAATCCTATCTGCAATTCTGTGCCCTTTGATAATCTATCTAGGTCGGCTTCCCGCAGCACTTTGCACATATCATTTGAAGTTTCCAAAGCTTAGGCATTAGTTTAGTGTATCAGCAAAACCATGCCGACCTGCTCTCAATGCCCACTTCTAAGATTAATTTAACTAAGTTAGCTCAGTTCAGTCCCATAATCCACCTTAGTTGGGCGGACTCCAGCTAAGTGTATGGTAGTGTACATGTCAAGAGAGCAGCTGACAGCAAATCATGTTACAACTTACTCTCTTGACACAGAAACATGAATTTCAGTAGTTTTTTGAGCTATTGTAAATGCTTTGTCCCTCAAGCTAAGATGGCATGAAAATCACAGTTTTGTTCCGTTGTTCGGTTCACGGATCTCGAGAACATTATCGAAAGTTCGAGGCTGTTGTGAGGATTATCGAACAATAGACTTGAATGTTGTATCCCTTGAAAAATTATGACGAGGACTACTTTCGAGTTTCGATGTTTTTGAGGATTATCGAAACGTTCAAGGCTATTGTCGATAATCCTCAAAACGTGTGATAATTTATAGAAATAGTTTTGAAGTCCCGAAATCCGTTCGGATTCTGCGGATCTTTCGGATTTCGGAAACTGAGGGGTTCACGTGTTGGATCCGGGTACGACTCGTCTTAGTCCCTAACAATGACATACATCCTTGCTTTTCATACAAAATGAAAAATATATCTTTTGCAAGTTTATTTCTTACGGTAGCATTATGTTAATGTAAGAAAACAGAATATTAACATTTCAGCAAAAAAAAATGTTAAATTTGTGGATATGGCAAACCTCATGTACACATCCAAAAGAGTACAGTATGTATACAAGGAGAAACTTTCAGGAGATTCAAAAAAACACTTATTTGTATGGGGGATATGCTATTTCCAATGCACCTTAAGCTATGTTATGTGCTATGTGAAGTGTTAAAACTTGAAGGGGTATTGTATGTGGATTCTTAGCATTAATATGAGCACTTACCTTGCCTTGATCCTGTGATGGCAATAATGCATGTATATATGTATTGCATCTCGGGAAATCACAGCAAGGTAAGATTGCTATTGTTTATTAAACTAGTGGTCTGTTGATTATTTGTATGGTTCAGGTGTTCTGCTGGGGAGGAGAAAAAACTTTGAAAATAGGATTTTAAAACTATTGTAAATACCTTTTTGGGCGTAGGCCATCTAATCAGTTTAATGGAATCGTAACTCTTAATTAGACCTCCCTTTTTGTTTTACTTCCTAAAATGCGATTTGCTTTGTTAATTTTGTTAAACGACAATCTGTTGTTAATTTTATATTTTATTCATAGATATTAACTAAAGATTTACAGGTGAATATGAAAATGTTAGAGACTGATAACAATAAGGAAATGCAACCAAAGTCCTTCCCATGTTAGCTTTTTTCTAGGCTTAACTGAAGATTAAGAAAGAGATGGGCAAATGCACTGTAACTATGTCCGACTGCAGCACTTCTATGCTACAGTACAAACAACCAGCATTTTAAAAAACACGTGTGTTACATTTTCGGAAATTTTTTTTTTTTAATCCGCAAGCGGATCCACGCAATGGAAGTTAAAAAAAAATTGAAACGTTAAAAAAAGTTGTGTGCTAAAAATTAAGGTCTTAACTAGCAATGATAAATTACTGTAAATAGATCAGGGACCTGAGGAAAGGACAGGGAACATGTATTCAATGCCCAAAATCTTTAACGCCCCTCCAGATACGGAAATTTCATATGAGTTCCTATTTGGCATTAACAGGATTTTTTTTTTCAAATTTTTTTGAAATTATAGAAATTCCAAATTTACAAAATCGAAAAGTTCGACCAATTTTATAAATAACATAAAAAATTTTAAAATAGTTTGACACAGATTCAGAAATACTTAAAAAACGTCAGAAACCTGCAAAGCCGAGTGTCAGGCTCTAGAAATCACTTCGGAACAGGGTTTGGGAATCGGAGTAGGGGTCCACAACTCTATTAAGTCCTTAGACAATCAACCATGGGTGGTATTTTCACCAGCCTGAAGATCTAGTCGACTTTCGCAACGATTGGATATGTAAGATTCAACCAATCATTTGGTATTATGGGCACTCAATCAGTCTCGCTTGAGAAACATTGGTGTGGCATTATTTCTCTAAATAGCAGACAAACCAATCATTTTAGTAATGCGTAAATCTGAAAGATACATATTAAAGTGTGACCAGGCCAGAAAGATGGACAAAATCTTGCCAATTTTATTGACCACCACTAAAATAATAATATTATATTAACCTCTTAAACAGATTTAAGATATCCTTAATCAAAATAGATTGGATTTGACTTGCCCGCAATTTTTGATTCAACAAATACCCAGGATACTAAATTGTACGGATGATTAGCTGTTGGCGGTAAGCAGTAATTGTGGCTGTGTGCATCCTATTATTCAGTCATATGGCTTTTCTTTATGGTGTAGTGTACAATGAGGTTAAAAACAACACTAAGGCAAGTATTAGATTCTTTATAACTTCAAAAAAGTATCGTCGTCCAGGCTTTCGTGGTCACAGTTGATAGAATATGGGAAAATGGCCTGAAACTAAATGACAAACAGATGGAAGGTCCCGTTGAAAGTCAAAACCGCTTTTGAAGCCATGTTTTTTACAGAGAATATAAATGAGATTTTTAATGAGATTTGACTGGCTGCTATTGTACAATTTGGGTGTCTTCAATTAGTAGGGGTACAAAAAACAGCAAAGAATGGAATTGGTCAAGGCATAGTAATGTGAGCCTGCTTTGCAGTCCTGGGATTCGATTAATAGTAACCCTATTTATGCTTTAGATCTAATTCTTTGAAGGTACACACTGATGCATTAGATCATCTTCTATTCACGTTGATTGGATTTGTTTATTATAAGACAATATAGAGCTTTGTCAGCTGTTTCTATGCTTACAGTAACAATCAGCATTTAAAACCAGCTGTGTTAAAGGGTATGTCCATCAAAAAAAGAAAGTTGGTTTGGTTTATTTTTTTTCTTTTTTTCGATTTTACTGAAAACAGGAGGAATGCACTATCTCTTAACTCCCCGTTCTGCGTAAATCTGAGGAGACACTTACCGCGGAACCCGCTCCAGCTCCGAATTGCCCTGACGCTCACCAACAATCCCATGTCCTTTGCGCACACAGTGCGATAGGAGCGAGGAAGATGATGGTCCGAACTTCGCAAATCGCCGGTCCGCTCGAGGATCTGAGAATTTTTCGATAAAAAATTCGAAAAAAATCCGCGAGCGGACCCAATAAAAAAATAAAAAAAAATACTTGTGAAAATACAAAATCCCGTGATTTTCAAACTAACGAATTTTCGAAAAATACAAGAACCTCGTAATTTCGAAAATTTTGAAAATGCGAGAAATACGTTGGTTGGGAAGTTGGAAGGCAGAAAATCCGAAAAATCCGCCATCCGCGAATGGGATAAATCTGAGACGGATAAGGGTGGCCATCGAAACCGGCCATCCATAGCGCGGGAAGCGGGCGGGACTGAGGGTAAGAGATAGTGCATGTACCCTGTTCTTCAGTAAATCAGAGACAAAACAAAACTTACTATTTGGGTTGGACACCTACCCTTTTAAAATTATGACTGAAAATTTAAATAGCTTCAAAATAAAAAGCCCAAAACAGGGCCCCAACTATCCTGATTTGGAAGGGACACAAAAGTTCTATTGCCCAAATAAAAACTTGATGTTACCACTTTTTCATGAATAGGATTTGGAATGCAATCACGTTCATGTGTCACTTCTAGAAAACATCAAAATGCCGGTTTTCAAAAATAGTTATTCATCACACAAATTTGCTTTCGCGTTAATAGCTAAATACAAAACCACCAGTAGTAGATGCTAGACAAAAATCTGTCACGTCACACATTGATTAGATAGCATTTTAGCATGATAGGGGAATTATGTTTTACCATACTTGGCATATGCATCTAAAGTTTAATAAAAATTATGCACTTCCATCATTAATGGTAAAGGAAACCAAACCACATTTACATTCCTAAAAAAAAAAAAATCCGAAACGCGTAAGAGGACTGTTTAGATTATTATTTGCTTGCTAAGTGGCGATTTTAACATGCACTAATAAACATAATTTTTTATCGGACCGGAGCCAGTGAATTGACTTGAAGCTGTGGAGTGGAGTGGTGCTACGCTGCCGTACGGAGGTAGTGGAGGCTTACATTGTAGTGGGGTTGGGACGAGCCCCAGGCAGAAGCACGCCAAACAGCAAAGAGTGCCGAGACACTGAAGGACCGTACAAAAAAGGAAATTTTGTTTGAGGTCGCGGTGGAGGGAGAGGTTAAAGCGCTTTGAGCCACCTAACCTTTATACTTCAAAGAACATATTAAGGGAGAGCAAGAGAAGATCAAAGGGGAATAAAAGGCATGTCAAAGAAAGATCCAAAGGGAGAAGCAAAGAAAGATCAAAGGGGAATGTCAAAGAAAGAACAAATGAGATCAAAAGCATAGTCAAGAAAAATCAAGACAATTTTCAAAGAAAGATCAATGGAGATCAAGGAAATATCAAAAGAAAGATCAAAGGGAGAATCAATGCAGATCAAAGGCAATAAAGAAAAGATTCAAAGAAAGTAAAGATTCAAAGCTAAAGTCAATAACAAAGTAGATCAAATGCCTATCAAAGAAAGATCAAAGGAAGATCAAAGGAGGGAGGGTCAACGGGAGATCAAGGCACATCAAAAGGAAGATCAAAGGCCATCATGAAAGACCAAAGGGAGATGCAAAGACATCTAAGAAAGATCAAAGACATATCAAAGAAATCAAAGACTATCAAAGAAAGATCAAAGGGAGATCAAGGCCTATCAAAGTAAAGCATCAAAGAATATCAAAGGGAGATCATAGGGAGATCAAAGGCACACCAAGAGGAAGAAAGAGGTAGAAGAGAGAGAGAAAACAAGAGATCAAAAACGATGAAAGACAAAGGAGATCAAAAGACATCTAAGGAAGATCAAAGATATCAAAGAATCAAAGGCATATCAAAGAAAGATCAAAGGGAGATCAAAAACATATCAAAGAAAGATTAAAGGGAGATAAAGAAAGATCCAAAGGAAGATCAAAGACATATCAAAGGAAGGTCTCATAGAATTAAAGAAAAGATCACAGGTTGATCAAAGCACATCAAAGGAAGATAAAGAAAGTATTCAATGGAAGATTCAAGAAATTCAAAGGGAATCAAAGGCATTCAAGAGATCAACCCAGTATAAGAAGATCAAAGGGAGATCATAGGGAGATCCAAAGCTCACATCACGAAAGAGATCAAGGCATATCAAGAAAGACCAAAGGGTAGATCAGAAGACATCTAAGAAAAGATTCAAAAGACATATCAAAGAAATCAAAAGATATATCAAAGAAAGATCAAAGGCAGAGCAAAGGCCTATCAAGGAAAGATCAAAGGTAGCATCAAAACAATATCACAGACGAGTAAAGGAGATACAAGAAGATCAAAGGGAACCAAAGCATATCAAAGGCAGCCTCATAGGAATATAACAAGAAAGAATCAAAGGGTGATCAAAGCACATCAAAGTGCACACAAAGGAAGATCAAAGGGAGGATCAAAGGCATGTCAAAAAATATCAAAGGGTAGATCAAAGCATATCAAAGAGATTGACGGCATATAAAAAAAAAGATCAAAGCAAAATCAAGACATATTAAAGAAAGATCAAAGGTAGAGCAAAGAAGATTCAAAGGGGGGTAAAGGCATATCAAGGAAAAATCAAAGGCATTTCAAAGAAAGATCAAAGGAGATCAAAAGGAATATCAAAGAAGATCAAAAAAGATTAAGGTAGATAAAGATAAAAGATCAAAGGGAAGATGCAAGGACGATCAAGGAATATCAAAGAACAGATCAAACGAAAGATAAAAGGAGAATAAAAGAAAGATCAAGGAAGATCAAAGGAGATCAAAGGCATATCAAAGAAGATCAAGGGTTAATGAAAGATATATCAAAGCGATAAAGACATGGTAAAGAAAGATACAAAGGAGGAGAGCACAAGTAAGATCAAAGAGAGATTCAACGGGATATCAAAAAGACCAAAAGGAAAGCAAAAGAAAGATCAATGGAATGTCCAAAAAAAAGATCAACGGTGATCAAAGAGACAATAGAACAAAGGTTGGTCTGCAAACCACTATAATAAGAAATAGCATGTATAAGGTTAAGCTAAAAATCTTTTATTATTAAGGCAAGGTATATACATTAAAAGCAATTAAAACACTTCCCGACATTACTCTCGAAAGTGTAATCAGTACAAATATAATACAAACTGTGGCAAAATATATCTATATAATATATTATACGTGTCAGTCATGTAGTTTGCCCTATGTCAAATAAGTCTACATCAGGGGGTTCCCTACTTACGACCAGCGATAGAACACAGTGCAAGGGAGAAGGTGGATAAAATTGAATCCTATAACCACACTGGTAGGACGCTTTTGGCCCACTATCAAAGGCAGATCAAAGGAGGTCAAAAGCATATCAAACAAAGATCAAAAGGGAGAAAGATAACAAAGGATAATATAAATACTAAAGGGGATCGGAATAAACGATCAAAGGGACAAGATTAGATATCAAGATAAAGAATACAAAAATCAAAGGGAGATAAAGGATATCAAAGAGATCAAAGCCATATCAATAGAAATCAAAGCAGATCAAGCGAAAGATCAAAAAGGGAGATCAAAGAATCAAAGCTATTATCAAGAGGAAAGTATTCAAAGAAAGTCACCCACAAAGGAGGATCAACGAGCAATCAATGGGATGATCAATGGCATATCAAGAAAGACAAAGAGAGATCAAAGCATAAAAGGCTCAAAGGAACAAAGGATATCGATCAAAGGGAGATCAAGACGATAAGATCAAAGCGAATTCAAAGCGATATAAAGAACAGGCATTCAAAGAGAGATCATAACGGCAGATCAAATACACAAAGATTCAAGGAAGATCAAGGAGATCAAAGGCAATATTAGAAGAAGATCAAAGAAATGATGTCAAGGAAAGATCAAAGGAAGATCAAGGACAATCAAACAAAATATAGGGAGATCAAAGGCCATCAAGATAATCAAAGGAATATCAAAGAGCAAGGTATCAAGCATATACAAGGAGGATCAAGGCACATATAAAGAAAGATCAAAGGGGATCAAAAGGCACATACAAAGGATATAAAGGCAGTCATGAAGATCAAAGGAAGTCAAGGCATAATAAAGAGGAAGAATCAAAGACAGTCAAAGGAATATCAAACAAAGATCAAAGGGAGATATTATCAAAAGTGAATCAAAATGGACATTTACAATGAAAGTCAAAGAGCCAAAGGATCAATGAGAGTCAACAGGAAAGACTCAAGGCAATCAAAAACAAAAGAATATCAAACAGAAAGAATTCAAAGCTGAGATCAAAGAGAGATAAGTCATATCAAAGAAAGATAAGGCATAAAATTCAAGAAAGAATGGATATCAAAGGCATATCAAAAGCAAGAGTAAAGATTAAGAATCAAAGGCATGTTTCAATGAGATCAAGAAGTTCAAAGGCAAATAAAAAGGAAGATTAAAGAACCGATCAAGGTGATCAAGCACATCGACGAGCCCCAGGCAGAAGCACGCCAAACAGCAAAGAGTGCCGAGACTGAAGGACCGTACAAAAAAGGAAATTTTGTTTGAGGTCGCGGTGGAGGGAAGGTAAAGCAGCTTGAGCCACCTAACCTTTATATCAAAGACATATTAAAGGGAGAGCAAAGAAGATCAAAGGGGATAAAAGGCATTTCAAAGAAAGACCAAAGGGAGAGCAAAGAAAGATCAAAGGGAATGTCAAAGAAAGAACAAATGGAGATCAAAAGCATATCAAAGAAAAATCAAAGACATTTCAAAGAAAGATCAAATGGAGATCAAAGGAATATCAAAGAAAG
>CM033473.1:48402834-48415598 GCA_019447015.1 Hymenochirus boettgeri
TCGAAAGATATCAAAGAAAGATCCAAAGGGAGATCAAAGGCCTATCAAGAAAGATCAAGAGATATCAAAGGGAGATCATAGGGAGATCAAAGGCACATCCAGAGAAGAGAGAAGAGTAAGAGAAAAAGCAAAGAAGATATCAGGATCAGGAACCGACTGAAGACAAAGGGAGATCAAAAGACCATTAGAAAGAGACAAAGACATATCAAAGACATCAAAGGACATATCAAAAGAAGATCAAAAGAGGAGATCAAAAACATATCAAGAAAGATTTAAAGGGAGATAAAAGAAAGATGACAAAGGAAGATCAAAGAATATCAAAGGAAGATCTCATGGAATCATAAAAGAAAGACCAAAGGGTGATCAAAGGCACATCAAAGGAAGATAAAGAAAGATCAAATGGAAGATCAAACAGAAAATTCAAAGGGAGTCAATAGGCCATGCAAAGCAAGATCAAACCCAAGTCAAAGGGAAGATCAAAGGGAGATCATAGGGCAGAGCAAAGGCACATCACAGGAAGAGATCAACGGCATATCAACGAAAGGACCAAAAGGGAGATCAGAAGACATCTAAGAAAGATTCAAAAGACATATCAAAGAAATCAAAGAGATATATCAAGAAAGATCAAAGGGCAGACAAAGGCCTATCAAGGAAAGATCTAAAAGGGAGATCAAAAAAATATCAAGAAAGAGTAAAGGAGATACAAGAAAGATCAAAGGGAGAGACAAAGGCATATCAAGGAGCTCAAAGGAATATAAAAAGAAAGATCAAAGGGTGATCAAAGGCAATCAAAGGCACATCCAAGGAAGATCAAAGGAGGATCAAAGGCATGTCAAAAAAATATCAAAGGGAGATCAAAGCATATCAAAGACGATTGACGTCATTAAAAAAAGATCAAAGGCAAATCAAGACTATTAAAGAAAGATCAAAGGTAGAGCAAGAGAGATAAAAGGGGGTAGTGGGTAATAAAGGCATATCAAGAAAAATGTCAAAGGCATTCAAAGAAGATCAAATGGAGATCAAAGGAATAGCAAAAGGAGAAAGATTCAAAAAAAAGATTAAGGTAGATAGAAAGAAAGATCAAAGGGAGAGTCAAAGGAAGATTCAAGAGGAATATGCAAAGAACAGATCAAAGAAAGATTAAGGGATAAGAAAAGCAAGCGGAGATCAAATGAAGATCAAGGCATATCAAAGAAAGATCAAGGGAGATGAAGATATATCAAAGCGATAATAGACATGGTAAACGAAAGATACAAAGGTGAGAGCAAAGTAACGATCAAAGAGAGATCAACAGGGCATATCAAAGAAAGGACCAAAAGGAAAGCAAAGAAGAACGATCAATAGTGAATGTCAAAAAACGATCCAAACGGTGATCAAAGAGACAATAGAAAAAAGGTTGGTCTGCAACACTTAATGAAGAAATAGCATGATAAGGGTTAAAGCTAAAAAATCTTTTATTATTAAAGGCAAGTATATACAATTAAAGCAATTAAAAACTCCGAAGCATTTCTCGAAAGTGTATCGTACCAAATATAATTACAAAACTCGTGCAAAATAATCTATTAATATATTACAGTGTCAGTCATGTAGTTGCCCATGTCAAATAAAGTCTAACATCATGGGGGTCCCTACTTACGACCAGCGATAGAGACACAGTGCAGGAGAGAATGGGATAAAATGTGAATCCTTAAACCACATGGTAGGACGATTTTTGCCCATATCAAAGCTATATCAAAGGAGGTCAAAGCAATAATCAACAAAGATCAAAGGGATAAAAAGATGATATCAAAGTGATCAAAAACTATTAAATAAAGTCAAAGGGAGAGAAAGAAGATCAAAGAGAGATCAAAGGCCATATCAAAGAAAGTCCAAAGGCAATTCAAAGAAAGATAAAAGGAACAAGAAATATCAAAGCATTATCAAGAGAGATCAAAGTCATTCAAAGCAAAGATCAAAGGGACATCAAAGGCATATCACGAAGAAAGATCAAGGGATGATCAATGGCATACTCAATGAAAGACCAAAGAGAGATCAAAGCGATTTAAAGGAAGCTCAAAGGCCCATCAAAGGGATATCAAGAGATCAAAGGGAGATCAAAGACATTAAATAAAGATCAAAGACATATCAAAGAAAGATTAAAGGGAGACCAAAGGCATATCAAAGAGAGAATCAAAGGCATATCAAAAAAAGATCAAGAGGAGATCAAAGGCATATAAAAAGGAAGATCAAAGAAAGATCATAGGGAGATCAAAGGACACATCAAAGGAAGATCAAACAAAGATCACGGGAGATCAAAGGCACATCAAAGATAGATCAAAAGGAATATCAAAGAAATATCAAAGGTATACCAAAGACATATAAAAGGGAGATCAAAGGCATATCAAAGAAAGATCAAAGGGAGATCAAAGGCACATAAAAGGAAGATCAAAAGGCATGTTAAAGAAAGATCAAAGGGAGATCAAAGGCATATCAAAGGAAGGTCAAAGGCATATCAAAGGAAGGTCAAAGGCATATCAAACAAAGATCAAAAGGGAGATAAAAGATATATCAAAGTGATCAAAACAAACAATTAATAAAGCTCAAAGGAGCGCAAAGAAGATCAAGGCGATCAAAGGCATATCAAAGAAAGCCCACAGGCATATCAAAGAAAGATCAAAAGGAATATCAAAGAAATATCAAAGCTATATCAACGAGAGATCCAAAGTCATATCAAAGAAAGATTAAAAAGGGACATCACAAGGGCATATCAAAGAAAGATCAGGGATATCAAGGCGGACAATGAAAGACCAAGAGAGTTCAAAAGCATTAAAAGGAAGATCAAAGGCACATCAAAGGATATCAAAGGGATCAAAGAGATCAACGACAGCAAAGAAAGATCAAAAGACATATCAAAGAAAGATTAAAGGGATACCAAAGGCATATCAAAAGAGATATCAAGAGAGATCAAAGGATATCCAAAAGATCAAAGGGAGATCAAAGGCATATCAACAAAAGATTTAATGGCATATGAAAGAAAGATCAAAGGCATATAAAGCCAGATCAAAGGATAACAAAGAAAGATAAAAGAAGAGTAAAGGGAGTAATAAAAGAAAGATGAAAGGGAGATCAAAGGCATATAAAGAAAGACAGGGAACTCAAAGGCATAAAAAAAGGATCAGGATCAAAGAAGCACTCAAATGCACAAAGAATCAAGAATCATAGGGAGATCAAAGGAAGATAGAAGGAGATAAAAGAGCTATCAAAGAAGATCAAAAGGAATATTAAAGAAATATCAAAGGTAAATCAAAGAAATATCAAGGGAGATCAAAGGGATATCAAAGGAAAGATCAAAGTCATTGCAAAGCAGATCAAAGGGAGATCAAGGCACAATCAAAGGACAATCAAAGGCATATCAATGAAAGACCAAAGGGAGATCAAAGTATCAAGAAAGATCAAAGACATATCAAAAGAAATCAAAAGGCAATATCAAAGAAAGATCAAATGGAGTCAAAACAGATCAAAGGAAAGATCAAAGGCATATCAAGGAGATCAAAGGGAAGAGGGAGATCAATAGCATATCAAAAAAAGATCAATAGCATATCAAAGAAAGTTAAAAGTCATATTAAAGGGAGATCAAAGGCATATCATAGAACGATCAATGGCATATCAAAGAAAGTTTAAAGGCATATTAAAGGCAGATCAAAGCATAATAAAGAAATATCAAGGAAGATTAAAGGGAGATAAAAAAAAGATCAAAGGGAGAATCAAATGCATATCAAAAGAAAGATCAAAGGGAGCTCAAAGGCATATAAAAAGAAAGATCAAAGGGAGATCTAAGAGATCAAATGCATACCAAAGAGATCAAAGGCATATTAAAGAGATCAAAGGCATATCAAAGAAAGATCAAAGGAATATCAAAGAAATCAAAGGCATATCAAAGAAAGATCAAAGGGAGATGAAAGATATATCAAAGCGATCAAAGACATATTAAAGAAAGATCAAAGGGAGAGCAAAGAAGATCAAAGAGAGATCAAAGACATATCAAAGAGATATCAAAGGGAGATCAAAGGCATATCAAAGAAAGATCAATAGCATATCAAAGAAAGATAAAAGGCATACCAAAGAGAGATCAAAGGGAGATCAAGAGGAGATCAAAGGCATATTAAAGAAAGGTCAATGGCATATCAGAAATTCAGAAGAAAGATCAAAGTCGGATCAAAGGCATAACAAAGAAAGATCAAAGAAAGATTAAAGGGAGATACAAAGACAGATCAAAAGGAGATCAAAGGCAGATCAAAGGCATATCAAAGGCATATCAAAGGCATATCAAGAAGACAAAGGAGCCAAGGAGATTACGATGAGATCTAGAGATCAAGGCATATTAAAGAGGTCAAAGGCATATCAAAGAGATCAAAGGCATATCGAAAAAAGATCAAAGGCATATCAAAGAAATCAAAAGGCACATCAAAAAAAGATCAAAGAGAGATGAAAGATATATCAAAGCGATCAAAGACATATTAAAGAAAGATCAAAGGGAGAGCAAAGAAGATCAAAGAGAGATCAAATGCATATCAAAGAAAGACTAAAGGGAGAGCAAAGAAATATCAAAGGGAATGTCAAAGAAAGATCAAAGGGAGATCAAAGGCATATCAAAGAAAATTAAAGGCATTTCAAAGAAAGATTAAAGGGAGATTAAAGGCATATCAAAGAGATCAAAGGCATATGAAAGAAAGATCAAAGGGAGATCAAGACATATTCAAAAAAAGTTAAAGGGATACCAAAGGGCTATCAAGGAGAGATCAAAGGCATATCAAGAGAGATCAAAGGGAGATCAAAGAAAGCCAATGGGAGAGCAAAGAAGATCAAGGAGATCAAAGGGCTATCAAAGAAAGTCAAAGGCCATATCAAGAAAGATCAAAGGCAATATTACAGAAAGATCAAAGGGCATATCAAAGGAAGATCAAAGCATATCAAAGAGATCAAATTCATATCAAGAAGAAAGATCAAAGGGAGATGAAAGATATATCAAAGTGATCAAAAAAATATTAAAGAAAGATCAAAGGGAGAGCAAAGAAGATCAAAGGAGATAAAGCATTGTAAAGAAAGACCAAAGTCAATATCACAGAAGATCAAAGGCATATCAAGAGATCCAAAATGCATTTAAAGAAGATCAAAGGGAGAGCAAAGAAGAACAAAAGTAGGATCAACGGAATATAAAGAAAGATCAAAGGGAGATCAAAGGCATATCAAAGGAAGGTCAAAGGCATATCAAAGGAAGGTCAAAGGCATATCAAACAAAGATCAAAAGGGAGATAAAAGATATATCAAAGTGATCAAAAACATATTAAATAAAGCTCAAAGGGAGCGCAAAGAAGATCAAAGAGAGATCAAAGGCATATCAAAGAAAGACCAAAGGCATATCAAAGAAAGATCAAAAGGAATATCAAAGAAATATCAAAGCTATATCAAAGAGAGATCAAAGTCATATCAAAGAAAGATATCAAAGCAGATCAGGAGGTCAAAGCATATCAAAGGAAGGTCAAAGGCCATATCAAACAAAGATCAAAAGGGAGATAAAAGATATATCCAAAAGTGATCAAAAACATATTAAATAAAGCTCAAAGGGAGGCAAAGAAGATCAAAGAGAGATCAAAGGCATATCAAAGAAGACCAAAGGCATATCAAAAAAGATCAAAAGGAATATCAAAGAAATATCAAAGCTAATCAAAGAGAGATCAAAGTTCATATCAAAGAAAGATAAAAGGGACATCAAAGGCATATCAAAGAAAGATCAATGGGATATCAAAGGCATATCAATGAAAGACCAAAGAGAGATCAAAAGGCATTAAAGGAAGATCAAAGGCACATTCTAAAAGGAGATATCAAAGAAGATCAAAGGGAGATTCAACGACATGACAAAAAAAGATCAAAGAAATATCAAAAAAGAAAAAAAAGATTAAAGGATACCAAAGGCAATATCAAAGAGGATACAAGAGAGATCAAAAGGCATATCAAAAAAGATCAAAGGGAGATCAAAGGCATATAACAAAAGATTAATCGGCATATGAAAGAAAGGATATCAAAGAAAGCTCAAAGGGAGATCAAAGGCTATCAAGAAAGATCAAGAATATCAAAGGGAGATCATAGGGAGATCAAAGGCACATCAACGGAAAGAGAAGAAGATAGGAAAGGAAAGAAAGATATCAGATAGGAACGATGAAGACAAAGGGAGATCAAAAGACCATCTAAGAAAGAAAGACATAAGACATATCAAAGACAATCAAAAGGCATATCAAAGAAGAATCAAAAGGGAGGAGATCAAAAACATATCAAAGAAAGATTAAAGGAGATAAAAGAAAGATCGACAAAGGAAGATCAAAGAATATCAAAGGAAGACTCATAGGAATTAAAAGAAAGACAAAGGGTGATCAAAGGCACATCAAAGGAAGATCAAAGAAAGATCAAATGGAAGATCAAAGAAATATTCAAAGGGAGATAATAGCGCATCAAGCAGATCAAACCCAATCAAAGGAGATCAAAGGGAGATCATAGGGAGAGCCAAAGGCCACATCACGGAGAGATCAAGGCATATCAACGAAACGACCAAAGGGAGATCAAGACATTAAGAAAGATTCAAAGACATATCAAAGAAATCAAAGATATATCAAGAAAGATCAAAGGGAGAGCAAAGGCCTATCAAGGAAAGATCTAAAAGGGAGATCAAAACAATTCAAGAAAGATAAAGGAGATGACAAGAAAGATCAAAGGGAGACCAAAGACATATCAAAGGCAGCTCATAGGAATATAAAAAAGAAAGATCAAAGGGTGATCAAAGGCACATCAAAGTGCACATCAAGGAAGATCAAAGGAGGATCAAAGGCATGTCAAAAAAAATATCAAAGGAGATCAAAGGCATATCAAAGAGATTGACGGCATTAAAAAAAGATCAAAGGCAAAATCAAAGACATATTAAAGAAAGATCAAAGGTAGAGCAAAAGATCAAAGGGGGTGGGGTAATAAAGGCATATCAAGAAAAAATTCAAAGGCATTCAAAGAAGATCACAAATGGAGATCAAAGGAATATGCAAAGAAGAAAGATCAAAAAAAGATTAAGGTAGATAGAAAGAAAGATCAAAGGAGAGTCAAGGAAGATTCAAAGGAATATGCAAAGAACAAGATAAAGAAAGATACAGGAGATAAGAAAGCAAGTAAGGAGATCAAAGGAAGATCAAAGGCATATCAAAGAAAGATCAAGGGAGATGAAGATATATCAAAGCGATACAATAGCACATGGTAAAGAAAGATACAAGGGCTGAGAGCAAAGTAACGATCAAAGAGAGATTCAAGGGCATATCAAAGAAAGACCAAAAGGAAAGCAAAGAAACGATCAAAGAGAATGTCAAAAAAGATCAAACGGTGATCACAAGAGGAA
Source organism: Hymenochirus boettgeri (assembly GCA_019447015.1). Classification (NCBI taxonomy): domain Eukaryota; kingdom Metazoa; phylum Chordata; class Amphibia; order Anura; family Pipidae; genus Hymenochirus; species Hymenochirus boettgeri. The sequence continues at coordinate 48,410,246 of CM033473.1, forward strand.
ATAGAAAAAAGGTATGGTCTGCAACCACTTAATAAGAAATAGCATGTATAACGGGTTAAAGCTAAAAATCTTTTATTATTAAAGGCAAGTATATACATTAAAGCAATAAAAACTTCCGAAAGATTATCTCGAAAGTGTATCGTACAAATATAATACAAAACTCGTGCAAAAAATCTATATAATATATATTACAGTGTCAGTCATGTAGTTGCCCTATGTCAAATAAAGTCTAACATCATGGGGGTTCCCTACTTACGACCAGCGATAGAGACACAGTGCAGTGAGAGATGGGATAAAATGTGAATCCTAAACCACATGGTAGGACGCATTTTGCCCTATCAAAGGCTATATCAAAGAGCGTCAAAAGCATAACAAACAAAGATCAAACGGGAGAAAAAGATATATCAAAGTGATCAAAAACTATTAAATAAAGTCAAAGGTGAGAGCAAAGAAGATCAAAGAGAGATCAAAGGCATATCAAAGAAAGTCCAAAGGCATATTCAAGAAAGATCAAAAGGATACAAAGAAATATCAAAGCATATCAAGAGATCAAAGTCATTCAAGAAAGATCACCGGGACACAAAGGCAGATCACAAGAAAGATCAATGGGGATGATCAATGGCATCCCTATCAATTGAAACGACCAAAGAGAGATCAAAGCGATTTAAAGGAAGATCAAGGCCCCATCAAAGGGATATCACAGAGATCAAGGGAGATCAAGACAGTAAATAAGATCAAAGACATATCAAAGCACAGATTAAAGGATGACCAAAGCATATCAAAGAGAGAATCAAAAGGCATATCAAAAAAAGATCAAGAGGAGATCAAAGGCATATAAAAAGGAAGATCAAAGAAAGATCATAGGGAGATCAAAGGAACACATCAAAGGAAGATCAAACAAAGATCACGGGAGATCCGGCACATCAAAGATAGATCAAAGGGATATCCAAAGAAATATCAAAGGTATACCAAAGACATATAAAAGGGAGATCAAAAGGCATATCAAAGAAAGATCAAAGGGAGATCAAAGGCACATAAAAGGAAGATCAAAAGCATGTTAAAGAAAGATCAAAGGGAGATCAAAGGCATATCAAAGGGAAGGTCAAAGGCATATTCAAAGGAAGGTCAAAGGCATATCAAACAAAGATCAAAAGGGAGATAAAAGATATATCAAAAGTGATCAAAACAAACAATTAATAAAGCTCAAAGGAGCGCAAAGAAGATCAAGGCGATCAAAGGCATATCAAAGAAAGCCCACAGGCATATCAAAGAAAGATCAAAAGGAATATCAAAGAAATATCAAAGCTATATCAACGAGAGATCCAAAGTCATATCAAAGAAAGATTAAAAAGGGACATCACAAGGGCATATCAAAGAAAGATCAGGGATATCAAGGCGGACAATGAAAGACCAAGAGAGTTCAAAAGCATTAAAAGGAAGATCAAAGGCACATCAAAGGATATCAAAGGGATCAAAGAGATCAAGGACAGCAAAGAAAGATCAAAAGACATATCAAAGAAAGATTAAAGGGATACCAAAGGCATATCAAAAGAGATATCAAGAGAGATCAAAGGATATCCAAAAGATCAAAGGGAGATCAAAGGCATATCAACAAAAGATTAATGGCATATGAAAGAAAGATCAAAGGCATATTAAAGGCAGATCAAAGGCATAACAAAGAAAGATAAAAGAAGAGTAAAGGGAGTAATAAAAGAAAGATGAAAGGGAGATCAAAGGCATATAAAGAAAGACAGGGAACTCAAAGGCATAAAAAAAGGATCAGGATCAAAGAAGCACTCAAATGCTACAAAGAATCAAGAATCATAGGGAGATCAAAGGAAGATAGAAGGGAGATCAAAGGCATATCAAAGAAGATCAAAAGGAATATTAAAGAAATATCAAAGGTAAATCAAAGAAATATCAAGGGAGATCAAAGGCATATCAAAGAAAGATCAAAGTCATTTCAAAGAAAGATCAAAGGGAGATCAAGGCACAATCAAAGGACAATCAAAGGCATATCAATGAAAGACCAAAGGGAGATCAAAGTATCTAAGAAAGATCAAAGACATATCAAAGAAATCAAAGGCATATCAAAGAAAGATCAAATGGAGTCAAAACAGATCAAAGGAAAGATCAAAGGCATATCAAAGAGAGATCAAAGGGAAGAGGGAGATCAATAGCATATCAAAAAAAGACAATAGCATATCAAAGAACGTTAAAATCAATATTAAAGGGAATCAAAGGCATATCATAGAACGATCAATGGCATATCAAAGAAAGTTTAAAGGCATATTAAAGGCAGATCAAAGGCATAATAAAGAAATATCAAGGAAAGATTAAAGGGAGATAAAAAAAAGATCAAAGGGAGAATCAAATGCATATCAAAAGAAAGATCAAAGGGAGCTCAAAGGCATATAAAAAGAAAGATCAAAGGGAGATCTAAGAGATCAAATGCATACAAAGAGATCAAAGGCATATTAAAGAGATCAAAGGCATATCAAAGAAAGATCAAAGGAATATACAAAGAAATCAAAGGCAATATCAAAGAAAGATCAAAGGGAGATGAAAGATATATCAAAGCGATCAAACACTATTAAAGAAAGATCAAAGGGAGAGCAAAGAAAGATCAAAGAGAGATCAAAGACATATCAAAGAGATATCAAAGGGAGATCAAAGGCATATCAAGACAAGATTCAATAGCATATCAAAGAAAGATAAAAGGCATACCAAAGAGAGATCAAAGGGAGATCAGAGGAGATCAAAGGCATATTAAAGAAAGGTCAATGGCATATCAGAAATTCAGAAGAAAGATCAAAGTCGATCAAAGGCATAACAAAGAAAGATCAAAGAAAGATTAAAGGGAGATGCAAAGACAGATCAAAAGGAGATCAAAGGCAGATCAAGGCATATCAAAGGCATACAAAGGCATATCAAGAAGACAAAGGAGCCAAGGAGATTACGATGAGATCTAGAGATCAAGGCATATTAAAGAGGTCAAAGGCATATCAAAGAGATCAAAGGCATATCGAAAAAAGATCAAAGGCATATCAAAGAAATCAAAAGGCACATCAAAAAAAGATCAAAGAGAGATGAAAGATATATCAAAGCGATCAAAGACATATTAAAGAAAGATCAAAGGGAGCGCAAAGAAGATCAAAGGAGATCAAATGCATATCAAAGAAAGACCAAAGGGAGAGCAAAGAAATATCAAAGGGAATGTCAAAGAAAGATCAAAGGGAGATCAAAGGCATATCAAAGAAAATTAAAGGCATTTCAAAGAAAGATTAAAGGGAGATCAAAGGCATATCAAAGAGATCAAAGGCATATGAAAGAAAGATCAAAGGGAGATCAAAGACATATCAAAAAAAGATTAAAGGGATACCAAAGGCATATCAAGGAGAGATCAAAGGCATATCAAAGAGAGATCAAAGGGAGATCAAAGAAAGACCAATGGGAGAGCAAAGAAGATCAAAGGGAGATCAAAGGCATATCAAAGAAAGATCAAAGGCATATCAAAGAAAGATCAAAGGCAATATTACAGAAAGATCAAAGGCATATCAAAGGAAGATCAAAGGCATATCAAAGAGATCAAATTCATATCAAGAAGAAAGATCAAAGGGAGATGAAAGATATATCAAAGTGATCAAAAAAATATTAAAGAAAGATCAAAGGGAGAGCAAAGAAGATCAAAGGGAGATCAAAGGCATTTAAAGAAAGACCAAAGTCAATATCACAGAAAGATCAAAGGCATATCAAAGAGATCCAAAAATGCATTTTAAAGAAAGATCAAAGGGAGAGCAAAGAAAACAAAAGTAGATCAAGGAATATCAAGAGATCAAAGGCACATCAAAAGATTATCAAAGGCATATCAAAGAAAGTTAAAAGGCATATCAAAGAAAGTAAAGGGAAATCAAAGGCATATGAAAGAGAGATCAAAGGCATATCAAAAAAAAAGATCATGGAGTTCAAAGACATATATCAAGAAAGATTAAAGGATACCAAAGGCATATCAAAGAGAGATCAAAGGCATATCTAAGAGGGATTAAAAGGATATCAAAGACATATCAAAGAGATCAAAGGGAGATCAAAGACATCAAAGAAAGATCAAAGACAAATCAAAGAGAGATCAAAGACATATCAAAGAGAGATCAAAGACATATCAAAGAGAGATCAAAGGTAGATCAAAGACATATCAAAGAGAGATCAAAGGCATATCAAAGAGAGATCAAAGGCAGATCAAAGGCATATATCATATCAAGAGAGATCAAAGGATATAAAGGCATAACAAAGGAGATCAAAGACATAATAAAGAAAGATCAAAGGGAGATGAAAGAAAGATCAAAAAGGAGCTCAAAGGCAACAAAAAGGAATATCAAAGGAAAGATCAAAGGCACATCAAAGGGAAGCTCAAACGAAAGATCATAGGAGATATTAAAGGACCTTCAAAGGGAGTCAAAGAAAAATTACAAGGGCGCAAAGGGACATCAAAGGCATATCAAAGAAAGATCAATGGGATATCAATGGCATATCAATGAAAGACCAAAGAGAGATCAAAGGCATTTAAAAGGAAGATCAAAGGCACATCAAAGGGATATCAAAGAGATCAAAGGGAGATCAAAGACATTAAATAAAGATCAAAGACATATCAAAGAAAGATTAAAGGGATACCAAAGGCACTTGCCTATATTTTCATCTCCTTGGATATTCTTGATATTCTTTGATCTCTTGGATATGTCTTGATCTTCTTTGATATGCCTTTGATCTTTCTTTGATGTGCCTTTGATCTTCCTTTGATATGCCTTTGATCTTCCTTTGATATGCCTTTATCCTTTGATCTTTTCTTTGAATGCCTTTTGATCTTTCTCTGATATGCCTTTGATCTCCCTTTAATTTTTCTTTGATCTCCCTTTGATGTGCCTTTAATCTCCTTATGATCTTTCTTTGAGCTCCTTTGATGTGCCTTTGATCTTTCTTTGATCTTCCTTTTTGTATGCCTTTGAGCTCCTTTTGATCTTTCTTTCATCTCCCTTTGATCTTTCTTTATATGTCTTTGATCTCCTTGTTATGCCTTTAATATGCCTTTGATCTTCTTTGATATGATTTGATATGCCTTGATCTGCCTTTGATCTCTCTTGATATGCCTTTGATCTCTTTGATATGTCTTTGTCTACTTTGATTCTCTTTGATATGTCTTTGATCTCTCTTTGATATGTCTTTGATCTCTCTTTGATTGTCTTGATCTTCTTGATGTCTTTGATCTCCCTTTGATCTCTTTGATATGTCTTTGATATCCTTTTAATCCCTCTTAGATATGCCTTTGATCTCTCTTTGATATGCCTTTGGTATCCCTTTA
>CM033473.1:48415760-48530155 GCA_019447015.1 Hymenochirus boettgeri
TAAAGGGATACCAAAGGCATATCAAAGAGAGATCAAAGGCATATCTAAGAGGGATTAAAAGGATATCAAAGACATATCAAAGAGATCAAAGGGAGATCAAAGACATCAAAGAAAGATCAAAGACAAATCAAAGAGAGATCAAAGACATATCAAAGAGAGATCAAAGACATATCAAAGAGAGATCAAAGGTAGACAAAGACTATCAAAGAGAGATCAAAGGCATATCAAAGAGAGATCAAAGGCAGATCAAAGGCATATCAAATCATATCAAAGAAGATCAAAGGCATATTAAAGGCATAACAAAGGAGATCAAAGACATATAAAGAAGATCAAAGGGAGATGAAAGAAAGATCAAAAGGAGCTCAAAGGCATACAAAAAGGAAGATCAAAGAAAGATCAAAGGCACATCAAAGGAAGCTCAAAGAAAGATCATAAGGAGATTAAAGGCACATCAAAGGGAGATCAAAGAAAAATTAAAGGGAGATCAAAGGCATATCGAGAAAGATCAAAAGGCATGTCAAAGAAAGATCAAAGGGATAAAGGCATATCAAAGGAAGATCAAAGGCATATCAAAGGAAGATCAAAGGCACATCAAAGAAAGATCAAAGGCATATCAAAGAAGATCAAAGACATATCAAAGAGATCAAAGACATATCAAAGAAAGATCAAAGGGAGATGAAAGATATATCAAAGCGATCAAAGACATATTAAAGAAAGATCAAAGGGAGAGCAAAGAAGATTAAAGGGAGATCAAAGGCATATCAAACAAAGATCAAAGGGAGATCAAAGTCATGTCAATAGTGATCGGGACACTAATATTTACTAGTCTTTGTGGCCATCTTATATTTACCAGTCTGAGTGGGCACTTATATTTACCAGTCTGTGTGGGATGGGCACTTATATTCACCATTCCATGTGTCCATCTTTTTTTTTACAAGTATTTAAATTTCAATCCAGTGGGTTAAGTCCATGTCCAAGGTAGTGTATATAGATCCGAAGTCAAGTCCATTTAGACGTCAAATAAAGGTAAATCACCATGGTAAAATACAGATCCAACATAAGAACTGTATCTATATCTGATAAAAGGGTGGCTAGGTCCCCCAAAACATTATTTCACTTAATAAATGATTTAAGGACCCTTGTTTTTTTAATATCTGTGTGTGTGGTTCCTAATATTCAGATTGGACTTATACAGGACGTGGTAGGACGGCTAGACGCCAGCACCACATAAGAAACTTTGAAGCCTATGCTAGTGCCTAGGGTGTGCATTTTCTTCTAAACATTTTAGACATCTTATATTTGCCACTTTGTGTGCATTTATATTCACCAATGTATGCATATTATATTTACCAGTCTATGCAGACATCTTATATTTACCAGTCTTTCTAGACACTTAAATTTACCAGTCTCTGTTCAGGGGCACTTACATTACCAATCTCTGTTTGGCAAATATATAACCACTCTCCATGTGACATTTATATGTCAGCCCTCCAAATCATTAGCCAGTGTTAAACTATTTTTAGTTTTAGAGTATGAGACCAAGAAAAATAATCATACAAATTAACCGCTTTTAATTGTTGTATATATACTTTTAAAAGTATATAGCATCCTTGTTATGGGAATGTTTCCAAATGCAGCCATATTATTGATTTTTAAAGGGTATGCACACTAATAAAATGTTTTGGTAGGATCATTTCCATTTTTTATCTAAACTGTTCTTGATTTGTTTTTTTACTTTATCATCATTAATCTATGCATTGCTGTCACTTTTGTTGTACAGATACTGTTGTTGTGAGTACCTTAGAACTATTTTTGCCAAAAGGACAGTTTAGAATGATTTACTTAAATGATACAGATGTGTTTATATGTCAGCCCTCCAAATGATCAGCCAGTGTTAAACCATTTTTCATAAGAGTATGAGACTAAGAAAACTAATCATACAAATTATATGTTAAATAATTTTTAGGCGCTTTTAATTGTTATCAAGTATATAGCATCCTTGTTATTGGATTGTTTCCAAATGCAGCCACATCATTGATTGATTTTTAAAGGGTTTGCACACTAATAAAATGTTTTGGTAGGATCATTTCCATTTTTTATCTAAACTGCTCTTGATTTGTTTTTTTTTACTTTATCATCATCAATCTATGCATTGCTGTCACTTTTGTTGTACAGATACTGTCAGTGTGAGTAGCCTAGAACAATTTTTGCCAAAAGGACAGTTTAGAAGGATTTACTTAAATGATACAGATGTGTTTCTAAAAGGAGGGCTTTTTGCTTCACTGGCATTGTATTGGCCACTCTCCAGGAACCCACACCATTTCCAAGTCTAGTTTTCTAGTTTGTAAGCAATCAAAGAGCAGTGAAGTCAAACAAGCAGTTGGCTACTTGTCCTGCTGTTTCTGGAAACATCGTTTTTCTAACTATAGAATCTGTTTGGCTCACGTTCTGTTTGGATAACAGAATTATTTTTTTCACTGTAATTTGTTTATCTGCATGTCAACAATATTTCACTGAGTGACCTGTTGTTGGATGTAAATGTGTTCAGTCACATAATCCAGAACAAGTTTTGTAAAAATATTTTTGTTAGGTGAAGACATACAGTATATGTGTGCGCATTTGAACCCAGGACTTCAGTGCTGCAAGGCCATTAAAGTGATGACATTATTTGTGTGGATAGACAGATATACAGTATTTAATAGATAGATAAATATACAGTATATAATAGATAGATTGATATACAGGGCCAATGTAATAATAAAAAAGTTACATCTCACCTGACCAGGATCCTGCAATGCTTTGAAGTCTCTCACTAGTCTTACTGCATCACGGGATCCCATTCTTGTAAGACAAAACTTTTTTTGTATCACATCATTCCCGTATGCCACAGTAGCAACGACGTTAAGATAAGCGCTAATTTGTTCCTTTTGGCTTCATACTAAAAAGCTATGGTTCTATTTATTATGTTTATTCCTGATTTGGAAGTCGGTATTGTTAGCAAGGTTCCTGTGTTTGCTGACGACAAAAAACTTTGTCGACCATTAAAAACTTCAGAGGATGTGCAATTGTTGCAGGGGGATCTAGATAGATTGTCACATTGGGCTGCTAAGTGGCAGATGAAATTCAATGTTGATAAATGTAAGGTGATGCATTTTAGACTTAAAAATCCTTGTGCTACTTATACTATAAATGGCTCTGTGTTAAGTGAATCCCTGTTGGAAAAGGATCTTAATGGCCCAAACAATAAACTGGGGCATTGTTCACCAATAGAACATGTCAGAGGACGCACAGACATCCCTTAAGGCTGAGGCCACACTACAACGCACCAAATTGCGCATGTGATTATGTGTGCGATTTCTGGGCATTGTTGTGCATTCTTCTACATTTGCGCATGCATTTTTGTAATTTAACATTATAAAAATGCATGCGTTTGCGTAAAAAATTTTGTACACAAAATGCAATCACATGCGCATCGGAAATTGCGGGAATATTCACGTTGCCACGATTTCCATTTTAACCCAACACTTGAGGAAAAGAAATTTAGTCTTCAAGTTCGGAAAGGGTTTTTCACTGTAAGAACGGTAAAACTACGTAACTGTCTTCCATTGGACATGGTGATGGGAAGTTCATTGGATAGTTTCCAAAGAAACTATACAAAAAACAAAGGATGTTGCAGGTTACTGGTATAGATACATAAAGTAGAGTTGATCCAGGGAAATTTCCGAAACATAGTTCTGGTGTTTTTTTGTTTTCCCCCCCTTCCTTTGGATCCACAGTTATTCAGGAAGGTTGGACTGCATGGAGGTATGTCTTTATTCAATCTCAAATACTATAAAGAACTTTAAAAACATAAAAGAGATCTGATCATTATAAGGTATCAGTCAAGATAGAAATACTAAACAGAATCCAAAGGATTAAAACATCTATAGATCACAATGTTGTCATCATCAAGTGGCAAAAATATGGATCAACAGTGACAACCCCCCAAGATTGACAGAAAAACTGGCTAGGGGGGCCTTCAGCAACATTAAAGTATAATGGATGGTGTGGCTAAAGGAAGAGGTGGAGCTGCTCCATCCACAGTGGTGCGGGAGCCGCAGAACTCAGTGACAGACAATGCGAAGATGGTAAACCTAAAGGGGAAAGTAAACGGAGGTGGGGGAAGTGAGGCAGGGGGAGAGAAGAGGGCAAGGCAGTTCCGAAAATTCATAATCGGCGCGCTACTACATAGTAGCGTGCAGATTATAAGATTATTATTTACAGGTCAGGTCCATTGCATTCAATGGAAGGGGTGGATTATATAGTGGGTAATGTACCCCCTACTGTAAATTATAAGGATATTATAAGTCACCAAGGAGCTCCGTGACCATATAAAAGCACGAGGCCGCAGGCCGAGTGCCTTTTATACAGGGGATGGAACTCCGAGGTGTCTTCTAATATCCTTATAATTTACAGTAGGGGGTACATTATCCATTATAATTCACCCCTTTCAGTGTATTTTTTTGTCAGACATTTCCTGCCTGTAACACCACACCCCTGTATGTTAAACAGACAACAAAGTGAGCACCCCTTCTTAGTTTCACACACTTACCTCCCTAAACACAGTGGCCCTCTTCTTAGTTTCCCACACACCTCCCTTTTTGCCTATTGATACACACTAACTCATTCCCTACCCCCCCCCAAGCACTCCATGCCTAAAAACTCTAAACAGGACTTGCTTCCCCCTCCTCAACCGCCCCCCTTACCTTTCATGCACAGAAGTCAGAACAGGCAGCAGCATCATGATGTTCCGGTTCCCTCCCCCGCTGTCAGGAAGAGTTACAGCTAATTAAATATTCACTTCACTCTCCGCCCCCTCTGCTTCCGCACAGAAATCCTGGCTGAGGATGAGTCAGCATGATCGGGCTGGTCATGCTGCAGCATAGAGACGGACTGCACAGTGAGTAAACAGGCTTACCTACAAGGGGGAACCACTTCCTTGTTATAATTGGCGCGCTACCACGCAGTAGCACGTGGATTATAACAATATTATTTACAGTTGGCTCCCATAGGGATCAAGGGGAGGGGTGGGTTATAATATCTATTATGCCACCAGATTTAGAATTCTATATTCATATACATTATCCAGTGAAATCTATTATTCAAATAAATTTTTCGCACATAAATAACCTTAAGTTAGGCTACTTAAGTGTGTGGAACAACAAGGGGAAAGGGCATGTCCACCCCCAAAATTTGCCCCAGTGCTGGCCCCACTGTGTAGTATAAAAAAATCATTACCATACATACTTAAATTTGTAAAAGAAAAAAGCAGCAGAACTGTACTTTTTGTCTACTTCGTTCCCTCGGCTGTCTGTAAAGCCGACAGTCACGTTTGTGATTGGCTGCCTCTCAGCCAATCACAGACACAGCTGCCAGTCCGGCCTGTTTGCAACTTCCGGCAAGCAGAGGGCGGGAGCAGACAGCCTGAAAGTGTAAGTACATTTCTGCTGCTTTTTTGTACAAATTTAAGTTGGTGATTGGGGGTGGGCAGGGGTGCCCTACAGTATGTAGGAAAAAAGTTTCAGGGTGGACATACCCTTTTATAAGGAAAGGAAGAATTCTTACTTCCTTTTACAATATCTTGTTGACTTTAGTGATTGTATATGAGTCAAATATTGACCATTCCATTCAGTAAATCCAAAACCATCTGGCTGTAAAATTTTAGGGCTTAACATTCGTTTTGACTTACAGCCTTTTGTATGAAATAATTACCTGTTAATAATATGGTATCTAATTCCTTTAGCGGTGTTAAGTATATTTATGAAAGCAAATGTAATGGTTCTCTCAGTAAGAAATGTTTTATGTTTGAGTGCTGAACTTCTGGAATTGTTATCTACTTTTTACAGTTACTATATTAATGAGATCAGGTCATAATCATAATTCTATTATACAATAACATCATAAAACAATGAAGAAGTGCATATCTCATCTATTTGAAGCAAATGCAGATTGTGAAGGAACTTGGGAATGCAGTGACACCAATGAATTAGTTTAAGCTGTGTTAGGCCTGGCACACTTGGGTTGCTCTAGCCCAAGTGTGCCAGAGTACTGTAAGTTACCTAAGAGAATAGGAAAATGGCCAAGACCAATATTTCCCCCCAGAAATATGCATACATCCAGAGCAGAGATCCAGTGTCAAAAGACTGAGGTTAGAACATAAGGATTAAGGTGGTGACAGAAATGAAAGTATATGGAATATGATGAGAAATAATGGGAATGAAAGCAGATACAAAACAAAAATATAAAAGAAATGACTAAAGCAGGATAGTAAATTACATAGTAATATATTATCAATATAATGTAGTGGCTGGATAGTATACTGGATAGTGTACTGGTTAAAGACACCACCTTTGACATGGGAGACCAGGGTTTGAATTCTGGCTGGGGGCAGCTATACAAATTTTGGATTATTATAATACCCTACTAATATAATAACCATATAATAACCTAATAATATTATAACCATATAATACCCTAGTAATGTAATATTGTTATATTACTAGGTTATCATATGGTTATTATATTACTAGGTTATTATATGGTTATTATATTACTAGGTTATTAGGTTATTAATATAATAACCTAGTAATATAATAACCATATAATAACCTAGTAATATAATAACCATATAATAACCTAGTAATATAATAACCATATGATAACCTAGTAATATAATAACAATATTACATTACTAGGGTATTATATGGTTATTATATTACTAGGTTATCATATGGTTATTATATTACTAGGTTATTATATTACTAGGGTATTATAATAATCCAAACATTTGTATAGCTGCTCCTAGCCAGGATTCAAACCCTGGTCTCCCACGTCAAAGGCGGTGCCTTTAACCACTACACTATCCATCCCTTCGTTCGCTAAGCCTAGGAAGGACCGTTCGCTAACAGGAAGGATCGTTTGTTCGTTCGATAATCCTCGAATGTATCGTTGAATGTAGCTTGCGCAAAACCTGACTTTAGGAAATGTTTTAACAAGTTTTGGTGATAGTGACATGTTCCCCAGACCATTTCCCAGGTGCCACAGCTATTTACAGTAAGTTACCATTGTTAGTTTAGCTATATATACTCAGATTTTTAGAACTATCACTCCCCCATTGACTTGAATGGGTCCGAATTCGAACTTTCGAACCTTCTCTGAAATTTGAAAGTTCGAAAACGGACCGAACTTTATATAGTTCGGCCATCTCTACTTAAATGTCAATGTTTTTCTTTTATTAAAAATGCCAAAGCTGCAATGCTTTACTGTATGGCCTAGCTTTAACATTGTTTTAGAAAGAAATCTGTAAAAGGAATTGATGTGGCCTCTAGCCATTTTTTTTTGTTTATGCAGGATTTATTGGGAGACCCTGAATATCAGTTAGAAGTGATCGACGTTGTTTGGTGCCCATCACAATACCATCATAACAAATTTCACATAACATTGACTGGAAATCTCGACATTTTACTTCGGTGATAACATGTCTTAAAATACACAATATTTAAAGAAACATTATACTAAGAAAACATTTTTAAGGGGGGTTGTACATGTGATCACTGTTTTTTTTGTGGAGTTAGTTATTCTACCTCCCATTTTGCATGTCAGATGAGCATAGAAGTTCCTCCCACTTCTGTCCCACCTGACAGACCTCCTATAATAGGCGCACATGCAAAGTTGGAAGCAGAATGGAAGGTCAAAGTATTTCCTAATATTCTTAGAGAATTCAATTTAAAAAAATAGCATTCCTTTGATGTTTGTTACAAGGTCAATTGAATACTAGGCCACATAAAAATGTTGCTTTTCACTGACCTGGATCATTAGTTGTATCAAAAGTTGAAACCAGAAAGAGATTCTGTTTTTGGATACACTTTTCCATAAGCTAAGGTAATAAAAAACATTATTATTATTATAAAATTATTTTATTTTAATTTTCAAACCTTCATTCATAATCACTGTAATTAAACTTTTCTAGTTTGAAAAATCCTCTTTTTAAAATAATCCTAATAATTGAGATTTTTTTTTAAAACATTAAAGATAAAATAACTCACATGAATTCTACTGTGAAACCAAAAAGATGGTGTGTCTAATTCAGAAGAGGAGATGTAGGTAAGTAAGGGATGTTCTTTTTCATCCTTAACATCACTTTAAGTAATGAAGATCTGTAGAAGTGTCATATAAATTTTATTTAATGATTGTTCTGAAATACCTATTACAATTTTCTTCAAAGAAACAATGGTTACAAGGGCCATTAATATAATTTTAGTGCAAGGAAAAGTAGATTAAGTGGCTCTCATTAAGTTGTTAGCCATTAGAAATCAGAACCCATCTTATTTTCTGACTTGATTGCTTGAAAAAATATTCTTGACAAAGAATGTTCAGTCCCTTCCTACCTCTCCAAGATTCAGTTGTCCATTTAACTCTAATTCCACACTTTGGACATCACGAGTTAAATTTCAATTTTGTAGAACTTTTCTCAGCCTCCCTTCACTTCATGAAACCATTAAGGAAAGGTTCTAGTAAATCCCTATGGAAGTAATTGGTACCCACATTTAACGATCAGTTTCTTTGAGTGTTTACAGCCTGTTAGCTAACAAACTAGTCATTAGCTGGTAATAAAAAAAGCCTTTTTGTGTGGTTCTTTGTTGTAAAAATTTAACTTTATTGAGCAACTTATTAAATAATCAAACCTGGTGCATTTATGGAAATCTTTACTTTATTGTGTAGCAACTATGCTGTTACACAATGTTTTAAAAACATTTATTGTTAAGAAGCTGTTTTGACATTTTGAAATAATTTCTTACAGATTCACAAAAACATTAGAGGTGTTGGGATTAGTTTTCTGTTATACAGAGTCATGCATTTGTGAGTCCTGTTTTTATAATGATTTTACCGTATATACTCAAATATAAGTCAAGATTTTCAGGCTTTAAAATGAGCCTGAAAACCTAACCTCGGCTTATACTCAGGTCAAGTCCTAATTTAGATCCAAATGCTGCAATTAGATCCAATGCTGCTATGGGTATTAACCAGTAGGTGGCGCTGTGTTAAAAAAATTCTTCATCTGTATAGAAAGTTACAGGAGCTGATCTGCCTTTACACTCTTTCCTGCTTCCTGTAGTCGGACTGCTGGACTCACTCAGCACTGTCACTGATCTGGATACTGTAAATCTGATGGATCTTCTCAGTTTGGGGCAAAAAATGGCTGCTAGTTCAGTGCAAATGACAGCTTGAAGCTACAACTCTCAGGTGACACTTAACTATTGGGGTCAGGAGAACTGTAAATTATGGTAAGCTTAATTAAAAGTTTATTGAACCATGCCACTCCACATGTTTAGAAACTACAACTCCCACTACAACCAAAGCATGCTGGGAGTTGCAGTTTCCAAACATCTGGAGTGCAAAGGAATTGGAGGTTACTGGTACTGGATTAGCTATAACTGTATGGGATTAATGTATGGGAATTCTGCTGTCCATTTAAAGGGCAACTTAAGCCACAAAACAATACAGAATCAGAAGGCAGTAGTGGTCATAATTTCTACCCTTTAAACTCGAGTCAATCAGTTTTATTAGTTTTTCAGGTAAAAATACCTCGACTCGACTATACTGTACTTACTATTTTTTTTTTCAGTTTTCTTAATTCATTTATGGGACTCAGTATAAATCGCTTTACCTCTCATTGTAGGTGAGTTTTTTTAATAGAGAAAAGTATTTATTTTACATGCAGCACTAGACGCATACACACGTGTGACTATTGGCTGAAACGGACATTCCTTGCACACCTGGACTGTGTAAAAATCATACATCTGTACAAAGCTTTATGGAAGCAACACATCAGGGTCTGAAGTTTAGATTTTCGGCCTGGATGAGACTTTAAAGGAAGCTGAGAGCAGAGCAATGAATGTGGGTGTCAGCCATCAGCATTTATCCCTATCATCCCTTCCACTGGCCTGTGGTAAAATCAGCCCCCCAACCAGTTAATTCACCAGTTAATTCAGCCCCCCAGTTCATTAGCCATAGTTGAAGTCAGCCCACCAGTTCATTAGCCAGAGTTAAGTAAACCTTCCAGTTTCCAGCCTTTCACTGTTGTTAAGTCAACCCCCAAACAAAAATATCAGACATAATAGTATACCCCCAAAACCTAGACCTTACTAGGTTAAAATCACCCAAATCCGCCCTCATTCCCTCGGCTGCCTTCTGCTGCTGTTTCGTGCCATATCCATGCACAGAAGCAGTAGAAGGGGCCAGAGCTCCTTTGTTTTTATCCCTCGTTTGCATTTCAAAATGTTGGAAGGTATGCTCTTTGAGGATCCAACCAGGTGGAACCAACACTAAGCATGGGATCCTAACCTGGCCCATGCCAGGGGCTGCACTAGTGGCACCACATGGTCTCTCCAGGTCTTTGGTGTAGCCCTGCCCCTATCACAAGCAGCAGTTAGGTAAACCATCATGCTCTAACATGCGCACACCACACCCATTGTCACGCCCCCTCATGGGTTCTCTTGGGCCACAAAAAAATCTTATCTGGGGTGCATCCGGCCCGTGGGTTGGGCATCATTTTACTGACCGATAGTCGAGCAAAACGACCATTCATCCTACAGTTGCACATCGCGGGTCAGTCCTGCAGTCTTTGGTGCATTGCTTGTAACTTACAGACGTCACTTTAAGCAGTGCCAACTTCAGTTGTAAATCCATTTTTCATTCATTTTAAGTTATTGTACATTTTTTTAATGATACTAGAACAAAATCTGCTATTTGCCTCTGTTACACGCATTAGAAACAGTATGTTTTGTAATATATATATATTTATAGTGTTTGCAGCTATGGTCAATTAATATTTAACAGTAAAAGAACAGCTTTCATTGAACTAGGTTTTAAATAGTTTGCAATGACCTCACACAATAGGTAATCTGCTTTGTAGAAAAATGATGAATATACCCTACACAAGTTGATGAGAAAGTATTGTGTCTGCTATGCCTAATTGATTGTGGCAGGATAACCTTACGTGCCTATCTGCTTTTGCTGCATTTTATTTGCTGCCCGAGATGAGCAGATGTGCTGGCTATTTTGGTCACTCCTCACCTTTGTCTGCATGCTACATCAATCACTTTAATTATAATGGAACATAGAACCATACTAAGGGAGAGAGCGGAGGGTAAAAAAAACTACACAGGCCTAAGAACAATCATCACAGATAGATTCTCCCCTAAATCGAAACAATTCACTAGGTAACCCAGCTGGGGTTCATATGCTTTTGATTACTGTGGGCTATTTAGTTCCACAAGATGACATGCTGCTTAATGGACTTTTAATGGTTATAGGTTTCTCTCTCTTTAATGAGCTTCACCAGTTTGTTGCTAATGCCCCGTAGATATATGGCAACGAGCCAGATGAGACGTTACAAATTTCTCTTTTCCAGTCCTTGCTGAACAAATGCAACCCACCTAGCCAGTGGCAGAGAATATGTTGCCAATCACACAGTAATACAATAAGGAGGGAAAATAAAATAGGAAGAATTGCTTAACCCTGCGGTCCTAATAATTATATCATCTATGAATACAGCATGTTGATAACATTTTGCAGCTGGAATCCTGCTTTAAACCAGGTTGTTGTTCCCTGTGGAAGAATTCTGGAATGAGCAGCATTTGAATAGCTCGGCTGCACTTGCAGTTTGTTTAATGTTAGATGTCCATTGTTGTCTTGAGAGCTGAAGGTTCTACTGATTTGCAAACAAGCGAAATTTTATTTTTTCAGCTATAACAAAAATACTCGGATTCTCCGTTCCCTTCCATTTATTTGAATGGACTTCATGGTAACTTTTTATGCTTTGGAAACCCAGGAAAGTTTATTGTGGTAATTTTTTTTTGCAAATAACACTGAAGTGTGAAACCACAGTTAATGGGAAAGTTGAAACAACGAGTGTCAACACTTCAGATCACTGACCTTTAGAGACCAGAACTATTTTATTGTTTGGATATTTTGTAATGCAATGACAAGGTTCAGGTGGTATTGGGATGAGTAAGAAATAGGCAATGGATACAATTCAAATGATGTATTTGGAAGCCCTACTCTACGTATTTGTTGAAATGAACGTTTGTTTTTGTGCATTTAAGTTCTAGGGAAAAAAATTCTACCATTGTATCCGGTATCCTCGAAATGGAAATTACAGTTCCTATATAGTCCTAGCAGGATCTTCTATATAAGAAATGTTAATCATGAAAAATGTTTAAAACTGTAATGTGCTGCAGTTGCCAGACATGTTCCATAAAATGCTTACTTGATTAGTAAAATCTAGTTCATCCTCTTACCCTACACCCAATATCCTGTATGATGGTAAAATAGTGGAGGGCAGAACAAAAAGAGGAACCAGAATGCTACTTGGATGAAACTGTGGTAAATGGGGGAGAACCCCCATATTTTATTCAGACACAAACCAGTCCAACGTTTCAGGGGGATGTATCCACCCTTCCTCAGGGATAACAATAAACAAGTGAAGCAGCAGCTATATCACAACTGTAGGAGGAGTCAAAACTCACTCACAAATTTAACCATTGCCATCCAGGAAAGTAAGATGCCACAATAGTTCAATACACAATATAATTATAATTTTGCACTATTGTGGTACTTTACTTTCCTGGATGGAAATGGTTAAATTAGTGAGTGTGTTTAGACTCCTCCTACTGTTGTGATGTAGTTAATGCTTCACTTATTTATTATTATCAGAGGAAGGGTTGAGACATTCCCTTGAAACCTTGAATTGCTTTGTGTCTGTAAAAACTATAGGGGTTCTCCTCCTTTTATCAGCTGTTCATCCAAGTAGCATTCTGGTTACTCTCTTTGTTCTGCAGTGATGATTGGCTCTTTGGAATGGGGTTTGAACAGAGCAGCACAGGAGATAACTAGCAGGTGTGTGGGTGTGAGCCTATCCATTACTGTTTTACAATAGTGGAGAGTCTCACAGAATCTCTGAGAACTTGAGGTCAATCTTTTTGAGTGCATAAGGCTTGATACACATGGGTCAATTTTTCTTCTATCTTTCCAACTGACACGATCCAACTGACACCAAGTTTGGTGCTTGGAAAAAACTAAACCACACCCATTTTCTCTTTTTGGGGAAGAAAATAGACTATAAATAGGTTGGATTGGTGGGAGGAGATTAACAGCCTCACCTCCAACCTCAGTGGCTCAGAGTTCTTTTAGTGTTAATTGGTACAAACAGCTTTGCAACTGTTTAGCACTAGAGATGGCCAAACTTCCTAAAGTTTGGTTTGTTTTCGAACTTTCGAACTTCAGTAAAAGTTCGGCAGTTCAAAAAAGGAACCCATTGAAGTCAATGGGGAGAAATAGTTTGAAAACTTCAGATTCAATACAATTATAATAGTAATGATATATCTGTTGTATTCAGTAAGATCAACTGGACTTAAAGTTTAGTTCTTGGAGACGTTTCACTAGTCATCCGACTGGATTTCTCATTTCTCAACTGGTTCCGACATCATGCAAAAACAAAACCTTATTCAAAATCGGCTATAAATCCTGGTGAATACTGTTTTCAGTGTTAAGCAATCTTAACATTACCAATAAGGACTCTCCTTGAATGACCCCCAATATTTGTTATTACAGCAGGACAGGGGTATAAATACCAGAGGAGCAGAGGGAGCAACCGCAGGGGGGGGGGATAGGAGCCGAGGGGGCCCCTTCTTTTAATTTTTCCTACATAACCAACTCCCAGAAAACTACTGTGGATGAAGCACAGATAGGGGAACTATCATAGTTTTGCTGAGGGGGCCCAGTGATTCCTAGTTACATCACTGTAGCAGGATAAACTTCCATGTGGCTAATGGGAATAACCAACACAAGTGAAAAGTTTTTCTCAACACATCTGCACCGTATAAAAAGACTTTAGGGTTAAACTGTCAGTAGCACCACTGTAAGAACTGTTTGCAGTCTGCTTCGAGTTTTCTTCAGATATACCACTATATTTATCAAAAACAATATTTTATTAATTCTTCTCATAATGGATGTCATTTAAGTCTAATAGGTATGCATGGCAGCCAAGGAAAATGTTCTGGGAAGTACATATTGTACATACACTCACCAAATTGATGGCTTTTTCCACTAGCACTGAAGCTTATTTACATGTTCCAGAAGCAAAACTTGCAATCGGTGATATTAATGAGTACAGGGAGCACACAACTTTCTTCAGGGTAAAAATCCCAGTCAGTTATGCACTTTGAGCTTTTCCGTGATAGATTACGCTGAACCAGACATCCATATATAATTAGTGGGATAGAAAGGCGTTGCATGGCTCGACATAAATTGGCTGCTGGCAGCGACAAGTGCTGTGTCTGAGATATTTTATGGCAGTGGTCACTTAATTCCTCTAAACAAATTGGCTGATTTTCCTTGCCTGATAACATTTAGTGTCTTTCTGAACTTCTGACCATTGGTGGAAACCTAAGGAGATTGTTACCCAATATCAGTTTTTCACTTCATGAATGAACCTTTTCTGACTCATTGTAGCTGATTTATGCCCTGATGTAGATACACACACATTAATAATCACGGCCCTGTTGCATTGCAAAGAGAAAGGAAAGTTATTTCTTTAAATGCAAATCAGATTTTGCAAAGATCAATTTTTGAGCAAGTGGTCATTTCAGGTTATGGGAACACTTTTAAACTCATAATTAAATGTCCATAAATCAAGCCAAATATTATGAAGTAAAAATGAAGCTTAGAAATTCATGGTGGTAAAAGCCTGGCACAGGAATTAAAACGCCACAAAATGCAGCAGGTTGTATCAAAATGTTGATATTACTGAGAAGTAATGAAAATTGCATTTAGTTATTGTTTAGTTAACACTTTTGTACAAAGAAGTACAACAAAAGTTACTTAAGTTGATAAGTTTGATGGCTAGTTCATTTCACCATAATCTTATTTGTTTCCAAAAGTAATATTACAAAATAAATGTTTTCTATTGGTGCCCATGAGTGAAAAGTGTCACATGGCTCCACCACTCTCCCCCTCCATCTCCCTGTAAAAAGTGTCACATGGCTCCACCACTCTTCCCCTCCATCTCCTGTAAGAAGAGTCACATGGCTCCACCACTCTTCCCCTCCATCTCCCTGTAAAAAGTGTCACATGGCTCCACTACTCTTCCCCTCCATGTGGGGGTACCACAAGGCTCAGTACTTGGTACTCTTTTCTTCTCTATTTACACCTTTAGGCTTGGCCAGCTCATTAATTCTTTTGGATTCCAATACCACCTGTATGCTGATGATACTTAAATTTACATCTCCGCCCTGACCTCGTCACTCTGACACCCCGGGTCCCTGACTGTCTAAATGCCATTTATGCTTTTATGTTGTCCTGCTTTCTCAAACTCAACATTGATAAGACCAAACTTGTCCTTTTCCCACCTGCTCCATCTACCCCCCTACCCAACCCTACTATCAAAATCAATGACAAGCCAATCTCCCCAACACCTTACATTTGATACCTAGGAGTATACTTTGACTTAGAACTTTCCTTTTAACATCACATTAATACCCAGTCTAACTCCTGTTAGTTACAGCTTATAAACATCAACCCTTCCTTTCACAGAACTTTAGTTCATGCCCTTATCATCTCTCGGCTGGACTACTGGTCTACCAAGCAACCGACTGGCACCCCTTCAATCAATTCTTAACTCTGCTGCTAGCCTTATTCACCTCTCTTCCCACTTCTCACACACTGCCCCTTTCTGTTTATCTCTCCACTGGCTTCCCATTACACAAATATAAACTGCTAACTTTATCCTACAAGGCTCTCTCCAATACAGCCCCCCATACATCTCTGATCTGATAAACAGAAACCCAAGGCATAACCTCCAATCTGCTAAAGATTCTTCTCATCTCATCTACTCTTATCAATCCATCCCACACCCATATTCAGGACTTTTTTTCATACTGCCCCTCTGCTCTGGAACTCCCTTCCTCACTTCCTCACTATACGTCATTTGCCATCACTTCATATCTTCAAAAGCAAACCTCAAAATTCACCTCTTCATGCAAGGTTACAATCTGGACCTGGACACGCCTGCCGCTCTTACTGACCCATCATTGACCCTCTAGTTATAATCCACTGACAACTTAGTTACAGCCTACTGATCTACTTCACCTTATGTTTCACCCCATCTCCTATAGACTGTAAGCTATTTTGGGAAGGGCCCTTCTTCTTATTGTACCACAGTAATGCTGTAACTTACCACACTGAATGCTGCTGGACCAGCACTTGAATTATTTGCACTTTATATTACTTGCACTACCCTTGTATGTAATATGTTTGTTTTCCTCATGGATATTAATGTAACTGTAAAGCACCACAGAAGATGTTGGCGCTATATAAATCTATAATAATAATAATAATAATGGCTCAGTGACTGAAATGTAACACTGCAAATTCCTCTGATCCCAATCAGTTTATCTGCAGTAAGTTTAGAATAAACCACATCATAGAAATGTTTTCATAAACTACAATATCTTTAATTTCTTCATGACTCACAGAAATACATATTACATTAATAAAAATGATTTACTCCAAATAAACACAATACAATGTAGTGTAGTGGACCTATCCCACCTTCAACCACCATATTTTTTGGGGGGAAAAAAAGAATCAGAAAGATACTTACAGAGCTTTATTCCCCCAATGTTCAGACCTGGCCCCCTGCTTGCTGGAAGTTACAAGCAGGGGGCCTGGCCCAGCTGCTGCGTCCATGACTAACTAAAAGCCAGCCATTCACAGACACGGCTGTTGGCAGTGCAGAACGCCGGGGGAGCAAGGCTCTGTAAGAACATTTTGGATTCTTTTTTTTGCAAACAAATATGGCGGTTGGGGGTCCACTACACAACACTAAAAAAGTATTTAATGCTAGGGCACAGGGCAGCAAACAGGGATTGGGAGAGAGGGAGGGGGTAAGGGTTGCAGTGGGCAATCTAGAAACCTCTCAGACAAAAGGTAAGAGGCGGAAACCTTTTCACTCACAGCCAGACTCCTGCTCTTCACTTTCTAGGAATTTGGACAGACATTGCAGATGAACCATTTGGAGCAGAGAAGTAAGGTAATGATTTTTAAACACGGCACAGTGGGGCCAGTAGTAAGGGAAATTTTAGTTTTGGGGTGGACATGCCCTTTTAAATATGTGCTGCATTTGAAGTGTTTCCCCCCCCCATTCTCATATATTGAGCAATAAAACATGAAAATAGAGGTATGATCATATGATATCATTACAGGTTATGGAAACAAACATGTATGCTCAACATAAATTCTACAAGCATATGTTTTAAGGTAAAATTTGTTCAATTATTCTAAATATTTCTTTGGCATTTCAACAATAAATGCCCATAAAAAGAATATATTATAACAATGGTAACATTTTAACTACAACACGGTTTACAATTCTTTAAAAACATATTTATATCTCCCTAAGGTAGAGTGTTTTATGGTCATTGCTATAATGGACTTGAGTCAGATCGTGCTCAGGACAATTCCCATGTAGTCCACTGAAGTTTTAAACAAAAGTCTTATTGTATAAAATTAATAAGCTTTCAACACTCTTTGGCCAAGTTCCCTGTCATCAGAATAAGTCATGTGTAGCAAAAGCCTTAATATGTGAAAGTTTGTTTTCTTAGTTTGTTTGCCCAGGATTTGCCATTCAAAGTTTTTTTGCCATTGAATAAAAGAAAATGTTTGTTTGTTTTGAGCAGTAAGAGGCTCATGATACTGCAACAGTTCAGATGAATGAAACTTTGTGTTTTTTTTGTTTAGAAATATTCTGTGGAAAATGTGTCCCCTCTCTTATCGTCTTTAAAAAGAACAAAACAAAAAGTGACAAAGATTTTTTAATTAGCATTTCTTAAGCATTTTTATACAATGAAATCCTTTATGAAAATACAGCTGAGAGACCGAGAATAATTCCTTCCTTTTTATTGGTCCAAAAAAGGGAACCAAAACAGTAGGCTGCTAGTAGACGGTTGTCATGTTTCCAGTTTCTTATATAAGTCCGGAGAATAGCAGAGAATTGCAATGTTTGGCAATAGCTTAGTTTACAGAAATATGGGGAAATGTCTGACATCAGTGCAGAGGAGTTTTTCCACTCTTTTTGTCCACGGGGGAGAATTCTAAACAACCGCCCTTGTGATTGAAAGCAGCAGTTTATGTATATGACAGTTTAAAGAAAATATTAACCCCTCACAGTAACTTTCCTTTCTTTAGGTTTTTTGGCTTTTTTTTAGCCATTATCTTAATTCTGTAAATCTTTTAAATATTTTTGTTAATTGATACTACAATGCAATAAAAAAAATGTAAATTTCCCCCCTTATAATTTGTACTTATATACTTAATTCTTATTACTTACAGCAGAATAGAACATAGTGAATACAAGCTCAAGTCTTTTTTTCATTTTTTTTTTACATTTATATTTATTTATAATTCTAAATTTTATATTTATAGTTAAACATTGCGGAGATCAACAGTGTTTTCCTTAAATATGACTCCCACATTGGGGCAGAATTTTGTAAATTAAAAAAAAGACACAGTTAATAAATCTAGTCACTGTGGAATCACACTGGAGATGGAATCCGGGTCTTCTGTTCAGATCCATACAGAACCGATAGGAGGAACTTCCAGATCACAAAAGTTCCTGTATTTTCATTAACCCTCGAAAGGAGCTACTTTTGAGGGTTACCGAATATACCAGGCTACTTTAGAAAATAGCCTTTTATATGCAGTAACCCTTTAAAGTTTACATTGGCACTACTTTCGAGAGGTGGCACATATTCGAGACTACTTTTGAGGGTTACCAAAAGTAGCCTCAAAATATAAATGCCGAAGCTTGAAAATAGCTTGCATGAAGAAAATTTGATTTTATTTAAATTTTGCTGATTCATATGTGTTCCCCTGACAATTTCCTAGGTGCCTGAGCCATCTACAGTAAGTTGCCATGCTTTATTTACCCTCACTTTACTGGGAACTTTCTGATCTTTTCCCCCATTGACTTCTATGGGTCCATTTCCAAATTTTGAAAATTAAACGAAACTAATCAATTTCAAACATCTCTAGTGGACACTCACATCAGAGCAACTCTGTAGTGGGCCAAGGACCCAGATATATCATTGCCCAGTCTCAGTGGGTTGTCAAACTCCCTCTTACTATCTCCCTGCAACTTTAGTCACAAATTCCCATCAGATTCAATCGAAAGTGTGAATGTTTAATGATTTGCAAATACACTTTAACAATTGTGTAGTGATTGATGGTTCACACGTCAATTACTATCGGCTTCCTAAATTGTAGTGTAGGGAGATGATAAGGAAAGCTGTAATTTTTGGTTATAAAGACGGATCCTACAGCCAAAGACAATGGTTTGTCAGACGCTCATTGGTCTATGACCAAACAAAGAGACTTACATTTAATTGTCACTAGAACTGTTTTTCTGTTTAGAATGCAAACATAAAAGAACAAACAGAACAAAATGCAAATAATTTTAATGTTAAATGCGTGTGATGGAATTTACATTGTGTAGGGTGGAATTTACATTGTGTAGGGTTAACAATGCATTAAATAGCACATTAAATGAAACCTCCTATTGTCTATCCCATTTTATGACAAATTTAGAACAGAAAAATGAATTTCTAGAAAAACAAAATCCCTAAGTTATGAGAGAAGAAAATCTCGTTTTGCTTGCAGTGAACAATACAAAGCAGACAAGGCAGTCGGCAGATCAAGAACAAACTAAAACAAAGAAGATGGAGAGCTAAATGAAAGATGTGGTTACCAGATAAACTCCCCTGCTTCTTCAATAGAGCCTGTGAATACAGAATAAAGCCTCAGGAAATCCCAGAACAGAGAGAAACAGGATAAATAATCACCCTGTAGGAAACAGAAAGACAGGATAATTGGCATAAGGAATGAAGATTATAATCTGTCCTCCTTTTAGCAAATATACATAATAATCTTATTCCCTAAGAGGTGTGTCAACTTAACAAGTGTTTTTTCAATTTACAGTAATTTATACGACATTACAATTTGCATATACCGATACCCTTAAACATTTTATTATAGCAAACAACTGTATATGAATGCTGGACTTTCTTGTGGATTGCTGGTTTAAAAAATAAGATGATCAGAGTGTTTTTAGAGTATTTAAACTTGCCTGATAGAATCCATGGAATGTTTCTTTGAAATGAATGTCCAGACTGCAGAGGGCAGTGTCAGACCATTAAATGCTAAGATGACGGCTCTTTAGGTGAACTGTTTTTAATATTTGCCACCTGTACTTCAAAAAGCAAACAACACAGTGGAAACTGGACTCTGCTTTTTTAAGAAATAGCAACCCCCCCCCCTTGTGGCTTCTCCTTGAAGAAATTCTTTTCACAATCCTTTTTTGCTTGATGTTGAAATTAACTATTATTAAAATTAACAGCACATTTTCACACTAAATCCAAAAGAGGAAAACGTTTAGCTTTACTGCTGACGATTTGCCGGCTCTGTCATGTAATATTTAAATTTGAAGTCAATCTTTTATATAAGGGTAGAGTGTAAGCTTTGTCTCCAAACAAAGATAGACTGAGTTCTTAAACCCATGTCGTGTTTTGAAATCCGGTGTAGAAGATGGTTTCATGCACGACTGAAGAAAAAAACATGTCACACTTATTATTTTTAATCTAAGCTCTCTGCATCACTATAGCTGACCATGCACCAAAATCAGAAATCAATTTATAGTCAACCCATGACTAAATATTACATAGTGCACATGGCGGTATATTCAATCAAAGAGGAATCAATTGAGAGGTCTTTAAAAACTGTCAGATTCTTATAAAATCAATGGGAATTTTTCAGTCAGACCAATTAAGTTTTAAATGAACTCTAGAATTCGACCCATGGCTACCTTAAAGGGACACTATACTGAAAAAATGACTTAATATATAATTGAATACATGTAAGTTGCGTGTGTTGCTGCATGCCTTCAATCCAGCACACATTTTGTTTAGGAGCTGTATCCCCCCCCTCTTTTAACCACTCCCACTTCCTGGGAGTCATCCGACCTGACTTTTTTCCTACAACCAACTGTCAAGCCTGCACACAGCCTACAGCATTTCAACTGTCAAAACTCTGTCACCATTCCAGCTACAGTAAAACCACTCACAGAAGAATAGTTTTTGAGAGCAAGGAACTTGATTGACAGCTGGATTATAAAAAGTTTTAGATTGGATATCTAAAGAAATAGGGGGCAGATCAACAAAAAAATGATACAGTGGTTGTTGGGAAGAATTATAGTTTCCAGTTATGGTCAATTTAAAATAACCTATTTTTTGTCATAGATGCCCCCTAAAGGGCATGTTCACCAATAAAAAAAACTGGTGACTTGTCAGTTATCTGCAACCCCAACTGCTATTTTTCCCTAAAACAGAATATAGAACAAAAATAGAGAGAGCCAGGTATGGTATTAACCAATAGTGTCTAATTCGATTTATTAGGAGTAATTACACGCCCAACATGTTTCGGACCTGTACCTGATCCTTCTTCAGGTGCATTAACAGGAGCCTGTTGAATCCTTTTCACCTTGGGTCTACGGTTGACAAATTTTCATTTGCTGCTATTTTTTCCTGTTTATTACATGCATTTATAACCAGATATTTAATGATAAGTATCCTTCTTTTTCTCAATGAGCTTTTTATAAGGTTGAGCGTGTGCTGAGGAAGCAGCAGGTGAAACAGCAGTCAATCATTGGATTCTTGTACAAATCATTCTGAATTGAGAGATACAGTCGGATGACAAGCGAAAAGTCTTCAAGAACTAAATTTCAAGTCCAGCTGATCAAACTAAATACATATGATAGAGATGTCCAAAGGGGCACTGGTGAAATAGACCTATTATTCAGAGCTATAAATAAATAAATTAGAAGGTGCTCCATCCATCAAAAAGTAGCATAAACAAAGACAAGAAAATCTAGTAATGGATATAAGGCACGGGCAAGCTCCTTTATTAAACATGCATGGGGGTAAATAGATACAATATGTTATATATATTAGGTATAAAGGAGAACACAAGGAGATTAAAAACACATTCCATATAGAATAACCAGTAGGTGACTGGATGTAGTAAAGCAATCATAAAGGGTCATTACCACTGGATATACCGGTTTATCATACAAGGATTGATAAACATGTTTCCTACAAGTAAAATTCTAGCCCTGGAAAGGTGATGTCATTAGGTTTCAGTAAACCTAATCATTCAAACTGATTTATTCTTCTGCATAACTTTGGAATAATATTCTACCAGTACCTGTTTAAGTACGTTGGGTCACGTGTCTTGTGAAAAGGAAGTCTCAGAGAAACAGTTCGGTGATCATATTTCAGAACTGCAGCGGTTTATTGTTGATACAATTATATATCACAAGAGCAACACGTCTCGCTTTCTGCCTGATGGAAAATCAGATATTAGTCTGGGAGAGAGAATAAATCTCAGCCCAGCTGCTTTGATGGCTTTGGTTCTCCAGTTTTAGGTTGGAAAAGACTTTGTCAACTTCGTCAACAGCCAAAGATCAAACTGATTACCACAGATATACTTTCCACTTTTACTTTGTGCCCTAGACCAGGGATGCCAAAGCTGCGGACCACTAGATGTTTGAAATATTAACTCCCAGCATTCTGCTGAGAGTTGTAGTTTTAAAACATTGATTATGATAGCATGATCTATCCATACACGTTCACAATATTCAACAAATCCTATAGAATCGGATGGAATATGATCATTATTGGCCATGTGCGTGGCTAATTATTCATTGTTGTATAAAATGCTTGTCCACCTCTGCCCTTTCCATAAGAGAAAATAGTCAGCTTTACTTCTCCTTTTTATTGTGAGTTCTACTTTTTTTTAAACCTAATTCAAAGAGCAACTATACTGAAAACTATAAATAAATAAATGTAAGTAGCCCTTACTCTGAGGTGTGTGTGATGCTGCATGCCTTCAATCTAGTACTTGTTTTGCTGAGGAGCAGTAGCAATCTCTTAACCAACTTCTTTCACCTGACCCAACTTTTTGAGAAGCCAAGCATGCTCAGTAATGACAATGAGCCAGCACTGGGTGATGGAATTTACCACCACGCAATTCACAAACACCAACTTTCATAATTCTAGTAATGATACTAAGGCACTTAATTGACAGATGAATGTAGAATGTTTCAGACTGGATATCAAAGGAAATAGGGGACAGATTAATAATAAAAAAAAAGATACAGCAATAGCATATAAGAATGATAGTTTCCAGTAATGGGCGATTTAAAAATATATATATTTTTAGTTTACATGCCCTTTAAAAAGAAGTATATAGTATGTAGTTCTTCTCTGCTACTTAGAATGCCAACAGTAAATCAGGATAAGTAACTTGAATTTACTGGATTATTCATTTAGTTCAGCCACTGATCTGTCCTTGGGAATGCTAATCAGATCAGTCATGTGTAATGAGTGCAATTAGCTGTTTTTTGTCTCTTTCGGTTCACTTTGCTGTTGCAAATGAACCAGGATACCTCCTGTCTGGACTTTATTCTTGGCTTTCCCTGTATTTGCTGGGTCTGCCATATGTGTTGTCTTAGAGTCATAGGAGCCAACATTATAAGTAGTGCTAGATAGCAATGCATAGTGTAGCATCCTTTAAATATAAACATGACATTGTTTTATTTTAGAAAAAAAAAGGATTTAACACCTAATGTTCTTGGCTATGCAGTGCTGTGTATGCAGTACTATTCAGAATATATCAGTATCATTTAGATTTGGTCTTAAACAGACCCCATTGTCTCACACAGCCATACCAGAAAATGATGTTTCCTTATTTGGTTGCAGCTATTTTGAGTTTGTTTAGTTGATCCTGGCTGCAGTGGACAGGGTGATTTTTTTCCATTATCCCATTATCCTGTAAAGCTACAAAAAAATCAGCAGTGTGGGTAGCACATTATACAGGAGACCTCTGACTGGGTAGAGCCATAAGTCGCATGAGAAAGGTCCAAGACAATGTCCAAAATGTTGTCTGCACACAGCTGAATAAAATAAAAATATCTGAACAGACTAGAGGCATATTTATAATGGTGCATTAACTTTTTGCTGTCATAATTGCTGACATTTTCGCAGCCAAACGCCTTGTTCCTCTTTTCTTTGACGACAGTTCCTCAAGTATGATGTGTCCTTTATCTGTAGCAACAGATCTGCACTTGTTCCTGCAATGTAGTGACCACTTCGCCACTGTTATTTCGCATCATGTAAATGCGAGTGCTAACTTACAATCTTTTGCACGGCTTTGAAAAGGCTTTAATTTTGGTGCAAGAAACTAGCACAATAATCATTATTAAGTTTATTGCATCACTTGCACTGTGCTATTTCCAAAAATCTTTTTAAATGGGACAGGCAATGTAAAATGAGTACAAATCCCTTGCTAATCTGATATTACATTGGTTATCATAGGTTTTGCTCTTATTTCCCCCCCTTAGAATGGGAAATTGCCTCTCCCTATAAATCTCTTTCGCTGACTACATCTACAGTGGAAAACTGTACTCGACATTGCCTATTTCTTTGTGCTTCTTCAAAAGAGTCTGAACTGTGAATATTGAAACCCCAGTCTGATTTAAAGGCCATCTATACCGAAAAATAGGTTATTTTAAATTGACCATAACTGTAAACTATAATTCTTCCCAACCACCACTGTATCATTTTTTTTGTTGATCTGCCCCTTATTTCTTTAGATATCCAATCTAAAACTTCTTATATTTCAGCTGTCAATCAAGTTCCCTGCTCTTAAAAACTATTCTTCTGTAAGTAGTTTTACTGTAGCTGAAATGGTGACAGAGTTTTGACAGTTGGAATGCTGTGTGCAGGCTCGACAGTTGGTTTGTGGGAAAAAAGTCAGGTCGGATGGAAGTGGGAGTGGTTAAAAGAGGGGGATACTGCTCCTAAACAAACTCATGCAAATTAAAATGCTACTTACATGTATACAATTATAGATTAAGATATGGCAAAGTAATTTTTTTGTCCCTTTAACACCTTTGCTTGGAAGAGACCTTTGCTGATGTTTTATAAGGATCTTGTGTCTTGTTACTGTGCTTAGTCTCGACATGGTTTAATGTCTTGCAGCATAAAATTGTTTTCCAAATCCTCTCCTTAGATGCAGAGTTTGACTGTACCTCACCCAGTTTACTACACAGCTGTATTTGGTTCAGTTTTTGCCTGTGTTGAAAAAAATGTATGTATAGTTTATTTATGAAGCGCCACTTGGGGACACAGCGCTGTACAATGACAAAATACAATAAAGTCATACAAGGGGAACAAATACATAGATAGTTTAGTACAGAAATATATACTGTAAATTATATAGATAGAAGTGCTAGAGCTTTGCCACAAGAGGTAAGGAGGTCCACGCCCATGTAGAGCTTACAATCTAGTTAGGTGGGTAACATACAGATACAATGGAATGGGTATAAGTGCAGGGGTGAGACTTGTGTAAAGCAAATAAAACAATCATATACTGTGCTGGTTACCAGATAGGTAGGATGTTAGGCTAGATTTAAACCTGCTAATTGAGGTTTCCTGACATAGAGAAAGGGGAATAGAACTCCAGAGGATGGGAGCCACAAGAGAAAAAGATTTAAGGCAAGAGGAAGCAGTACGAGTGGGGGATCTGTACAGAAGCTGGCTCTGTGATGATCGAATTGCATGGGGGGAACATATGGAGACACTAGAGAGGAAATATAAGGAGGAGCAGCAGAGCAAAGGGATTTAAATGTTAGAAGAAGGATTTTGTATACAAAGTGCTGTTTAGCAGGCAGCCAGGTTGTTTTCTGGAAAAGAGGAGATTTGGGATCCTGTTTATTAGAGAGAAAAACAATATGTGTAGCAGAGT
Organism: Hymenochirus boettgeri; assembly: GCA_019447015.1. Lineage (NCBI taxonomy): Eukaryota > Metazoa > Chordata > Amphibia > Anura > Pipidae > Hymenochirus > Hymenochirus boettgeri. Next base: position 48,441,717 of record CM033473.1, read on the forward strand.
TTAGTATGGACCGAAGGGTAGAGAGGTGGGAAGCTGGAAGATCAATAAGTAGCAGGTTACAATAGCCTAGGCATGATAGGATGAGAGCATGCAGAAGCATAGCGGTAGTCGTGAGAGAGAGGACCTGCGGATGATCATGAAGACCTGTTTGATTTAATTAATTATACAACTGACTTAGGGCTAGGCCACACTAGCGTGATTTTTGTGTGAATTGTACATGCAATTTTTAAATTATATTAAAATCGCGACAACGCACCAAAATATTTTCTCTTCTGTTACCCACAACCCTTTTCATAGCGTCACTTAGGACCGGCTGAAGATAATCCCTCCTTCTTAATTTTGTACACATCTCCTTGTTCTTCCTTACATATGGGATTAGACACTAAACGGTTCACCCTTGAGAGTTGGTTTATGGGTATGGACAGTTTTACACGTCTAGGATGAAATAGTTGATTTTGGTTTGTTTCTTTGGTATATAACTCAATTTATATTTTACCATTTGACAATAGAATTTTTCACATCCAGATAACACACTTGTGTCGGGTCATAATTTAAGGTGGGGGTTATATCCCTATGCACAAGATTTAATTCCTCATGGAACAATTGTAAAGATCCAATGTTACCCCACCACAGAAGGCCTATAGATGCATACCTCTGGTAACAAATTTTAGTATTGGCAGTGAATCTGTAAATAAGATAGTATGAAAAAATTGCTGTATGCTCAAAAGCACAAATGCTGATGTTGAAGAATGTTGTACCCCAATGATCTCATATACAACCGGGTCACACCATAGGAAACTGTATTTATAGGTAATCTTTTGTTTAAATCATCTAGACCGAGTCAAGACAAATGTACAAATGATGAGGTGGCTGTGCAGCAGTGAAATGCGTTGAGTTCTTAATGGACTGCTGTTTGCACATTATATAAGCATACATGCACTTTATACATGCCAACTTGGATGTATGACTGTTTTGTACTTTTATGTACCTTTGTTATTTTAACTCCTACCAATAAAGCATTTTAAAACTAATTTTGACCAAATGTGGTAGTGGGTTACTCTTTTAGATCAGCACAACAGGGTGTACATTTATTTTATCCATTTAATATAAGTCTTTTATGAGTATTTTAAACTGATATTAAAGGAACACTAATTCCACATAACTCCACTTTTGAAAGTATTTGCCATCCGTTTCTATTATTCACAGGGAGATCAGAATGCTTATTCCTACCTCCCTGTGAATAATAGGACGCTAGGCAGACCTGGAACTTACCTTACTGCTGCTCCACTGCAAGCTGCTCCTGCACTGACAACCTCTTTGTCCCGACCAAGCACCCTATCTTAGGCGCGAGCGTGCCAATAAAAAAGATAGGGCGTGCGATCAGGACAGAACAGCTGTGCAGGAGCGGCTTGCGAGTGGAGTAAGGTAAGTTCCAGGTCCCCCGAGGAAACTATTATTCACAGGGAGGTGGGGATAAGTGTTCTTACATCCCTGTGAATAATAGAAATGGATGGAAAATACTTTCAAAAGTGTATTTAATGTTCCTTTAACCTATTTTATTATTTTATTTGATCCTCCCTTATAAGAGGAGTGAATATTTATGTGCAGCCACCTCACCTATTTACCTACTGTATTTGTACATCTGACAATATACCTGTGGAACCTGTGGCATTATAGCAATTTAATAGACCTATTCCTATAAGACTCTATCCAAGTGCGGAGGGATATATATAATATATTTACTTACATAAAGTAAAGGGATGTTCCCCTGTCTTCAGTGTTCACAATGTGCACAACACTAATAAATTTGTCTACCCACAAACCTCCCACACATCCAAACTTAGAGGGCACTATACGTGCAAATCATGGTTCATAGCATATGTAGTATATGTATTGTGATGTTACTACAACCTATTGTACAGTATGTGGAAGAAACAACACAGACCCTAAAATCACGCATCTTGTAGCATAGGTGTAGAATCAGGCAGAAGGATGAAATACTCTCTGTGTCCAGACACTATGCAGAAATGGGACATAATGAGAATGAACTACAGTTCATGGCATTGGAGGCTGTGCCACTGCCAATTAGAGGAAGGGGCCGTGAGCGAAGATTAAAACAACGAAAGGGTTGGTGGGTGTACAAACTTAACACTTTATTTTCACAAAGGCTAAACAGGGATTATTACCTGTGTTTATTCCTGTGATCAAGGTTACCAAGTGTGTTTTTTCTCTATACATATAGGTTCAAATAACTGTGATGCCACCGCAAGATATATTGGTATTCATGAAGATGGGCATAAACGCTTATTGGTGATTAACTGTTATGATGTAATTTCCTATCATATATGTTCCATTTGTTAAGGTGGGTACACACAAAGGGACTTTTTTCCCACACGGGCTTTCACAACTAGCGGGTTAGTTATGCCAGGACAAATGACTGTCAGTTGCAGCAATAGTTGCAGCCGATTGGACTTATCGGCTGCAATTGGCTGATAATATCGATCCGTCTATGGCTACCATAAGTTCTCTGAGACGTTGCTTGTACAAATGGAGTGAACATATTTCAGTTAAAATCGTTTAAAAAAATTATTTGATATAAATATACTGTATAAAAACTTTATTTTACTGCTTTATTGCAGTAAAAATATTTATCAAAGAATATAATGCAACATTCTAAACATTTCTGATACTAATTTAAATTTATATGTGAGTTATTGCCTGTTAAATTTTTTCCCTGATATATTGTATATTGTATTTGGTGTTTGGAATGGATTCTGCATCTATAGATGTTCCAATTAGATTGCTTTTCTACACTGTACACTACAATAATTTATATATTATATGACAAATGATTTCCTTTAAAACAATGAAGTAATCTAGTAATTTAGTAATTTCAACAGTTCTTGAAAGAGGAATCTTCAATATGTGATCAGCTGCAACTTGTTTCTTCTAACACATGATAAAATCATAATTTCAGGGGTGAGTTGCTTAACATTGCTTGAAACTCCTTCCATAAACTGCATGCTCAATGAATTTATGAAATAGCCTGCTCTTTCACTGTGCAATTGTTCCACATTAAGGCAATTCATTTCTTCTTTTACTAATAACAGAAGCAAACCATCTGTGGAAATTCATGTGTATCTGAAATAACCATTTTGTCTAGTTTAATTAAATATTGTTTTTAACATGGGGCTTTATATTTAGCCATTCGTGCTTTCATTTCCTGAAATCTATGACTGGGAAACAAACTTCCAATATTTTAAATTTAACACACACACACACACACAAATTATATTTATTTGCAGGATCCTCCACAAACCCCAGAATAGTTGCCTTTTTCCCAGAGGTCCCTGAGAGAAGATCTTCTGCTCTCGGCTGGTCATACTGATCTTCTTCCTTCTGGGCTCCTTCTGCAAGTGTGCAAACTTGTAACAAGTACTGTATACTCAAGTATAAACCAAGGTTTTAATTAATCAATTCCTTGCCACTGCACATGTTTGGAAACTACAACCCCCAGCAACTAAAGCACACTGAGAATTGTAGTTTCCAAACATCTGGAATGCCAAGGAATGAGGGTTACTGTATTACTGGCCATTTAAGGGGCAACGAATGCCTCAAAATAATACGGAATCAGGATGGTGGTTTCTATTGTTAAAAAGATTGCCTTCTGATTCTGTATTGTTTTGAGGCTTCAGTTGCCCTTTAAATGGACAGCAGAAATCCAATACCGTAGTCCCATACAGTAATAGCCATACTGGATTTTACTATTACTGCATGGGACTACTGTATGGGAATTCTGCTGTCCATTTAAAGGGCCACAAAAGCCTCAAAACAATACAGAATTAGATGACAGTAGTGGTCATATTTTCTACCCGTGGTTTATACTCGAGTCAATCACCTTTACTCCTTCTTTCAGGTAAAACTAGGTACCTCGGGTTATACCCGGGTTGGTTTATCCTAGAGTATATATGGTACATGGATCTTGAAAATGAACCTGTCATTTTAGGCTGACAGATCAGGAGGAAAATATTTCTTAAGGGTTGCGAAAAAATATGTTGTGGTCTCAGAGTTTTGGGGGGGAGGGGGTGTTCCTTTAGCTAAATATCAATTGTACTTACAGTAGTGGACATGACCTTTAATGAAGTTGTCATCAGGTTCCTCTAGGATTTCCCAAAAGGACGCTTTCCAGATGGCACTGTTGATTGTAACAATGTTGATTAAAAATCAAATAATAATTAATATCTAATATTCAATCAAAATTGTTACAATTGGGCATTGCTTTCTTGGTTGTTAATGCTAAATAAATGGAAAAAAATCTATAAAAATTAATACATTTTGTCCAGAGGCTTTCCTAATATGAGACAGGGTGAAAATCTAGCCTCAGGCCCCCTCACAGAGCCTGTCAGAGGTGAAAAAATCCGGCAGCTGCTGGAGGATTTTTATGTGACGTAAAATATATGTTCTTTGGCACCAGGGGTTAATCTCCCCCAAATGAGATCGAAAAGCACACATTAAGTGCCCTCCTTTCCCCCTAAATCCCCCCGATGATCATCTTTGGGAATTAATAAACACACATAAAAAAGTGACACACCCTTTTTTTTTTACAATTAGCAAAATTGGAATTGTCATAATAAACACAGATTAGTAGTCCACCAATTTCAAGGGAAACTAATCTTTCCCTAGGGAGCTAACGACCACCAACCGACCACCCATACATGTGCAACTCTCGGCTGGAACACAGGAAAAATATAAAGTGGGTATGAGGCTTTAGTCTCACTTACAAATGGAAGCAATTTTGCACAGGTGCTATTGCAGAACATACAGAATTGGATTTTTTTCATTAGTAGTTGTGCCAAAACTTGTGCGTCTGTCTCGTTTCCACTGAATAGAACTAAAATTGGGGATTGTGGCTTTTTCACATGCAGTCACAAGAAATAGCGCACTCCAGTCTTTGATAATCTCCCAGTGTGTTTATTCCACGTGTAACGTTTCGGTACCCGTGTGGTACCTTCCTCAACAATTCAACCTGAACTGGTACCTGAATTGTCTAGGAAGGTACCACCTGTACCGAAACGTTACACGTGTGAATAAACACACTGGAGATTATCAAAGACTGGGGTGCGCTATTTCTTGTGACTGCATGTGATTAAGCGGCCAGTGGCTATGGCCTAATAGTGGCACCCAGCATTTTGAATCTGTTTAAGGGGTGTGCGGTGACCAAATATTTACACTTTTGGATTGTGGCTTTTTATCACCACATTTCACCTGACAAAAATGCAGTGGGAAAAAATTAGCTCTTCACCAATACCAATATTTTTTATCAACATATCTTCCTAATCATAGAGCTTTATGGCACTGATATTACATTGCTTATTACATCTTCTGTACTAATGTAACCATCTGAAATGTGTAATATATACTGTACTTATTGAACTAAACTGCAGGTGACATGACCAAGAGCTATTGTAGCAGTTAGTTTAACATCTAATACTGGGGTAATATCTATAGCAAGAATAAGTAACCTTGATTATTGTTGTATTATTATGAATTTTAACTTTGCGTGGTTGATAAGCCCATGGCGACAGATTCCCCTAGCCTGATAATGTGTGTAAGTTGCATAGAGTGTACCAAATATTTAGCCATCAGCATGGCAAATATTTAACCACTAAGGAAGCCACAACCACCGTAAAGCCACACCCACCTTGCTGCAGAAGCAGGTGCCAAAAACCCTAAAAATGCCCCAGACGCTATTATCTCAATATCAGAATATAACAGGGCTGTGTGGTTAACTGTTGCATTAGTCATGCAGTCTATGAGTAAGTACTAACCAGCCTGAAACATGTTAGGAAGGCATGTATTGTGCTTCTTTTTTGAGGTATGCTCACCCTATATTGATGTGTTCTTGACTTCATTTGCATTAATAAAGTTATGAGAAGTTTTAATTACCCTTGCCTCAGATCCTGTTGTGTGGGGACGATTGGTGCCAGGAACATTACCTAGTAATCTGCAGCAGCATTTTTTTATGCTTTAGTCCTCCTTTAATTATTTTTTGGATTTAAGGCTGGGTACACACGAAGGGACTATTTGTCCCAACCAAGCGCTCGGTCACAGCAAATTCAGCCGCGGCCGAAAGTGCGAACGATAGATCATGCGGCCCCATAGGGAACCGCACGATCGATCAGAATTTACTGACACGTCCGATCGTCTGTTCATCCTATCCGCAAGAAAATATCTGCCTAAAACTGAATGTTATGAATGCTGAATGTTTTAAACATGGATTCACCTTTAGAAAAAATGTTACTCTTATTCCTGAATTGGTATTTCAGTACAGTCCTGTCATGCTGGAAAGCAACACATAAAATAAAACTGCACACATACAGACCATTTCTAAAATTTAAATCTGGTGCTTGGAAAAGAAAATATACTTGACACCAAAAACCTGTTACTCCCTGTCAGGATCAGTGGATACAGAATAGTTGGCGAGTGTGTATGGGTAGGTGAATAAGGAACACTGGACCTGTTTATTAGGCAATGATTTGCTTCTGCTAATCCACATCTCAGATTTTTACAGTTTTTGTCACAGGCAGTAATTCACTAGATTACGGTATTTACCAAGGCAGATACCCCTGAGAATCCTCGTTACTGTCCACAAATTTTTAGTATAGTTAAAGCTATGGTTTTACCAGTAGTTTTGTATGCCAGTGCCCAGGAATATTTAAACTGCGGTGTTGGAGAAAACTGTTGAGAGATTTTTGGACTGTTAGAAGAATAAATCAGTCAATAAACTAAGGAAATTAACTCAGGTTACATACTGCAAGGACCCATACTGAAAATAAAACTCAGCTAATCTTGCTATGTATTACCAGTGGTGAACTTCCTTGAGAAAATCTGATGCTGCAGAAGGCTCAATGCTAAGAAGGGACAACAGTGTTTAAGTGGATATTAGAGATGGCCGAAATTCCTTCAGTAAAAGTTTGGAAGTTCGGAAACAAACCCATTAAAGTCATTTGGAGAAAGAGTTTGAAAAATTCGGATTAATTACAAATTAAATAGCAATGGTAGCTTACTGTAAATGGCTGTGTCACCTAGGAAATGGTTTGGGGAAGATGTACATATCACCAAAATGCGTTTAAACATTGTTTCCCCCATAATCGGGAAATTGTCAGGTTTCCGCGCACTATATTCGAGGGTTATGGCCGATTTGAGGGTTACAGAACATACATTCGAGGGTTACTGAAAATCAAACATTACATTTGAGGGTTACCAAATTCGAACAATACATTCGAGAGTTACAGAATGATACATTAGAGGATTACCGAAAATCGAAACATACATTTGACAGTTACCGAAAATCAAACAATACATAAGAGTGTTACCGAATTCAAATGATACATTCAAGGGTTACCAAATTTTACATTTGAAGGTTATCGCCAAAACCGAATATTCAAGGGATATTGCCAAAACACCGCATTCAAGGTTTATGGGCGAATTTGAGGGCTAGCGAATGGTAAGTTAATTCGGATCGAACTCAGGTTCAGTCGATCTCTAGTGGATATACTGTATTATGAGGAGAAAGACCATCATTTGCAGGAGTTAAGAGAAACAGTTACTGACAGACTGGCCTAGTTCATGAGGTTTTAAAAAGTTATTAATACAAAAATGGGGAAAAACAATGTTGGGGCTGATGCAATAAGAGGTACAAAATTTTGCCCCTTCTATATCTGATCAGTAACCCAGTAAATATCTTACATCTAATTGGTTGCTGCAAATTAATAGCATGGGCATCTGTGTGCACCTCTTATTGCATTAGCCCATTATGTCTAAAAACTACAGTAAAATTGCATAGCCATGTTCATTGGAAAGCTGCTAAGTCAAAATATCGATCTGTAGGCTTTATTCTCTTTACATGTCTTTTTTTTCTTTGGAATTTTCTGTATTCTGAGAATCATGTATATTTACAGAGCTGTAAAATATAAATGTATACAAACTATAAACACTGAATTACTGGGGAGCAACATGGTACAAGTTAATTGAGATACTACTGTATTATTTATTATTATTTATTATTATAGACCCAAGTGTAAATTTCTTTGCATTTGAAGGATGATGGTGTAAACTTTTTTCGGTGACCTTATAATTATTTGACATGTACAAAAGATTGAAAGTATTTGAGTGGAAAGTCTAAGTGACGTAATGCTAGGGAAAACCTCAAAACTGATGAATAATTATACTTCCGAGAAAACATATATCTGCTACTGCATCAAGTCAGTTACTCAGTGTACCTTGACTTATAAAAGAATCTATCTTTATCAGGTGTGCAATCAATATGTGCACTCAAAATAGTTCAGCTGGCCATAAACTTCAGCGATAATCAGAATATCCTGTGAAATTAAAGGAGGTTTGCTGATTATCTTCAACATCTAGAGCATGAATAGTTATGATGCGGATAAAGATGAACTTCTAATATCGGTACTAAGATCGACCATAATTTTCTATTGGGCTGTTTACTAAATAAGCCAATAACATCACAGTGTGTGGGGCAAACATAGAATCCACATATAAAAAGTATCGGGTGGTAGATTGTTGTTGTGTATTGGCAAAATGTATATTGCCATCTTTAGGCATATATTAAAGCTATAAGTAGCTCAACTGAATGTAATTTAAATCCACCACCACCAGAATACCAAAAAAAGGAAAGTGTGTGGTGTAGCACTCTTTTTAGTATTTAGCATTTATACAATATTTAGCATTTACTGAATCATATATGTATCACATAATTCAATGTTAGGGAACATCCTATCACTTTTATCAAGCATAATAAGATTGATCAGTATTAAATTCTGATAATTATAGAACATTTATCCATTCACAGCTTATTTTTCTCTTCATTTAAATGAAACTAGCTCAATTCTAATATGTTCCATATTTTATGAGAATATACCTGTCTTATTAAATAAGCCAACCATTTATTGCATAGCAAGAAAAAAAAAATACAAATACTGCATCAGTGTTTTTATAATTTCTTTTTATTTCATAGCTTCGATTTGACTATGACTATGTAACCTAGTACAGATGACCTATCTGTACTAAGTTACAAGACTAATAAACACTAACTTGTTTTGCAGGTATATTCCTTTACAGGAACCTCAGGTATTAACTTCTACATTACATAATTGTCTACAGTACCTTTTTCCATGCACAGAAACATGTTACTGCATTAAGTACATCAACCTTGAAATCAACTTTATTTATTTACTTGTTTTGTGTGAAGGGCAACAATAGCTTGCAAAAGTTACATACAGTAATGTGGAAAGCCTCACATTTTAATGGATACTGAACTGCACCATCTACCTAATTTCATAAAGGATTACAACCTGCAATTTGGACTAAAATTGTAGTCCCTCTGCAGAAATAAAAGGTCAGAGCAACCAAGATTCAAGTTTAATGACCGAAAGGGGAAAAGATCACTAGTCAGCAATAGTTTTAATTATGGTGATGTTAACATTGACATTTCATCCAATTAGAGTTTATGAAATGAAAAACACTATGTTATAAAATAATGTTAAGGGTCATAGACATGCTGACAAAACCAAACAAATTCTGAGTTAATATGCTTCGGCGTTGTGTCTAAGAATTGTATCAAGGTTCAGCATTCTGATAACCTTTAGTGGATATTGCCTTGATATACGTACCAGCTTGATGTAATTCTGCTATGACATTTAGTTCATAATGTCCTTGGCTTGCTTCTGACTTTCTCAGTTACAGTTATTTAGCCTGCTGTTTTCTTCCTTTTGGCTTTGTCTCAAATACTCTATTCTTCGGTGTGTCAGGTGCAACCATTAAATGAAAAGCTCACCTTTCAGTTTTAAGGATCAACCCAATATGCTTTAATCTAAACATTTCACCTTTTTGTTGAGCACTTTTTAAATGGAATAGTGATGTAAAAGGTCAGGCCTACAAGATTTACACAAAGATTTTTGAATTTCAGTCATGGTCTTTGCTTGGAGATTTGGAAATGAAATTTAAAAAAAGGGCTCAGATCATCTAGATTTATAGACTATTGAGCACTGAATCTTGAAATATGTTTCAATTGAGGCAAAGTTAATATTTTAATAGTCAGAAGTCAATATAATACCGTTTGTGCATACACAATACATAAATACCATAAAACCCCTTACCCATATAATAGAATATGTTCCCCCAGCCCCAACCGCAAAAAAATCATTTTAAGAAAGTCCCCAGAACTCTACTTACCTTTCTTCTCTCCACCGGCATTCTGAGAAGCCGGCAGCCACGTCCGTGATTGGCTGCCTCTCAGCCAATCACAGACGCGGCTGCTGGTCTCGCCCCCTGCTTGCAGTGTCTTTTAAGCAGAAGGCCGGGCCGGGCGTTGGAGGAGAGAGGGAAGGTAAGTAAACATTTGGTCACTTTCTTAAATTATTTTTATAACGGTTGGGGCTGGGGGACTGTATTCTATTATAGGGCAAATGTTGATAATAAGGGTGGACATGCCCTTTAAGTAAATGTTCATGAAAACTGACACTTTATATTAAAGACTTTTAACTAAAATGTCTGGTAGTAAGATAGGATAATCTGGACAGTCCCTGACTCTCTCCCTGGATAAATCTCACTGAGCACGCCTGTCCTACTGGGGGAGGAAATATGTAGACAAAGAGGAGAAGAATTTACTGATTTTTCTCAAGTATCTCTTTGGTTAGGAATTGCTTTGATAATCGAGGGACATGTCACAAGTCTAATATTTTTCTTTTGGTACACATAGATGACAATCATACGAATAGTATATATATATATAATATGATGTAAGAAGCAGCTGCACCACAGACACTCGTAGTAATGGGTGCGTATCTCCAAGGTACTTCGTTATGTACCTAAAACATATACATACAGGTTAAAGGAGTCGCATATATATATATATATATATATATAGTTAATGCGTTATTAAAGGAACTGAATAAATACATTTCAAATTATCCATAAACGATCTTCTAAATGTGCAGGCATATGCCATTCCATCTAGGCACAGAGTAACACCATATACAACCTTTTTCATAATAATCATAATCATAAATGAGGCAACACATGCATCATTGGTAGAGGGGCAGTTCGCACTTAATAGGGACAGAAGGTAATTGGTATCCCAAAATCAGGGATGGATCACGGTGGTGATAAAGACTTTTAGACCATCTAAATAATGGGTTTGGATGTACCACATTAAACTTGAGAACATGTGATACACACTAAATCACCAAATGGCTTATAGGCTTCAAGGATTTCCTTTCTACATTTCGGTACATTTTTAATGATAATAAATTACCTTCCAATCGCCATACTATTTTTAAATAACTGCTAATTTAGTTTGCCCAATGGTTTTGCAAAAAAACGAAAAACTTGTTGGTGAACCTAACGTCCATCACTACAAGGGACTGTAGCATGACCACTAATTGGAAACAAGTAAAAAATATATAACAGCAGGGCATAGTAAAAGATGCAGTTTCATAAGATAATTCCATGGCTTAGTGCTCATAGTAAATGACTGTGTAGTTATGACTTGGCCAAACAGTAACAATAGAAATGAACAAAACAGGCGACTTTCATTCTACCAGTGGTTACATAAAACTTATTAAAATTCTAGAAATCTAATTCAAACCCAATTGATGTGTAATTTTTCAACTCATTTTTCTGACAAGAATTTCCCCTTTTTTGACTTTAAAATACCACTGTGTGGTATTTTACAATGCAAGACACAGCTGTATCGCAGGTAAAATTGTTTTCTATCCTTTCATTCAAAAAAATGTCTAATTATTTTTTTATGTTATATTTTTACTTGAAGTTCATTTAGTTTATTTTGAATTTCATTGTGAATGTAAAATAGCATGGATAACTATAGGGGGCAAAGATATAATTATATGGGGGGGAGCAATAATAAATATATTTACTCTATAGAATTAACTTAACTTTTATATAGCTTTCTCTGCTGAGAGTGATATTCCAAAATAAAAGTTCATTAATCAGGTAGATTTTTTTATAAAAGGATACTGATCCATTGATTTATGAATTGCTGTTTTGGTGTCATTTTTATCACCTATATTATTCTTAGTTTTTAAGTCTTCATAGTCCACAGAGCACATCATTTTAACCATTCCTACCATTGCTGTTCTCACACCATTCATTGCATAATTAAATTACGCCTGGGCATCTGGCTTGGAAAATACTTGACCATAGGGAATTAAAATGGATTCTGTGCAAAAACAACCCATGGTTGAAAGCATTTGTTAAGAGGTTTGGTAGGCTAACAAATCATGAAAAAAAAACAATAAAAGCAAAACTATAGGCATGACCTCAGCAGCAAGGTCGATGGAATTCCTAGGTGAGAAAATCACTTACCTAAATGCATCTACTGACCTGCTTTGCATCTTTATACAAAGCTCAGAGAAAACTATTTCAGAAGATGCTATTTTGTATTTGCAGTCTATTGCTTTTCTTTTTAATAACCCATGTATAAATATAATAACAGTTTTATTTATCTGTGACAATGACAATAAAATTCATTATGGAAGTATTTTCTTTAATGATTAGTAGTCTGTTTTAAGGCTTTATAGTGTTTTGTACTTATATTGTGGATATGTAGCTAATGTATTTATAATATACAATGCATTTATTATAACAGGTTAAGTTGATAAAATATGTAAAAACAAATCTTGGTTGCCAAACTTTAAATAAAATTTCTCAACAACAATATCAAAATGAGAGGTGAGACACAGATCTGATTATTATGTTGCTTACAAGAAAATGTCTTCCTGCTCCTATTTAAATGTACTTATTAAAGGATGTTATATAGGAATTAAGACATAGACTTAAGAAGTATATAGAAGTATATGAAATAAACTAGTTAAACAGTTGCTTTTATGAGAATTCTGAATATTATCATCTGCTGGTCCAATGGTCTTCCCCTTCCCCAATACAATTTACACTATACTGATTCCTTACACAACAGAAAAGGTCTTTTATAGGTAAGACACCAAACAGCCAGAAGGGATCCGGAGGAAGGGAGGGTAAGGGCTCCCCTGCACATGCCACAGTCCTCCAGGAGGACAAGGAAGAAGCAGGGACCAGATGACACACAGACAGCTCCTACTCTTCAATTTTTGCAGCTTTGGACAAGCAATGCAGGAGAACCATAAGGATCAGAGGTATAAAGTAGGACTTTTTACTATTACACAGTGGAGCCAGTATTGGGTTAAATTTTAGTTTTGGGGGTGGACATATCCTCATTTAATCTCGTTCCATGTTAGCATATTATTAATAAAAAAAATACTGTGCATGATGTTACTCACTCAGAAGCTGAATATTATTTATTAAACAGCATACACACTACCACAATTATCATAAGTGATTTCAAGTTGACTGCCAAATACTAGGCTTTGCTGATCTTCTGAATTAAGAAAGAGCAGACGAATCGCATGTATTACAAGGTATAAAAAGATAATCCATTTTACGTTTCATAACTTTAAACAGGGATTTTTCTTTATGGTTTAGTTCAGAGTGGTTGTACACATGCTAAATCTTTATCTTCAAGTGCCCTTCTGTGGTGACCAACTAAAATATTAGCAAAATAAATGTTTTATGGGATGATTTTGGCAGGAAATGTAAATGAAACAGGTGGTATTGTATTATTTCAATATAACGTAATGATGCAACCTGGAACCCATCTGTACAGCATGTGGTTGTGTCTACTGCGAGAGTATGAAAGAGTATGAGTATGCACAAGGGATAATACCAGCTCACAAATAAGTAGCAAGCTGGCTATTTTACAAAATAATAATCTCGCTCTTAGGTCCTCAGGGTTAAATCATTTTCCTGTAAAATTTACATTTCTTCATAAAAAATTAAAATTGAAACCAAGCGCTTATCTTCAGAAATTACGTTTGCAATTTACAGTACTGTGCTATGGTTTTAAAATACTGCAATCTCAGCTTTACATCAATATTTCAGGAAAAGATTAATTACAACTAATTTGCCGGAATAACATTTAGTATGCTGTTTATATCACTAACTAAAAATTTAAAGGAGAACTAAACTTAATATTTTTTAATCCTAATGTAAAAGCTTTTCTCCCCAGAACACCTATACATTGTAAGATTCCTCTATAGTAAGTTGCATTTAGAACATGTGAGAAATAGATTCTGCAATTAAGAAGTTTTCCATGTTGTTGCCAGTACAACCCACAGCCCATTTAGTCATCAAAGAGCCACATCCCCTGGCCCCAGTGTTCACTGTCTCTATGCACAGTATTTTCTATACAGATGTCGCTACACCAATATAGAAGTTCCTGATAAGACTGAAAGGTGCTTGTTACCCTGCTTGTTACCCTGCAGTTGATTTACCAATCAGTGTGAATTAAATACAGCCTTCCTGGGGCAATACAAAATATTTAGCTAATTTTACTAACTTTTTTAAATCTAATTATTCTGTTCCTAGCAAAAGATAAAGCTGTGCTGGCTCAACTGGCACCATACATGTTTTAGAAACACAGAGTCCAAAAGGCTACAGGTTCCAATCCCCAAACATACCTTTTTTAGTTTTACTAGCAAAAGATAAAGATCCTACATGTACTATTATGTCATATAGTATCTCTGTTTGGAATAGGGTAAACAATTTCAATTTTAGCAAGACTGAGTACATGAGTTTGCAGGTTCAATTTCCCAGACTCATTTTTACTGAAATATTAATATTGTTCCTTACATCCAAGGTAGTTTAGAAATACACTGCAGTGATTACTTTTCTTTTTTGAAAAGCAAAGGATTATATAATTGTTAGAACAGGAGAATAAAAAAAAAAACAATTAAAGAAGTATTAAAAAACAAACTGAAATCCTTGTTCTATTCCAGGGAGAGGGGTCCTCCCTCTCCCTGGAACAGATCAAGGATTTCAGTGCTGTGCTGTTATGTGATTGGCTGTCAGCTTCTAGGATGCAAGGCTGCATCTTCATTGTTTTGATCTGAGCACTACAGAACATGTGAAGAGTACCGTGTACATTCAGCTCTGTTTACCCTGCTAAGGTAGATTATGGGAGCTGACCCCTTGTACCCACAGGTTAATTTCAGAAATCACCCAGCAGCAACAGCAAAGGGAGAGGTGAGACACAGCTTGTTGTGTGTTTGGGAATGCGCTCTGTCTATTGGGACAATATTGTCTGAAAACTTTACTCTTCCTTTACATTATCATGATCCCACAAAGTTTGTTTTATTGAATACATAAATATAAATATATGGTATCATGACTCTCTTTTAACACTATTTAAATTTGAACCTATCTACCTCAGTTATCCAGTACACAGATCTGCTGATGTTTAGATGAAATTCACTGGGGTGAATCCGTGATTTGAAAACAACATAAGAGCATAATGTCAATCAAAAAATGATCAGCCCAAGCAGTTGTTGGAAGTACAGCAGGTACTTTGACTAGGGTTAGTCCAGCATTAGACCCATTTACCTGGAGTATATATTAAAGGTATACAGAATTTTGTCTCACCATTACTTTCTCTTACATGGACACTGGATAACTAATATCTACAGCTCATCAGTAGGGAAGAACGAAACCAGCAATTTTTTCTTCACCGTTGGTTCTTTGGAATGTATAGAAAATTCATATTAAAGTCAATGTGAGCAGAATGTTTGAATTTCCGTTATCAAATGTCAACACAGATTTCCAACTTTTCGACATAGAATTTGATTTCCTGACACAGCATGTTGAGTTTTCAACACTATAAGTCAAATTTGTGACAAAATTCTGCCGAATCTGTAAATTAAGGAAACCCTCAGATATACATTAAAACCAGGTCAGTTTAAACCGGAACTCATCCCTACACATCCACCATCTGAATGATCAGTTCAAGACACCTAGACATAGGTAAACACACTCCAATTAAGATTTAAAATCATCATGGTTTACAGGAACCTTCCTATAATGGGCTTTCGAGATGTATACTAAAAACATGTTGACCTTTAACACAATGGAATGCTATAACAATGATATTGTGTCAATCGGAGGCCTTGGTGGACATCAGTATAAATGTGTAATTATTGGCTTTATATGGCTTGACTATAGACCTCTTTCCTCCTCAATGTAACCAATGTGCCAACAAATATAATGACAAAAAAAGGTAACTACATCTGTCAAATCTAGTTCAATGTGATGAAACCTTTTTCTTTTTTGGTGTATTCTGTCCATTCTGGCGGCACAGAATAAGTGAGGAGCTGCAGCGTTCCACCAAATATTCCACCAATATTCCACCAAATATAAGTTATGCAACAAACTACTTTATTAACATATACATACAAACATACAGTAATAAACTATGTCTGATGCGTTTTGTGCCAAGAGTGGCACTTAATCAGAGACTCTCTGAGACTGATCTGATGAAGTGCCGCTCTTGGCAAAAAAAGCGTCAGACATAAGTTATTATGTTTGTATGTATATGTTTATAAAGGAGTTTGCTCCATAACTTAGTTGTGAGACCAGTATTTGTCTGAATGCTGCAGGTCTTCATTTATTCTGTGTCTTCATTTTGAGATGTGGACCTTGAGAGGGGTCCGGGGCTGGACAGCTCCCGGACCACCCACTCCAGACACGTAAGTGCATCCTAAGCAATTTTTTTATCTTTTTATTGACCTTGATTGTCAGCAAATAATTAGTGAAATTATCAGTGATAATTAAGTGAATTTTATTATTTCACTGATAAAAATTTTCGTAAAAAAAAATGCAACAAATCTATTAATTTGGCTTGAGAGACAGAGCTTCTCATTTCTCATTTCCATTTATTGTCCCCGACTCTGGGCTGTATCTTGTCCCTCAGTTTTTGAGCTTAAGTCACGAAATTCGGTCCAAACGTCCAAAATTATCCAAGAAATGTTCACTACATAGCCTTTTAGGAAATGTTCTTATACATGTAATATATTACTAATGAATTGGACAGTGATTGTTGAAATAAAACATTTTTTTTTCTAGAAGCAGGACCAGCCTTTACAGGCCCTCCACCCTCTCCAGCCCCTCCACCCACTCCAGCCCCTCCAGCACCTCCTGCCTCTCCAGTCACTCTGGCGGCCATGCTTGAGAATCGTAAGTAAATCATATGCAATGTTAATGAAATGTTATATACAAGACTATTAATATCTGTATTTTCCCAGTGTAAAATCCACGCTACATGATGCAACATTGGGTACTGTGGGTTTGACAATTCTTTTATGGGGGCTGCACCACTTCCAAAAAATTTTGTATGTAGCACAGTCCTAGTGATACAAAACCAAGAATGTTCTGATACAATTTCATATTCTCTTCCATTTTGAAAAATCAGTTGATTTCATACCCTTTGCTGTTCCCTGGTGTTGACATTAGTGTGCTGACATAATAGTCCTTCTTCTTCCCAGGATGCACCACATCATTGGAATGTTCCTAAAAGTAATTTCTACTGATTGGCTGTTGGATGGGTCAAAGATGCTCAGATCTCTACTGAGCAACTGAATCAACCCAGGCACTGGGTCAAGGGCAAAACCATAACAGTCTCTACTAGGGGTCCTGCAAACAGGAAGTCAGTATTGCAGAAGCATTTATTTATAATTAGACAAAATACTGAATTGGCAGGTTAAGGTCATTGTGAATGTATCCATGTAGTTGTAAAGCGTCATGGAAGATGCTGGTGCTATAGAAATCCTCACTAATAATGATAATAATATCACCATTTTGCCATCGCCACACATCGATCACTAATATCACTGTATTTATAAAGCCAATTGTTTTTGCTATTGTCATAAATAACATTGGTAATTGTTATAAATTGCTCTTAGTACAAATTTGCCGATAATGACGGTGAAAAGTTAAGGCTTTAGAAATATGCCCCTAAGTGTGGTGCATATTCTTAGCTAGAAATCAATAAAATCATTCTCATCAAAAATTAAGCCTTCAGATGGCATTTGTCCAGCCCAATGGTTTTCTAGCGTTTCAGTACCACTCCATGTAGCATTTCTTCAGTGGTGGATGACTCATTGTCCACCTTTCATAAATTGCATTTTATTACTTAGTCCGACGCTCTAAAAGTAGAACACACAGCAACTGTTATTCTGGTGTCTGGTGGATGAATGATTAGAATGCTGGTTTAATGATGGACAGACACATAAAAAAATACAAAAACGCATTGGTGGTTACTTGCTGTCAGCTTCATTGACGGTTGAACGCCAACATGCCGCCCGTGTGAAACTCGCCTAAGAGTTTGGATATGTGCCAGTTTTTCACATCTTATTTACTGTCCACTGACTACACTTATGACAGACACAGAAAAACCTTTAATACTAATGAGCAGCTATACAATAAGAACATTCTGCACAGAGCAGAATAATCACACAAAAGAAACAAGAAAGAAAAGTTTAAAGCCAGAAAACCTATGCTTAAATTGTTATCTATAAGGGCGCGGCCTCTCTGCTCTGCAAACGTGATCGCACACGCAATTGCGCGATTCCGCTGCATTTGCGCATGTGATTTCTTCATTTAAGATACAAAATCGCATGCAATTGCGCTTTAAAATGGTGATCGCATGCGATTGCGTATCGCAAATGGAATCGCCGTCTCAATGGCATGCATTGCCGAATTTGCTGTATTAGGAAAAATTGCATGCGCAATGGTGAAAAAAACGCACAGTGTGGCCTAGCCCCTAAACAGCATATTAATAGGGAGATGACATATCTCTAAAAGACACTACTTACCTGCCTGAGATCCCACAATTCATTAATCACTTTGCAAGATTTACTGCATTCTGGGATCTTGGACAGGTAAGGGACAACTCCTTATGCCCTCCATAGTATTGCAAAACTTACAGGGACATATTGTTAAAAATGGTGCTAATTTTGCCCCAATCAATCAGATGTTAGCTTTCAAATGGTAAACAACATCAGATTAGTTAGGGCAAAATTAACACTATTTTTAATGATAAGAACTTTTATTACATCTGTTAATGTTTTCCTTATTGCATCGGGTGCCCGTGCAGTTATTACAAAAAGTCACAGGTCCCACTAGTTATGTCGGGTAGCACAGGTTTTACTCTTTTTTTGCCAATATTGGCAAATATTTATCTCCCTGTATATGTAATGTACAATATTTGTACATTACCATATACGTATATTGTGTTTATGTGAATAATTCAATTGTATGTATGTAATGTAAATGATAAGAATATTATGTGATTCACAGAATATTAAATGTACATGATTCCGTTCCATTTATTAGTATTTTTCTTTGTATTAAAATTCCTCATGTAAACTGCAAATAGTTAGATTTATATTTTTCTAAACTTTCTACCGTTCCTTGGTATAAAAAAAAACAACAAAAAACAATATTGCTAATGGTTACTACAAGCTTCACATAAGCTTAATCTCATTCTTCAAGCCATTTTTTTACCTAAATAACAGTTGATCCAGAGGAAGGCAAAAAAACAAAAAACAGCTTAAAAGGGGGAAAAAAAATTCCTTCCTGACTCAAACGGTAACGGAAAGTATCCATGGATCACCAGATCTACATATATGTATTAATACCAGTAATTCGCAATATTATATAGTATCCTGGACCAACCAGAAATACAGTATATGCATTATACAGTAATTCTCAAATCTTTTTTTAGTTTTAGAAAATTATCAGGCCATTTTTAAAGCCTATTTAATGAACTTGCCATTACCACATCTTACTGGAAGGCTAGTTCCACAGTTTCATTGTTCTCACTGTACAAGAAACCTTTCCTAACCTGAACATGAAACTTCTTTTCTTCCAACCTTAAAGGATGTCCACAAGTCCTCTGATATGACCTATTAGTGACTGCACCAGAGAGTTCATTGTATGGTCCATTAAATATTTGTATAAGGTTATCATGTCCCCACGCAAACGTCGCTTCTCCATGAAACAGCCCTAACTTGTCTAATAGCTGCATAGTCAAGCCCCTCCATTCCCCATTAATTTAGTTGCCCTTCTATGAACTTCTCTGAACTTCCATTTCCAAGATGTCCCTTTTTATATATGGATTCCAAGGACTGCACTGCATATTCCAAATGAGGGCCTTTCCAGTGCCTTGTAAAGAGGGGAATACTATTTTCTCTCTTGACTATATTCCCCTCTGATACAAGACAATAAGTAAAAAGAATATATAAAGAAGTGCAATAATGTTTGTCCAATGTGAATTCACTGCCACTGCTAGTTATTCAATACTGGCTTTGAGGATCTTGCTGCCCAATTAATAAGCTATTAGCTGGTGTTAAAGACGGGTACACACAGTACTGATAAAGCCCCGATACCATCAGGGCTTTATCGGTACTGTGTGTATCTTACTTTTCTAAAGTGCACGGCCGCCGAACGGTTGGGTCGGCTGAACGCTCATTGGGAAAAGAGGGGAAATCTCCCTCGACGAGTCGGCCACGGCCGAAGGAACACAGAGTCCGAGCGTTCTCCCTATGCTGTGCAAGGGCAGAGTGGCGGGACTGTGTGTCCCCCACATCGTTTGAAAATGACAGAAAGATCTGCAGGACTGTATGTCATCCTTTAAAGATCTTTCAGGTGTCTACCTAGCTTTAGTCCAGCAGGGACTAAATTCCTTTAGAATCTACAAAGCCAGTATTGAATACCATAAGGGAGACACCAAAGCAATATCCCGGAATGAGTTCTAATTAGAAATTGGTTAGGTGTGAGGCAGAAAGGATACTGAACATACTAGAATAGTTTAAACTAGAAAACCCCTGATTCTCCACCCTCATAATAACATCTTTTAAGAAGAATGGCCTCTTTAAAATATGTTGGATATCCACTTTGCTCTGAATTAATTAATCTATGCCTGCTATGCTCTGGATGCTCATGGAAACTGAGCAATTAGAAAAACTGTACTGAGCCTGTACTGAGCCTGGGCATGCTCAGAAGAGGCAGACAGGGGATTAACAGTCAGTCATTGGCTGTGATGTCAACTGTCAAATCCATAACTGACAGTTGCTAACTGGAATTGCCCTTAAAGGAAAACTATTCAATTTTTTAAACTAATGAAAGTTTTTCTCCCTAGAACACCTATACATTGTAGATTCTTCTCTAGTAAGTTGCATTTAGTACATGTGAGAAATAGATTCTGTTAATAAGAAGGTTTTCCATGTTGTTGCCAGTACAACCACAAGCCCAAAGTCATCAAAGAACCACGCCCCTGACCCCGTATTCACTGTCATGCACATAGTGTTTCCTATACAGATGTCTCCACACACAATATGGAATCCTGCTGATGAGTACAGTTACGTATGTGAGTTGCTGGTAAAAAACTGCACGGTAAAGCTATGTACACACATAGTGATAAAGCCCCAATACGTGGTATCGGGGATTATACTAGTGTGTATAGAGGTTTTCCCTGACAAGCATGCGGCCGTGTCCAGTGGTGAGCAATACGGTGGTATGAGGTAAAAAAAACAACCAAGTCCCAATAATGAGTCCAAAACCCCCCAATATGGTGGGTAAAAGTTTACCCATGTTCCATCAGATAGAATATGTCAGCTGATGATAAATAGTACTCATTTGTAACACTCCACCCTTTTTAGAAATCTTTGAGTGTAGGGATTGTCTATGTAACAAAGCTGGGCTAGCCCAATTAAACAGTGATTCAGTGTGAAAGATAAAATACGACACCTTATCCTGTGTGCACCCTAGTGTGGAGTCCCCAGGCTGTCTCCTCAGTAATTGCTATGCAAGTTAAGCTGTAGCTCCGTCCATAGTTCTCACTATCAGATGTCTATTTGGAGATTAGCCGGATGGCCTTGGCAGCTATCTTACTTCTGTATATTTCAATGCCATACCTTGGCTTAAGGTCGGAGGTTAGCGGCTCCACTCTTGATGCTCCAGTGTTGTTACGAACCACGTGGTTTGAAAAAAGGGAATGTTGGAGGAGTGTGCCTCCTTGTGTTCGGCTCGCTGCTGTCATCAGGGATGCTGGACATTGTTTTTATTATGGCTTCAGATATTGGTATTCTATAAGTGTTTTTAGATTGTAGAGATTTGTTATTAACATTGTAGGTATATGTTTGGGTTTTTTAGACCCAGTTAAAATTTATTTATTACCCCACTGGAGGGGCCAATAAGGGTTTGTTTTAATCATAGTTATATAGGTAATTGTGTGGGGTTGACCTTTTTATTCATATGTGCATGTTAATAGGTATATATTTATATGGTTCTCCTTGTTTTTATATTCTATTAGCACGGAATATTTTGTGTATATTATTAACTTTTTTATTAACGGACATTTATAAATATGCCCTATATCTTTTGCTAGAAAACAACAAAACACAAATCCTCTGTACGTAGAGACAGTGACTACTTGGGTCAGGGGGCTTCAAGGGATGTAAGTAGTGCTGTACAGTTAGTTGTCCTTTAGAGGGGCCTGCCATTCTATTACCCAGACTGCTTTCTCCAGTTTATCTTTTTCAGTATTTGGTTGCTCTTTGGTGACAAATCTGACTTTCCAGACTGGGTTACCTTGGTTGGAAGGCTTTTCATTCATGTGATCACAGTAATGAATACTAAAACAACTTTATATATAATGTATGCAATGCACAGATAATATGATATTGTATGGGTACTAGGAATGTGCATTGATTACCTTTTTTGTTGAATTAATTATGGACCATATCAGTAGTAGCAGAATTATATTTATCCAAAGAGTGCTCCCACTGTCCTTCTATTCCTTGGCTGATAAGCTCAGACTTTTATACATTTGGCAGGCTGTGGCTCCTCCTTTTATAATTGGTTGAAAGGAGTAGGCTAAGACTTGGGGCGGCTTATATGGAGTTCTCTCAGTTCCAGAACCTAAGAATGTTTGAAGAGCCAACTAATCTTATTTAATTATTAGTGACGTCTGTCATAGGCGCTTCACACTGCAAAACCGAGGCCTTGCTACACTGATGATGGTCAATAAAGCTGAAACCGGTCTCTGTGGTTGGCTCTCTGGTTTTGCATTTAGCTCGAGGAAAGCGTTAAAAACTTTTATTAGGTGAAGCATTTTGTAAGGCCTACCATGGAAATAACCTAGATGTCTCCATTCATTATTTGTTTATACTGAAGGTGAGGTGCAAAGCCTATTCTTCCCTATTTATTTAATTTATTAGTGACGTCTCTCTATAGATGCTTTACTGCAAAACCAGAAGCCTGCCACTACACTGATGAAGGCTCAAAAAGCTGAAACGGTCTGTGGTTGGGCTCTCGGTTTGCATTTAGCTCGTGGAATACTGTAAAAACCTTTATTAGGAAAGCCTTTGTAAGGGCTACCATGGAAACATGAAATTTACCAGAAGTCTCCTTCCTATTTGCATATTATGAAGGGATCTGTGAAGCCTATCTCTTCCTATCTTATTTAATTTATATGTGGAAGACACCAGTGACTCCCATATACCTAGGAGTCTCCCATGCACTTAGCTTCCAGTCAGAGGGAGGCCAGCAGCTTTACTATATTACACCCTCCGCTCATGTAATGCTAATGACTAAATATGAATACAGGTGAAGCATATAGAACACAAGGCCTTGAACTTATTAAATGTAATGAGGATCTGACATGAAAAAAAACAACTGTATTAGCCTGAGCGTCTCATCCTGCAAACACATCAGGGCAGTGCTTTATATAGCATGCCCCATAAGGGCTTGAGGGTGCTATACCACGAGGTTACCAAGCCTCATATCAGACATACAAATGTGGAGCACTCCAATAGTAATTTTACAACTAATTGAAGTGCTAATGATCTGTCCACAGTTATACACTAGAGATTAATCAATCCACCTTTAGGGACGCTATGCCTTTTAATATAAAGCATGATGCCTTCCTCATTTTAAAAGCAAAGGGATTGGGGGGAAGGAGAGAGCCTGTTATATGGATCCAGTGTGTAAGAATAGGAAGCAAAGTTTAGTTATCGTAATTGAAGTAAAGAAATTGAAAAGGTTAGACTTAGGACCTTACAGACTGGAGTAACTTGACGGTTGAAGGCTTTCATCAGTGATCACAGTATGTATACTAAAACCCCTTGTTTAAAGATGCCAGTGTGCGATAATACTGATATTGTATGGGGCTAGGACGTGCCATGATACTTTCTATGTTGTATAAAGTTTGACCAGATCAGTAGCACTTCCGCTAAATGTAGTTTTAAATTAGCCTAATTGGAGTGCTTCCACAATCCTTGTATTGTATGTATTTATTGGGAGGCTTGGTCAAGCCTCCATGTGGTAATAGCACCCCCAACACGCCCCTTTTATGGGAGGTCTATACATTTAATATAAAAACACTCGATGGCCGCATCCCTCATTTAAAAGCCAAAGGGGCTGGGGGGGAAGGGAGAGAGCCTGTTATATGGATCCAGTGTGTAAGAATAAGAAATGCAAAAGTTTGCTAATCGTAATTGAAATAAAAGAAATTGAAAAGGTTAGACTTAGGACCTTCCAGACTGGGGTTACCTTGACGTGGTTGGAAGGCTTTTCATTCATGTGATCACAGTAATGTATACTAAAACTTTGTTATAAAGTATGCCAGTGTTGAGATAATATGATATTGTATGGGGCCTAGGAATGTGCATTGATTATCTTTTCTATGTTGTGTATAAATGTTTGGCCAGATCAGTAGCACTTCCACTAAATGTAGTTGTAAATTAGCCTAATTGTGAGTGCTTCCACAATCTTGTATTGTATGCAATTATTGGGTTTTGCGCAAGCTACATTCGAGGGTTACTCAATTTTGGGGGTTACCGAACATACTTTCGAGGGTTAGCGAAAATAGAACCATAAATTCGAAGGTTACTGAAAGCAAGCGATACTTTCGAGGATTATCGAAAATGAACTATACTTTCAAAGGTTACCAAAAGTACAAGGCTACATTCGAGGGTTGGCGAACGATACATTCTAGGGTTAGCAGAAACAATCCTACATTGGAGGGTTATTGAAAACGAACAATACTTTTCGAGGGTTAGCAAACAATGCATTCTAGGGTTAGCGAACGGTCCGTAAATTCGATAATTATCGAATTTACTATAATTATCCAAAATACAGCCATGAGTCCAGAAAAAGGAACTAGTTCGAACCAGAACTAGTTTGAGTTCATCCAAACTCTAAAGGTTTGCTCAAACTCAGGTTTTTTGTCCATCTCTATTGGCATATAGTGAAAGGAGCATACCCACAGATAACTGAATTTATGAAGCGCCACTGGTCTCATACAGGAGGGGATGCTCTTTGGGTAGTGGCACGAACTCCAGTTCGCTGGGCACGTGATCTGACCAATCAATCAGTAATTGCTGCCACCACTGAGCACTTCTTCTAGCCGTGCAGAAGCCCAATCCCTCTTGACTCACTGACTATGCACACCCTTGTTCTGGCAGCTAAATGGTTAACAATACACCATTCACTCCAGCAACTAACATGTTTAATTAGCATCAGTCCTTCACAAGCAGTCACAGAGTAATTAGCATTTATACTAGCAAAGCATTCCATACACCTAAAGATCATTCTCACACAGATAAACTTATAAGAGGCTAACTGAGTTTTTTAGAGCATCAAAGACAAAACTTATTAAATTTTAGATTTATGTTCCAAAAGGTGGACATGGTGCAAATAATACAAAAAATAAAAGAAAATGGTGTTACAATAAAATGACATACAATAGGTACAAACAGTTATATAAAATAAAAAGGATAAAAATATTCACAGATCCTAACGACTCATAGAAGTCCTGTGTCTCGGGGCAAGAAGGAAACATATGATCCATACCCATTTAGCATGACCCCTCAGTATGAACAAAGTTAAAGGGGCTACAGTGGTTTTTAAGCCATTGATGTAACCTCCCCTTCTTAGCATGAGGTGGGGAGCGTTAAGGAATTTCCAGATTTAGACTATCACAATCCTTCATTCCCCCTCAGTTAGGCAGATTTTTAAACTTTTATGTGTAATGTTAGACCACTATTCCTCTCCGTAGTAATTATGGACTTCTACAATACCAAAACGACCTGTGTATAATACAATTTCCCAAGAGTATTAATAACTCACCTTGGCAAGGGAAAAGGTCTCCATTTGGGTATAATTTTAATGGCCTACTTTCCCATTCACAAATAAATATGGTTGCATCTCACATATTCCCATACAATAATATATTATTTTACATGTATGACTGTCCTTAAGGTGAGCTTTGTAACGGCTGTAGAGAATTCCAGATACAGGTTCGGCCCTACATTGTCTAGAAGAGAAGGTCTGTCTATGCTTGAAACATACATGGTGTCCTCAATTTATGTGAGGTTATAATGTATACATAAGACAGGGTTCAGTGAAGCCATTTTCTGTTCTATGTTATAAATGATTGTGGGTAAGGTGTAAACTGATTGATAACCAATGTTGAGCCTAAAGAAGGGGGCTGTGGTACCCTTGAAATGTCGCTCTTGTAGTTGTATTATATATATATATATTGATGAAAAAAGCATGATAAAAGAATTGTGGTGAGTTCTGCCTCATATATATATAGTATGATGTATGTATTGGATATGCACAAAAATAAGGCAACAGGCAAAATCATAAAAGTCAAACTGTATTTAATTTTGACCACACATCAATCCACACAACATTTCAGTGGAAAGTGCCTGAAGAAGGCATATCTGAAAGCTGCGTGTATTAATCTATGGTCATAAATAAACACATTATTTACACAGTTTCTCATCATTTTATCCATGCAGAACCCTTTGAAACTATTTTGATTCAAAATATTGAAATATTTTTATTATCTCATTCTTTACTAGTCATCAATTCATCAAAGTGCAAAATTCATACAAATATAACAGATAGATCAATAAATCTATGAATATGGAATCCTAGTCAGGTATACAAAAAAAGGAAGGATGGTGCTAGGGACACAATGCAGTTATGTCAGATTCAAAACAATTGTGTTGTACCAAAATTTTCCTACAGGTAAATCAACAACACAGTTCATGAGAGTCAATATAAAGTGCCACAGTATTTAAAGGGGAAACTGTGGTTGTCCAAAATGACTTGAGGTAAATTGAGGTAAATTGATAGGAATTGCTCCCCTAAGATTTTTTGCAATGTATTTCCATTATGTTGCATAGTTGAAGATATTTACATTTTTGTGTGTGATATAGCAGCAGCATCACCAGGTCCCTGCACTCCCTGCTCTGAAACTGTCAGTCAATCTGTTCTGTGTCTCCTCCTCCCCTTGCAGCCCCTTGGTCCCTCCCACTCATGGACCTCATGGTCCCTCCAATTGCAGGCCCCCCAGGCCCATTATCTTACAGCCTCATGTGGCCCTGCCCACTTGCGGGTGCTGTGGCCCCCACCAACCAGTGGATGCTGTGGCCCCGCCCACCGTGGGTGCCTAAAGCTCCACCCACCCGCTGGTGCCTAAGCCCCTCCACTCACAGGTGTCTAAGCCCCGGCCACTTGCGGGTGCCATGGGTTTTTAGGCCACTCCTACAGAAAAACTCTGTGGAATCAGCCTTTTCAGGCAGAATGAGAAATCTGCCTGAAAAGGCTGTTCACAAGTGAAAAGAGAAGGCCTGTAGATTCCCTTACCTCTCTGTTAGGACTTCATACAGCAGAGAGGAGGAGGGACTTCCTGTCTCCCTCACACACCGAGGGAGTCTGAGGTGTTCACGCCGGCGTGTACTGGTGCAGGAGAAGCCTCATGAATGTCACAAGTCAGCCTCCACCCATTAACTTTCTGGTCAGTCATTCTGTATAGCTTAGGCTGGGAGCACGAAGAGAGGTTGATGGCTCGTTTTAAAGGTAGGAAACTGGCCTTTCATTTAAACTTAACTTGTTTGGAGACCACAGTTACCCTTTAAGTGCAAACATGCTCTAAATTTACAGTATTTGCTCAATAAATATTTAATTTTACTCAGTCAGAGGAGTAGTCGAAACAAAGAGCACAGTGCTCTTAGTATAATACCTAGCTGCCTTTCTCTGTTGTAGCTAAATAGCCCATCCCTTTCATGTCCATAGTCAGTGCTTCTCAATATACATGAGTCAGGAGGGAAGCAAAAGAGCTCAGATGTGTAACACCAAGTGGAAGACTGTAGTATAAAGGTAACAGGAACAGGGAAAGTTACCTTCTTGCACTCCTCTTGTGGCTTCTGAATAGCTGATTGGCTGCTATTTCCCTATAGCTGAACATAGAAAGATAGGAAAATCAGAAATATTTGGATCAAGTTATTCCTAAAATAGATTGGCACAATGCAATATTTACCGATATCCTTTAACTTTTAAAAAGTATTTCATTGTTTTAAATAAAGAAACCTACTTGCTTGGCATTATCTAGAACTTGTGGCAGTACAGCTGTGTACTTGTGGAATAAATGTTAATCTAATACAGGTTATGGGTCAAAACACAATCACTGTCCTCTGGGAAAAACTAATAGTGTTCTGCTCCTTCCAACACAGTAAACGTAGATATATATGATAGGTTAAACACAAGTGAACCTTAGCAAGAATGTTCTTAAATGTAGAATTTAGTACAAAGGAAAAATTCATTGGAATTCTGACCTACGATTGACTTTGTTCTAAAAAAGAACGCAAAGCAGTTACAGTTTACAAGGGAAGCATGTCTCCTTTAAGATCTCAGTTTTTTTATTGCTCGGGTCAGCTGTGTGGTTTCCAAGTCAGGAGGAGATCAGGGTAATTACAATTATTCACCTTCTTTTTTCTTCTTGGTAAAGATAAAGATTTAAAAAAAAAATAAATAAAGTAATTTCATTGATATTGAATTAGCTCATACGTGTGACCTCAACACGTGCAAATACCCAGATCTCTGTAATGAAATAATATCAAATATTGTGTACTCTAAAGGACCAGGTTATGTTTAATGGCACATTATTGTTTTTACATATTGAGTAAGGAAATATATCCTATTGGCTTAGAATCTTTACCCTTGCATAGGGTGTGGAAAAATAGTTCCCTACAAAGTCCTGTTACCTATTTTTAAATGATATTCTACAATACCAATGGAAAACTGTAAGATGGTTTATTGGCATGATTATACAGATACATTGTTTTTATTTTTTAAATTAAAATAACCCAACAATCAGGATGTAAGAAGCAGTTGTTGGTTGATCCCAGAGAATGATTACCCATGGTGGTCAGTTGTGGGGAGAAGCAGATTAAAACATTACACCAGAAAGTCCCTTGTTTGGATGAAACACATGGTGTGTATAATCTGCTTCTCACCTCTGCTAACTAACATGGTATTTTTACTGCTCTGCCCCCCAGGTTACTTATATTGTAGTATTATCTAGTAGGGATATTAATTACACTTGTTTATCTAACTTTGCCTTTCACTCAGTAATCTATAATAAATACCTATGCACTTCTACTTAAAGGAGAACTAAAGTCTCCAGACAAAATTGTCCCAATAGACAGAGCACATTCACAAACATACAACAAGCTGTGTCTCACTCTCCTTTGCTGTGGCCATTGGGGATTTATGAAAACAACCTGTGAGTACTAGGGGTCAGCTCCCACAATCCACCTTAGCTGGGTTAAACCCCAGCTAAGTGTCTGTGTACAGGCACATGCTCTTAGTGCTCAACAGATCAAAACAAGGAAGTTGCAGCCTTGCTTCCTAGAAGCTAACAGCCAATCACAGTACATCACAGAGATCCTCCTCTCTCCAGATGCAGAACAGAGATTTCAGTTGTTTATTTTCAAACACATTCAAGGTCCTGTCACTAACAATGATATAATCCTTTACTATACAAAAAAAGAGTAAAGTATATTTCATAGATAGCATGGATGTAAGAAACGGAATACTAACAAAAAAAATAAATGTAAGTCTGGGGAATAGAACCTGTAACCTTACATTTACTGTGTCTTGCTAAAAAGCAGAGCTCTAGGCTAATAGAGATAATTATAGATAGCTTGGTACATGTAGAATCTTTTACTATGAACATAATAGAAACAAAATAAAGGAAACTATAGGGATTAGAACTTGCAACCTTTTGGACTGTGTGTTTCTATAAACTGGCATCTTACAATGTGAGCTATGACTGAGTAAGCTGAACACTTAGGTACATTTAGGAGCTTCATTTTTGCTTGGGACATAATAGAAAACAAACAAAAAAAGAAGTCTGGGGTATTGAACTTGTGACGTTCTGAATTGTGTTATTAAAACTGGAGCCTTACCCGGTGCACCACCATGATCTGGTACATTTGGAAGCTTTTTTTTTCTAAATGAATTCCTAAAGAAAATGAAATATGGAAGTCCTAATAAAGACTTTGAAAGTGCTTGTTTACCCTGCAGTTTATTTTCCAGCAACTCACACTGAATGGTTAATAGATTATGGTAACAATCAGCTTCAAAGTCTTTTCAGGGACTTCCATATTGGTTGTATAAACATTTGTATAGAAAACATCTGTCCACAGAGACAGTAAATACTGGGGTCAGGGGGCGTGGTTTGATGACTTCATAGGCTGTGGGGTTGTATGGCAACAATATGGAAGCCTTCTTATATACAGAATCTATTTTCACATGTACTAAATGCAACTTAATAGAGAAGAATCTTACAATGTATAGGTGTCTGGGGAGAAAAACTTTCACATTCGATTTAAAAAATTTAAGTTTAGTTCTCCTTTAACTATTCGATTTATAGTGTTTGATACCAGTATAGCATCTTGTACTATGGTTATAATTGGTGGAAATGCTTTTTTGACTCTTTGTGTGTTATTTTTCATCTTCCCACTGTTTATGCAATAAAGAAGTTTTATCTATTTATGGATTTGTGAGTGCACCCTCTTACCATATGTGGTTCTTTGTGTGTGACCCGTAACATCACTCTGTGAACTAACCTTGCATAGGCTCGGTGCTGGCTTACAGGGAAAATGGGGCAGTAAAGACACTGAAGTATTAGTGTAAGGTAAAATTTAATTGTGCCAGTTAGTTCTTTAAATATAATTCTTAGTCATTTGTAATTTGAAAAAGGATTTACATTTAAGCTAGACTTGCCTCTCTACAAGGATTAACTTTTTTAAGCACAGTATTGATTGTGTCAATTCTCTCTGAAGTACTAGTATGTCAGAGCATCAATAACAAGTCTCACAAAAAAAACTACACTCTTTAATAAGATCATCTGTCAGCACTAGACCTTAAATGTCTATCTACGTCTTGTGAAATTTTGGAGCTCTCAGTCTTATCTGAAAAACATCCCTGTGCCAAATCCCTGCCATATAAAACAAATAGCTTCTTGTATTTAAGAGAAGAACAACCTGTCTCAGGGCTCTGGTAACATTTTCATAAAGGAACAAGAATTTTGGCTTTATTTGGTTTGGTCACCTGTCTGTTAAATTAATGATATATGTCATATTAAATAATATTGCTTAGATTAGATTAACTTGTTGGGGATAATGATCCCACCAATAAATAACTACTTTGTACAGTATCTAGGGCAGACACAGAAAGATTAGCAACAAAAGTAGACTTTGCACAATCGGAAACATTTTAGGTGCAATTCTCCTGATCCTTTTCTATCAGGAACCATTTTATACAGAACATAAAAGGTATAAACATACTCTTTAGTCAAAAGTGCCATTATTTAAAAGTAAAAAATGTTTCAATGGTTGATCCCCTTCCTTGAGTATTTACTATGTACTGATACATGTATCACAAATAAATTCGGATGTTTACAGCTTAACCCATAAATTTGAGTCTGACTCTACCTACGCACTTTACTGCTACTTACCTTGGTTTTTTTGTTGTACCCAAGAAATTAAGCAAATGCATTGGTATTACCCCTGTCCCTGGACAGTCATAAAGACATCTATAAGAGTTTTATGTGTTTTAATTAAAATATACATTTTACAAATTCAAAATTTTAAAATTCTGAATTAAAAACTTTATTTGTCCATTTGAAAAAATGAAAACTCCTAAGGAAAAAAAAGTACCTACCAAATACTTGAAATTCGTGATCAAAATTCTGAAAAATTCCAATTCAATTAGGTTTTTATCGGATTTTCGGAAATGTAAAGTTTCACAGAATGGCAGTTGGAAAGAAATTCTCCTTCATCATCTCTAGTTGAAAAATAAACCAAAAATACCAACACATTATTTGCGGTATTTTGTACTGAATATACTGTGCTGAATAGGAAAGGAGAAGGAAAGGTATGTTCTAGATTAATGTCTAGAAGTCTCCAATTATTAAAGGTACATAATAAGATACTACACTGATACTCTATGTAGTTTATCTCCTATAATATAAGGTTAAGGTCATTAAAGGGCATGTCCCCCCCATTTATAATTTTTCATATAATATGTCTTCCTCCCCAGCCCCAACCGCTATAATAGATTGTCAGAAAGTCCTCCCTGAAACTCTACTTACCTTCCCTCTTTACTCCGGTGGACTGTCCCGTTTCATGCAAGCAGGGGGCCGGACCGGCAGCCACGTCCCTGATAGGCTGAGAGGCAGCAAATATGGACGTGGCTGCACTAAACGCCAGGGGAGAGAGGAGTAAGGTAAGTAGAGTTCGGGGACTTCTGACAAATCTATTATAGCAGTTGGGCTGGGGGAGGAAGACTCTATATATCCAAGGGGCTTTACACTAGGGGGAGGAGAGCAACACAGTTGGGAGAGGGAGGGAGAGGGAGGGGGGAGGGCTGCAATGCGCATGATATGGACTCTGCCAGGCTCCTGGTCGCTAGTTTTTGGGACTTTGGAGGGGCATAGCAGGGCAGCCATTTGGAGCAGAGAGATGTAAGGTAATGGTTTTATGCACTACAGAGTGGGGCCAGTAGTGGGTTGAATTATAGTTTTGGGGTGGACATGCCATATATCCTGCTAAACCCCTATTTGATTTTTCATAGAGTGTCAGACTGGCCCACAGAAAATTAGACCCACACAGGACTGTATCATCAGTTCCCAGGACCAGAAAAGGCCAAGATTTTATAGCCTCCCTCCCTTCCACAGGTACAGTACATGAACCACCCCAGCAACCACTGTGAACAACATAGGATGCGCCCCTGATGAGAGCAAAAAATAATAAAATAGGTTAGTTTACAATGACAATTCCTTATATTAAAACCCTTAAAAACACATTACATGTTAAATGTTTTACCCTCTAAATATTGTAAGTGTTATTGTCAGGAAAGTGTGTAGTGACTTGGCAAGAATGGGTTAACTATTGGTATTAGTTCTGCAAAGGACCAATAAAAAATACCATTCTACCCTGGAACAGTCCTATTGTTTATATTACGATTAGTGAAGCATGGAAACCAGATCTTCTTTTCCAGACAATATGGGGCCAAACCGTGCATCTGGAATTCTCTTCAGTTAGGGGTTGGTGGGTACCCTAAGAGGTCATTTTAAGGACAACCATACATGTAAAATAAATGTATTTCGGTGTTTTGGGGGTCTTTAAGGCCATAACTTAAAGTGGTGGCAGCGGGTACCGATTGATTCATCAGATCACGTGCCCAGTGAACTGGCGTTCGTGACAGTTATAAAAGGGATTCACAGTGTGGTGTGGGTGGTGGGTAGGATTGGCAATGTCTGGGCTGGCAGTGGGGGAGAATGGTTGGGATGCTGCCATTTCCAGCCCTGATTGTTGAATCATTGTGTTGGGGGTTTTCCTGGTTTGGGTTCTACCAGGCCGGAGGTCCTGTTCCTAATTCCACATGGGGCCCTTAGGTGGGTACACACCATCCAGTTTTTCCGGCCGTCCATTCGATATTGGCGTGTCAGGGCAAAAGTTTGGATGGTGTATTTTCTGGCAACTGTGACTAATCTGGGACCGCATGATTGGTTGCAGCAAACTGTAGACCATGGCTAATTTTGCCACAACTGACAGTGATTACCACCTTACCAGCCTTAGGTTTGTAGTTATAACACATGTCATTCTGTTCGATCTAAAGCTTAGTCTTTGCTGATATTATCTTTTCCTTTTCTACGTTTATCCATGATGTACCCATGTTGTGTATCCATTATTATATTTTATTTACATAATATTAATGGCAAAAAGATTCAAAATAAGTTTGAAATAATTCATTTAAATCTGTCATAGAATATATTTAGACTTCGGTAGAGTTATCAAGGCTTGATAAAGGCTCCACGCACAGAGCCGAACGTTGCCATTTGTGCTATATTAATAAACTATTTTGAAGAAATCCTGGAGTGCTCCTGAACTCTACCGAAGTCTATCTTACTAATCTACAGGAGGCACCCAGGTGTTACAATTGAATGTATTTGTGTTTTCAGAGTGCCACTATATGGTTGGAATAGAATATATTTATACATTGCAATTACGCACCAGAATTTTGAAAGCATATATCAGCGGAAACATGCACATCGGTTTTGCAGAATTTTCTGAATTTTTGTAAACCAATGAACTTTCACGGATCATTTATTTCCTACAGATATTAAATGCAAGCCCAGTAAATATCTGCAAATTACTTCAGAGCTTTTGAAAGTGCTGACCTAGCCAGGGGCACTGGGATTTAAATTAGGGTACTGCAAAACAGATGGTTGAGAATGATAGTTCATTTATCAAGAAATTCCCTTGAGCATATGTTCGCTTTTGATTTTTGGTGATCAAGTGCAATTGTCAAAATTATATTCAGATTTCCTGGTAAATGCCTACAGTATTTACACAACAGATATGTTATTAGCTTGTCAGATGTCTCTTGTATATCCTGTGCAGAAACAAATCTAAATGGAGTATTATACATTACATACAACTTTATTGTAAACTTACCATGTATTACATTAAATAGTACGTTTGCTAAGATACTTTTAGGTATATTTTTAATCATCTTTGGTTAAAATGCCTGGTCTGGAGAAAGCCTAGGAATCTGCATGAAAGAATCTGCAAGGTTTACTGGACATTGATTTCATCACTGTTTTTGTTTAAGTCGCAGTCATAGAAAATGACTACAAAAAAATAAGTACAGAATATCAAATAGTTAATATGGATCAGCACAGGTCTTTGTAGCACAATTAGAAATAGGGTGCATGCATCTTTGGGGAATGGTACAGCCCTTGGCTATATTGAAACATATGTTTCACATCATAATGAAATATGATGTGAAATGAATATCCTATCCTTTACCAAGCATAATTTGACTAGATAATTGCACGTACTAATAAGGTTAACCTAATCACATGTTACAAATCAGATGTAAATATGCGTCCAATAGAAAAGTTAGGACACTTACACTTAAAGAAACACATGTACGTCATAATCTTTATTTAGCCCATTAGGCCACAAAGTATTTAGTTATGGATCCAGTAAACCCCTCTTTGTTGGAGTTTGAATTCCATATTACTTCGCTCTAATGTTTATTTACTTGTTCTGATACCTAATGTTTGATTGTCAAATACATATGCCATGCCCCTATCTAATGTTTAGGAAACAGTAATGTGTAAGTGTTTACAACAGATGGCTGACCTATGTGTTTAAACATGCTGTTTCAAGTCTGTGTAGTTTCAACAATGTAAATTAAGGTACAAGGACAATGCAACAAACACACAGAAATCAGTCTTATAGTTAGAAGTCCTCTAACTGGAATTGTTGAATCCAAAGTGTAAAATTGTCGGTTTTAAAAAAAATCAACAAACCATGACCATGTTGTGGTCTCTATATAACATGGACTATAGAACAAAGAAACTAACCACATAACAATTTAGATCAAGTTTGTTTGGGGAGGTTTCTTATTCCTCCAGGTATGGTATATCTGTGGTATTCAGTTGGATCAACTGAACTTTACGTAGCTCTAGTCATACGTATATAACAGCAATTGGTGTTGAACCCCCCCCTGACAAATTAAGAAGAATTTCAAGACACATTGTATACCAGTCTGCTTTAAACCTAGCAAATCATGAGGCAGCAATGCATGATTCTAATAAAGTAAAGTTACAGTTGTAACCATAAAATTAGAAGAAATGAATGTAAATCATAAGCGGCCAAACATTACTGCACCAAGCACTTTACTGGTGGCCCTGGTCCTGTTTAGTCCTGGATCCATGACAGGCTTAGTCCAACCTTGAGGTTAACAA
Source organism: Hymenochirus boettgeri (assembly GCA_019447015.1). Taxonomy (NCBI): domain Eukaryota; kingdom Metazoa; phylum Chordata; class Amphibia; order Anura; family Pipidae; genus Hymenochirus; species Hymenochirus boettgeri. The sequence continues at coordinate 48,477,802 of CM033473.1, forward strand.
TTCAAAAGGCCGCCATGAAGCACAAACGATGTGCCAGGTGATGGGGAGGATACCATTATACATTATGTATGTAATGTATGACGGAGAAAGAATACCATCATACATTACTGCTTGGTGCGGTAATGTATGACCGTTTATGATTTACATGCATATGACTGTGACCGGCTATATAGTGACCAGGAGCACTAAAAAGGAGTTATATACAGTACCAACTTGGTGTTGCATTGGATAATTTGGTGTTTGCATTGGGAGCACTAAAAAGGAGGGTAACTTACTTGGTGTTTGCACCAGATGCAGCACAGGAGGACATGGCTGGGTCTATATGTCTATAACTTACCTTTTAGATGTGTCCATGTTTTGGAAACCGGGACTTTGGATATATCCCGGTCTGCCAAATGGATGATCTTTGCCCATATTGTTTTATGTATATATTATTACTAGTTGCTCTTTACTCTATTTGTATATTAATAGGTGGATAAGGCCACTTAAGCTCCAAGCTCTAGTGTGGTAGTATGTGTAATTATAATCAATAAATGGTTTTTGTTTATACTAATATGGGTATTGATATGTGCTGTTTTGAGACCTTTTCTGAGAGACTTGTGCCCCTAAGAGTATTTTTGTTACATAGTATTGTTGTTATCTCTTAGCACCGCTTGAATGAGCAATCGTTTATCAACCCGATTTATCAGTGGAGTGCGGACCCTCAATATCATTATTAAAGGAGAATGAATGTCTGATAATAAATCAAGTAAACCCTATTGATATGAAGACATAAATTAATAAACTTATTTATATTTTAAGCCAACAAATACCCTAAAACCATTCTAATCCTGAGCCTCTTTCTTCTATTTTCCATGGTTCTAAGGTTTGTTTCACAGGTTGGTTACTGGAAGCAGAGGAACTTGGGTAGCAAAGGGGTAGCATCACCTCAAAGACACCATCTTTAGACCAAACTGTAACAATTAATAAATAACTTTAGTTATAATTAGAGATGAACCCAAATCCAAAACATGGTTCTGAAGCAGATTTCCGAGATCTGCCGAACTTGGACTTGTGGATTTCTGACTTTTTCAGATTTTTCTGAATTGCTGAACTATTTTGGAAAATTTCGATAATTCTAGAAATTTTTAACATTTCTGATTTCAGAAATGTGAAATTTCTAGAAATTTCTAAAATTCGACATGGAATGCCAAAGCAGAAAGTGCATGAAGTTTCTGGAATGTGTGTTTTAAAGAAATTGGGTATTAATACCTGTTCCCAGGCTGTTTCCAGATCCGAGCCATTTACAGTAAGTACCATTGCTATTTATACCTAATTTATGCAGATTTTAATCTCCCATTGACCTTCAGTAAGTCCGCTTGCAGATTTTAGGATTTAGATCTTTTTAAAAATCCACAAATCTACAAGTGAACGATTTCAGTGAGTTCAGCCATCTCTAGTTATTATCAGACTTTCATCAGATGATTTCATCAGATGAAATAATTATAATAATACTGCACAGTATGAAAAAAACTGAAAATAATTAATTGTCACAAACTTACCTTGCCAGCTCCGCCAAGGGTCTCGTTCCGTGGGACAATACGTTATTGAATTTCGTACCTGCCTCGGAGACTTCTTGGAAACAATGAGGCACTTACAGCCTTTTGGCAGGGACTCTCTGACCGCCTCAAGGATGAATTTGTATCTAGAGAATTACCGTCCCATTGGAAGACTTGATTACGCTATGCATCCAGATTGATACCCGCTTTCCTGAATGGCAGGCAGAAAGGTCTGCAGTCATTCCAACTTCCCTAAGACCTTTCCTCGGCCTGCTCAGACCTTTCCTCAACAATATTCGGTTGAAGAGCCTATGCAAATTGGCGGCACTCATCTGTCTCCTGAGGAAAAGTCACGCCGACGTACTAATGGAATTTGTCTCTATTTTGCTGGGCAAGGACATTTTGTAAGAATTGTCCCCAGAAGTCGGAAACTCCATGACCTAGAAGTTAAGGAGGAGCTCCTTCTAGTAATGTTAAGTCTCCTGCAAAATTTGAACCTCTGAAACTCTTTCTACCAGCAACTATCACCTTTAATGCTTAACTTTTTCCTCCCAGGCCTTTGTCGATTCCAGTGCAGCTGGAATCAAGATAAGGGCTCCATTATCCAACCACTAAAATCTGGCCTCTATATCTCCTCAACTCTGTTCCAAGATTCAAGCGCACAAGATTCTGCTCCTCCAGACACACCCTCTGGCAAAATCTTTGTTCCTGTTTCACTTTGAAAACATCCTTCTATTACTCACTGTTCCAAGAAAGCTGGAAATCCCGGTGTTAATAAAACTTTTAATCTTGCCCGTTCCCTTTGGGGCCCAAATGAGAAAATATGTTAAAGACTGTTGTCAAGTGTGTACTAGCTGTGCTCAATCTAAATATTCTAGAACCTCCCCTGTGGCCTTCTTCAACCATCCCCATTCCGTCCACACCGTGGACATCTATCCATGGACTTTATGTTGAACTTCCACCTCCAATAAAAACACAGTTAAATGGGTGGCAGTGGACTGCTTCAGCAAATGGCCCAATCTACCATCTTCAACAGAGTTACCTCAAATATTTCTCATATCTTCCGCTTTCATGGACTCCCTTCTGAAATAATATCTGACAGAGGTACTCAATTTGTTTCCAAATTTTGGAGAGCACTTTGAAATCCATGAACATCAAGTTACAATTTTTTCTGCTTACCACCCACAGTCCAATGGGGGCTACTGAACGCACTAACCAGTCTTTGGAACAATATCTTCGTTGTTACTTTCCTATACTAGGATGATTGGTGACCTTCTGCCTTGGGCTGAGTTTGCCCATAACAATTCACCTCATGCTTCTACTGGGAAATCTCTTTTTTGGGTGTCTTGGACGAATCCTAGATGTTTTCCTCAAGACTTTCTTTACATCGGTTGGAGATAAAGTGTGGCTCTCCTCTGCTCATATTAATCTAAGGGTTCCTTCCTACGGGTCTTAATTTATTGGTCCTTTTCCTATCCTGGAATTAGTCGGTCCGTGTGCTGTTCGCCTCCAACTTCCTTCCAACATGCGGATCAACGTGTTTCATATTTCTTCTATCAAGCCAGTATGCTCTAATCAGTATCCACATCTCTACACCCCGTTCCAATTTCCGTTGATGATCAGCAGAATTTGAGGTCGGAGAAGATCTGGACTCTAGATTCTTTAGGAGGTCTCTTCAGTATTTGGTCCACTGGAAAGGATTTGGTCTGAAGAGAGCTTGGATTAAAGGAAAGCTAAACATCGTTTTTTCAGATCCTAATGTGAAAGCTTTTCTCCCCAGAATACCTACACGTTGAAAGATTTTTTCTAGTTATTTGCATTTAGTAGATAGATTCTGTACAAAGGAGGCTTCCATGTTGTTGCCAGAAAACTCATAGCCCATGTGGCTTCAAAGAGCCACACCCCCTGACCCCAGGATCACTGTCCTATGGGCAGAGGTTTCTAGCATCTCTTTCTAGTGAAAGAAAGTATCTAAAGTACCTGTGATTGCAGTTGAGTTGCTGGTGGCGCACCATGTAAAGATGTGTGTTAGGAACAAAACAGACCAAGAAGTCCACAATTCAAATCCCCTAGTTACTTATGAAACAAAACATGGTCTCTGCCTGAGTTTAGTGCTTTTTTGTTTGTTTGTTCCATGTTTCTAGAAAAATATGAAGTTTCTACATTGTACAAACTTATTATAGCAGCTCTGTTACTTATGTACCAACCAGCGTGAATTGATGCAGTCTTCCAGTAGCAATACAAAATAATGAACTGATTTTACTTGCATTACTTCTATCGATTGAGAGTTCACCTGTGGCGTGTGTTCTGCTAAGGTGATGGTTAGGGAAAAAATCAGACTATTGGGACACAGGTTTGATTCCCCGTGTCCCTTTTTTGTTTTTATATGTGTCTAGCAAAAGAAAAAGACTCTACATGTAATGGTTCATTACTTATTAGCCCATGTGGCATAGAGGTAGAAAGCTTTTTTAGAAAGACACAGTAATAAGGTTGCTGGTTGTTCCCGATACTTATTTTTTTTTTTACTGAAATGTTAAATGTTCTGTTTCTTTCACCCATGCTAGCAAAGACATACACTGCAAAGATTAGTTTTCTTTTTTGTATGAAAAGCATAGGAATTTATCATTGTTAGGGACAGGAGCATTTCTAATGGGTTTACACAAAAACTGTACTGATATCTGTGTTATGGTCAGAGGGAGGGATCTCTGAGCTGTAACATGATTGGCTGTCAGCTTCCAGGAAGCAAGACTGCAGTTTCCTGTGAAGTGTCCGGGCACACTTAGCTGGGTGTTCCCAGAAAGGTGAATATGGGAGCTGACCCTTAGTACTCACAGGTTATTTTCATAAATCACCCAGCATGCACAGCAAAGGGAGACATGAGACACGCTTGTTGTGTGTTGTGAATGTGCTCTCTCTATTGAGACAATGTTGTTTGGGACTAGCTCCATCATCAGAGACTTACCTTGCCAGCTCCATCATCAGAGAACTTACTTTGCCAGCTCCACCATCAGAGACTTACCTTGCCAGCCCATCATCAGAGACTTACCTTGCCAGCTCATCACAGAGACTACCTTGCCAGCTCCATCATGGAGACTTACCTTGCCAGCTCCATCATCTGTGACTTACCTTGCCAGTTCCCGTATCCATACTCACCTGACCGTTTCAGTGACTGTTTCTGCCTTGCCTGTTCCCAGTATCCGCCTTCTCTCCAGCAGCACCTAGTTGCCATTCGTCAGCCTACAGTTCAAAGTAATCTCTTGTATACAGTTCTGCAATCCCAAAAGCCATCGGAGCGCCTTCCTACTAAGCGGTACTTCAATGTAGCCCGGCCTCCCGGACGATTATTACAATTAATGTAATGTTAAATAGGAATATATTTTTTTTCTAATAATTATCAGCATTTTTGTGATTTAGTGAGAACTTTTAAAATTTCAGAAAAATATTAAATAAACCAGATGAGAAAAAACAACACTACAGTATAAGGTACGTAAAACATAAAATTGATCTACTAATATGAACTATTCCAGGAAGGGAAATGAAGATTATTTATTGCTACACAAGTTTCTGACTTGATGCTTGTTATCTCTGTAATATCTGTTTGTAGAGTGAATCTTGTTTTTTTATCAGGTACTAAGACCTAGGACTCAACAGGGCACTCAGAGCAACTCATGGCTTTAATTATAGGTTCTCTATCAATGAGGCTAAATAATATGTTGTAAACTTGATGAGTTCTTTCTGCTTTTAGAGATAGATTATTCATTGTCTGGTGTAGGGTTTTTCTTTAGTAGGTTCACTGTAAGATCACAACGGATGACAGATTATGTAAAGACTGGGTTGTTTCAGCAGTAGATAGGTAATAGGAAAACCAATATAAGGCATTTGTTAGCTGAGAGGTCAAAGTTGTATTCCTGACATTGAAGACTTATAAAATGTAAATCTTCTATGGGGGCCACTGAGGCTTCTAACCAGTCGAGATTGTATTTGTTAAGTAATAATTCTAATTGAGGTCTTCATTATCATCTGGAGTTTGAAGGTCGTAGACAATTTATTGCATGTATTTCTCCCCTTATGTAGTTGCAGACTATGCTGAGGCTGCAGCGATTGGAAAAAAAAAACACGTTATGTCCTTAGCTGTGCCAAACAAAATGCTACAGCAGAGCGTGAAATCATTTTGCTAATTCTTACACGGTTTTATTAACAAGTAAAAAATGGTTTTAATGTAGAAAAATTGCTCCTTATTGAATGTCTATCTCAATTATACTGAAATAATCTTAAAAAACAACAACATTGGATTTCCATGAATTAAGTGTTAGGTTCTTTAAATTATGAGATTTTTTTTTACAGACTATATGAAAAAACACAATTAAGTTGCCCTGTTTCATTTTCCTTGTGAATTGTCCCTGTGAACTAAAAGAAAATAGTTAAAGTGTTTTATAAGGCATCATCTGAATATGATGTCAAACAGCTCTGTAGAGTGCACGACCTTACTGTGCTGGCACACATTTAGACCAGATCTCCAAGATGCCTGTTCTGTCAGATAAGATTGTATGCACTACTGCTGGGGCAGGCTAACACGTACCCCATTTTCAGAGTGACATCTATTTTGCAAAGGCTTAATATTTTATTTTTTCCTTTAATATGAGTTTAAGGGCATGTCCACCCTTTAAAAAAGTTTTTATATAATATAGTTCATGTTCCCCCAGCCCACAACCGCTTATAATTAATCATCAGAAAGTCCCCTGATCATTACTTACCTTACCTATCTCCTTCGTCGCACTGCCCGGCCCTCTGCTTGCACTGAACTGCAAGCAGGGGGCGGGACCAGGCAGTCGGTCTTTGATTGGCTGGAGCAGAGTTTAGTTTTGTTGGGTTGGACATGCCCTTTAATGCACAACCAATGTTGCTTTAATATGACATGTACATTATTTAAAAACTCTTCTTCTCTTCTTGAGACAGAGGCCAGTGCTTAAAAAATGACCCAATCTTAAGGTCAATGTACGTTTGTCTTGTTCTTTTTAGCGATGAGTCTCAGTTTAGATGGGATTTGGTGAAACTTTTGGAGTTTTCAACAGTGGACCTTTGACAAAATTGGGTGTTTTAAAAGTCTAAAATTCCGAGTGGTAAAGTTGAAAATCAGTCCTAAGGAGCAAGTTCATTGTTTCCTATTTTTGCTGATTCCCTCAGTCCGGAAGTGTGCCTCTGGACTGGAAAAAAGCTGATGTAATTCCAATATTCACAAGGGTAGTCGTTCACAGCCAGGTGATTACAGGCTCTGTAAGTTTAACTTCAAAGGTGGGGAAGATACTGGAAAGTTTTATAGGGGAACATATCTAGAGTATATTTCAAGGGGCATGATTTGTTAAACTAACTTGCTTGGTTTTTATGAGGAAGGGAGTAGGAATTTAGACTCTGGCATAGCAGTAGATGTAGTATATTGGATTTTGCTAAGGCTTTTGATACAGTCCCCCATAGGCAATAATGTATAAACTAAGGTTGTTGGGCTGAAGTGGCACTTGTACATGGATAAAAAGTTGGTTGATAGATTGGATGCAGTGAGTAGTTTTAATGGGGCTTCCTCAAATAAGTTCTAAGTGGGGTGCCACAGGGTTCTGTGATGGGTCCACTGTATTCAATCTGTTTATTAATGATTTGGATGTGGGTATTGTCAGCAAAGTTCTGTGTTTCTGACGACACAAAACCAAGGATGTACATCATTAAAGGTGGATCTGAATAAATTGTGCTGTAAGTGGCAGATGAGACTCAATGTTGATAAATGTAAGGTGATGCATTAGGACTAAAAACCTTGTGTGCTTATACTAAATGGCTCTGTGTTAAGTGAGTCCCAGTGAATAGGGATCTTGGAGTTTTGGTGGATAAAAAACTTAAAAGTAGCAAGCAGTGCCACGTAGCAACAGTAGAGCCAGCATGATATTGTCTGTATAAAAAGAGGTATGGATTAAAGGAATAAAAATGTTATCCACCTCTTTGCAAAGCATTGGTAAGGCCTCATTTGGAATATGCAGTGCAATTTGGATCCTGCGCACAAAAAAGGGACTCTTGGAAATGGAAAGGTTCAGAGACAGACAACTAAAATAATAAAGGGAATGGGGAGCTTTATTAGAAGATTAGATAAGTTACAATTATCTACACTAGAGAAAATGCGCTGTATGGGGATATGATTACTGTCATAAATACATAAGGGGCCATATAATAAACTACCTGAGGCATTGTTCACCAAAAGAACATGTCAGAGGACACGCCGACATCCTGAGAGAAAAGAAGTTTAGTCTTCGGAAAGGGTTTTTTCACTGTGAGAACCATAAAACTATGGAACTGTCTTCCATGAAGTTGTGATGTTCATTGGATAGTTTAAAAAGAAAGCTGGATGAGTCTGAAAAGAAGGAATGTGGCATGTTATGGTATTGGTACATAAAGTGAGTTGATCAGGGATATTTCTGATTGCCACTTGGTGTTCAGGAAGGAATTTCCCCAACCCCCTTAATTCTTGTGGAGTTTTTTTTTTGCCTTCCTCTGGATCAACATTAGGCAGGAAATGTGGGTATTGCTGAGTAGGTTGAAGGATGGACGGATGTCTTCATTCAACATCAAATATTATACTATATATACGATTATACTATACTAGTGTGGTAAGAAGTCAAAATTCTGCAGAAATATGTGTTTAAATCCTAATTTTAATTTCTGTGGAATTTCAAGACATTCTGCTGAAACCGTTGGTGGAATAAAACTGTACGGTTTTTATATTCCTTATCTTACTGTGCACCTACCATGCAATTTGTGATAGTGGTGACAGTTACGGAGATCAGTTTGTGGTTATTTTACCACCTCGATTTAACAGAAATAGGGCTGATGTAATAAAAGGGGGAAAAGTTTGCTCATGCTTATAATCTGCAGCAACCAATCGGGTTATCTAACTACAATGACCCATAGAAAAGCAACCATCTATTGGTTGCTACAAATTAATAGACAGCACAACTTCACCTCTAATTGCCAACCCCCAAAGTTTTGTAAGAAAAATGAACGTTTAATATTGCATCAGATGTGGCGCGCAATATCCAAAAAGTTTCTGTAATTTGCAAAATGTAACGCTAAGATCGAGTCTATTATTGATCTGCAGGATGATCCAAAAATTAGATTATTGTTGGACAAAGCATACAATCTACAGTTTCAGCTGACAATCTACAGTAGCAGCATGTTTTTATTATTTATAGATTAAAAGGGTTATAAACCATCAGACAGAGAGATCTGACCAATCAAAAACTAGAAACAGCAAACAAACATTTAAAAGAAGTGTAAATAAGTGTAACTATTATTATGGACTGTAAGGACAAACGTAAGTAGTCTAATAGTCTAGTAATAGAATAGTCTAATACTATTCTTACTAAACAATATAATCTAATGGTAGATGATTAGAGTAAACACTGCCCTCTACATGCATATTTTAAATATACAGGTTCCGAAGTCCATCAGAACTTCCATTTTTCCAATTTTCGTTAACCTCAAAATGAGAACTACTTTTCAAGGGTAAACGGGGGATAATTCGAGGGTTATGGGAGGGGTCTACATTTTAGGGTTACCAAGGCTACTTACTTAATATTATATAGATAAGAACCATGGACTCTTTTGCTAAACTGTGCCTAGACTTGGAGTACTGCTCGACCTGATGAAGAGGGACATAACCCTTGAAAGCTTGTCAACTAAATAAACTTTAGTCCTTAGTGACTCTATTTTAAATGTTATGTTTAGGGCATATTAATAATGTTATAGAGAATTAAGTGAATTGGCAGTAAGGAGATAGAGAAGGTTCTGAGTTACAACAAGAAAGTTGAGAAGAACGGGAAAAAAGGATACTTTAAAGCACTTAACATACTGTACTATAAAAACCTAGAAAAAGGCGTTGCAATGTTACAGAAATGAGATGGACTTAATATAAATTAAACCGAATTAAAGGTAAAATCAAGTAAAAAATGTAAGTTATAAGTGCTATTTATTAGGCTACACACCACTGGGGGAGATGCAATATCGTCCGACAATGAATAAAACCCACACTAATATAGGGTTTATGTGGGTTCGTCAATCGCATTATTTCTGGGGTTTGTGCCGATTTCCATTTAAGACACAGGCGTCCGATTTTGTGATAAGAAACATTAGTCGTTGCACTGCTTAATACACCTTTAAAAACAGACGCACACTCCGCAATCCTTACCGGCAGGGTTTTTGCAATGCCAAAGCATGATTGCTTCTCCCCCACTTGTGTGAGGTGTGCTTAGTCTGCAATCTTGGGCTATGAAGTTCCACAGGAGTACCTGCATCTTACCTTTACCTGGATTGATATTTACTTGAACAGAGCAAGCAGACATACTGGGGGCCGCTTTATTAACACTCTATTATAGGCTGTTATTCTAAAATGTAAATGAACCTGAGTGGATTCTATGATTCCTTAGTAGAAGATACTGTACCGTGGCACTCCCCCCTGAAATCAGCAAAAATTATATATTAAACAAGTTATCCCAAAATACTGCTGATATACTGTAGCTATTTGTCCATTAATGCAGCGGGTACTCGGGTGCTTTATATTTTTGTTCTCTTTTGTGTAGCATCTCATAACATGATTTATAGGACCACTGTAGTGTCGTTTGCTCCGCCCCTTGTGGCCTGGTCCTAACCAATGTGAAGACACGATATGCAAGAGGCGCTTCTAACCCATTGGTCAGATCGCAGATTGAGGTTGGGGTGGTGCTAAAACACTTCAGTTGTCCTTATCTAATATCAGAGTAAACGTTAGGGTGTCCAATTACCACTGATTGATTCATTCAGAATTCTTTTAATTCCGAAGTACACAACCCAGCTAAAATCACAATATCATTGTTGCTACAAACAGTAACAATATCTAAATTACATCCTTTCAAATGAGCTCTAATTGTTCTAGTTTCAGCAGGTGTATAATGGTCATAAATTTATGAATTCACCCATTTAAGAAAACAATCACAAGATCAAAGCGATAGTGTTATCTTTAAAGATTCAATGAAGAATAAAATTCAAACCTATTTTTACACAGTCAACAGGTCATGGAAATGTCAACATGTTGTCATCTACAGTCTTGGAAGAATTTTAAAATGGTGTTTCCTTAGATTGATTATTTAGTATTATTTTAGAAAAAAAGCCTTGACTCTCAGCAATTTATTAAGTCTATATGACACCATCTAACGAATGTGTTTTTTATACCCAAATCCCAAAATGAAACACATTCTACATTATGAACAGTCTATAATTCCAAGGACAGCCAGGCTCTTTTTTGATACCAATTCTCTTTGTTCTTCTTTAAGACATCTTGTGTGTGTTTTTTTTTTCATTTGCTCTGGGGTTTGGAAGTCGTTTTGGATTGCAAGCAGTAATATAACAATTAACATGTTCACACTTTCCTTCTGCAGTCTTGAGGAATAAATGATTGTTAATCAATATGATAAAATACAGAGTTTCATTTTGAAACCTTCCCAATGATGTCAAAACTTCCCAAGGCTTTCGCTAGCTTTAACCGATGCCGGATTTTATCCATTTATGAACAGAGATTCTCCATGAACCAAAGGGGTGATCCGATGAACTAGAAACATGTCCAGTTTGACATTATGATGTGGAAAATAACAGGGAGATTAAAAAAAAAGATCTTATATTTTAAATTTGCCACAACCAATCAGATGTTAGCTTTCAAATGTTAAATAAGATCTGATTGATTGGGGCAAAAATTAGCACCATTTTAATGATAAGAATTTATATTGAATCTCTCAAAAGTGTTTTAAACGCAATAATAAAACTTTCATTTTAGAAACATGTTTTTTAAAGCTTAAATGAAAACATACTTGTTAATCATAATCTGTTAAGATCTTATAGGTGTTACTTACCATGGATAATTGTTAGGAGAGTAAACATGTGGAACACTTTGTCAGCAGAAAAATTTATTTGGAATGTGGGTTTTGGTCATTAAAATAGACGATAAGGCAAGAGGGTGAATTAACATGACTTTGGAGTCGCTAAACTTAAAGGGAAAGTTCACCCCCTCAAATAAAATTATATATGTATTAAATAATTCCCCAAAACTAAAAAAGTTAAGAAGTGACAAATGTAAGGTTTTGCAGCAAAATAATGCCTTCCCCTCTCTCTAAGTACCAAGCTTTTTTGCAAGCTTTTCAGCAGAGGAGGCAGCTAGGGATGTAAGTTCATCTATTACACCATGAACCAGGAAGCAGGAGGAGAGGGTAACAGAACATCAGGCAGCATTTAAAGTTAGACGTAACATCTCTCAGATTTCTGCATTGCAGTTTTGGGGGTGATAAACCTATAGAGAATGGGACTAGAACTCGAACTTGAACCTGAGTTCAAGCCAAACTTTATGAGTTCAGCCGAACTCAAAACTATTCCAACTAGTTCGGGTTCATCAGAGTTTGATTTTTCGGGCTCGTGGGACTATTTACGAAAATCCTCGAATTCTCGAAAATCCTTGCGGATTGCCGAGCAGCCGACAATCCCGTGGCTGGACGTGCGGGGATCCTCGAAACCGGGACTGCCCCGGCCTTGGAAGGGCCCTTGGGGGCTTAAGGGGTCCGCAGCTCGATCCGGGACCTCGGTGGCTCTTTAAGGAGCCCTTGGGCGGTATCTTACTGCTTCCATCCGGAGGCACCAGCCTCACTGGACCACCGCCAGAAAAGTACCTTGGCGGCCTTCAATGTTACCGCATCTTGATCCCATGTCTACTGCGTGAATTGAGCTCCGCGGAGGTTTGCACCTCTTTATATAGGTTTAAATTTCAATGCTGTTTACATGGTTTAGAGATTTTTCCGATTTTCTGAAACTGATTGGTTAAAGTAAACCATGTAAACCAAGCATTGAAAAATTTACCAATCAGAAATGGATTAGGGGTTTCTGCAACCTATATAAAGGTCCGCGGAGCTCAAAAGTCATCGCAGAGAGTGGCCAGAAGGAAAGAAGCATCTAGGAACATCGCTCGTTGAGGCTGGCGATGCCAGCGGGCTCATTGCCTGGAATCGGTGACCTCAGTGGTGTTGGTGTCTGTAGACGAAGATGTCACATCGGATCAAGACGTCGGTAAAGTCAGTGTTAACATGGCCTCACCGGAGCTGGTGTCATCGGAATGGAAGACAGAGACGCCGCCCAAGGGCTCTTTTAAGAGCCGCCTGGGGTCCCGGTTCGAGCTGCGGGGACCCCCCACAAAGGCACTTATCAGTGTCGCAAGGCCCTTACAAGGGCAGGGAGGGGGGGGGTCCGGTTTCAAGCTTCAGGACCCTTTAAGCACCAAAGGGCCCTTCCAAGGGACCGCAAAAGCACTTATAAGTGCCGGGGAGGGGGATGCCGGTTCGAGCTGCGGGACCCCTTAAGCCTCAAAGGGCCCTTGTTAGGGCCACAAGGGACTTATAGGCCGGGGAGAGGGGTCCCGGTTCGAGCTGCGGGACCCCTGACTAAGCCCAAAAGAGCTTGTTAGGGCCACAAGGGCACTTATAAGTGCTGGTGAGGGTGGTCCTGGTTCGAACGTGCGGGACCCCTTAAGACTTAAAGGTCCTTGTAGGACCAGGAGGGGGTCCCGGTTTTGAGCTGTGGGACTTTTTTTAGAAGTTAGAAGTTTGAAAACTATAGGACAATTTTCATTTGAGGGGTAACTTTAATTTACTTAAATTATAGTTCATTTTTTAGATTAAAGCCACCCCACTCAGTATTTGTTTTTATGAAGTAAGATTACTTATCCATAGTTATTTTTACTTTTATTTTAAGGTTCTTCAGGTTATTAAAGGTGAACGTAAACACAAAAAAAATGAACCTGTACCAATTCTTGAAATTATAACTTACAGGTCTATCTCCCCCTCTGAAATAGTGAGGTTACAGGAAAAATAGCTTAAAGTTCATCTTTTCCATGTGAATTTGAGGTTTCTAGAATTTTTCCAGAGTAGAAAGTTTTTCTTATCCCTTTCCCTGATTGATGCCTTTCAACGATGTGAAACTTTTTTGTTTTGAATGTTTTTTGCAGATAATGGCTTGTCAACCATGGGACAGGAGGAATGATACGACAGAAAGAAACAGGAAAACTTTATCGTTCTCCATTAGACCCACTCTAAATGATGTCAGTGTATTGTCAATAACTCAGTGTTCAGACCATGGCACAATTGGCAATGCAAATTATTGTTGGACTTTATGTTGTAATTATCAATAGGTTATGCTCTTTCCAATGTTTAGTGTAATTCAATTTGGTTTAATAATCAATGTAGTGACACTGGCTGCATTAAAATTCACAATATAATTTTAAAACAACCACATAATACATTAACTGAAAAAAATATCCCAATGCCAACATTTTAAGGCACATCATTTGACTTTCAAGGTACCCTGTGTGGAAAGCTCTGCGCTAACTAATATTTGAGATGAGAATTGAATATGATTTTCAATGCAGCCCACATTCTTGATTAATAAAGGATAATGCACCCAGGTTTTGGTAGATTTTTTTTTTTACTTTGCAGTGATGAAAATTTTGCTAATAAAGGTAAAATATTATTATTACAGGATTTATCCTCGGTTTCTTATTAAAACAAAACCCGTTATTTTGCAGGAGTATGTAGAATAGGGGTGCCCAACCCACCCCATGTCAGACGCAATCTCAGTACCTCAAGAACTGAGAGGGACACTCTCTTACGCTTGCCCCATACTGCACCCAGACCCCACCCAGGCCCTTTCCCTAGCCACACACCCATGCTGGTGTATAGATTATATATTTCATTTTTCACAGAATTTGCACTTAAACCAGAAAATAAGGAAATAGTGAAATAAGGAGGTTGGATATGATGTATTCATGTTTTTGAAAAATATAAGGCACAATCATATATGTACATTAGTATAATAAAATATAGTCAAATAAGTTATATATTAGAATTTGAACAAGAATTTTCAAACATATAAGTGGTCTCAGAAAAAAAAAAAGAATAGCTTAAAGTTCATCTAATCCATATCAGGAAACAGCTAATTGAGTTGAGAGGTCTTAATGCCAGGCAAAACTAGTTATAGTATTCGATCTCAAGTAAAGCCAGGTTTAAAAGTAAAATAACACTGTCTTTTGAAATGCCATGATTCCCCACAGTCCTGTTACAGATTCTACCTTCTAAGTACTTGTATTTGTGCATCTACACGCAAAGGCAAAGGGTCAAAGAAACATTCTCCTAATCTTAGATTCTCTCTTATTTACATTCTATCACAAAAGGCCCATGGGACAGGCTGTTTAAATTATATTCCTTAGCAATTAAAGCCTTATAATTTCAGCTTAAAGAGGTTCTCCGCATTAAGATTATATAATACATAATGATGACACATTATGCTACAAACTGATTACTGTCAAACTAAACTATTTTAAGCTTGTTTATTCTGTACCTGTAAATAGGTAGAATTGACCAACTAATTGAATTCCATTAATGACTGAAGCCATAACAAATCAAATGACTGCATTTTGAAAAAAAATTGAAATTAAATTTCATGTGTGGCAATTGCAAGCATCATCTCTGTAATACGGTAAGAGAAAAATAGAACAATATACCATTGCAAATTATTTTATTTACTTCTTCACATCAATGCCAACCAATCTGAGACACTGTAATATATATTAGAAGTGAGAGAATAAGTAAGGAACAATATCACAAGGTTAAATGTATTATAAAAATGAAAATAAGTAATTATAGGAATTGGAAGACATTCTGACCATTTCTTTGACGGTCCACATTTAATGTGACGTTTAGGGACTATTACACAATAGGGCAAACAGAAAAATCATTACAGCAATTCATTCATTAAAGTTTCATTGCAGTGTAGTCATGGCATCCAAAAAGGCACTGCTGTCTGAATTTGTATACAACCCAGGAAATACTGCTGACAACTGAAGCAATTACTGGGCCTTTTTTCCGTTGTATTTTAATCTGGACAGTAGTGGAACAATTCGTTGACTAAATTAAAAATCACTGAAATTTACCACATGACTGATCTTTTTTAACCAAATTCACACAAAAAACAACAAATAGTCGAAAAGAACATCAGAAACATAAAAAATTCAGAAAAATGGTCATCTGACCAGAGAGGCAAAAGATATTCAGTAGTTTCTCAGCCGGGAATATTGGTCCAGGGTTGGCTTGAGTCTACCCCCCTTTCTAGTTACTTCTGCCATTTTATTTAAAGGGATCTATAGTGGGAAAATGAACTTTTTTCTTTCTTTCGGTGTGTTATCATTTCCCACCAACCCCCGAGTTCTTCACTTTTTTCAGATTCCCTCTTTGCCTGAGATACACCCAGTTAGAAGAATAGTGATTGCATTCTTACTCCTACTTGAACTGTCAATCAACCCACCCTGTGATCCCCCCTCCCTGCTCTGTAATAAATAGAGATAAAGCATTAGCAGAGGGAGAGAGGTAACTTTGATGGTAGTTATAAGGCTGCACTTGACCCCCCTTCTTAATAGCTTCACGATTGATGATGGGTCACAAAGTGGAGATCATAAACTGTAATGTTCTCCGACAGCTTGCTTTCTAGTGCACATGTGCGTGGGTGTGTTTTTCAGGATGTTGAACGTTTTACTCCTACTGTAACAGAGGGGAGGGGGAGGGGGGAGGGAGTGCTGCACAGAGTTCTGACACCATGGTTAACCAAAGTCACTGACAGAGATAGGATAAGGCAGCACAGAGTACATGAATTTAACTTTGCAAAGGGGCAATGATGTTTTTTTCACTATAGATGCCCTTTAAAAGTCACACAATGAATCCATCACGACAGATAGGGAGCATCCTAGAAATGATAAGAGTTAGAAGAATGTATGGAGATATCACTCTAACATCAGGATAAAAAAAACCAATTCAGACAATCACAAACCCACAAAAAAGATTTAAACATACGTATATTAAGCGTACCTGCAATTTTCAGCTCCAAATAGATTCTTTCAAGGCCTCAAATTTGTTGTAAGATAATGTCTTACATTACAGGGTATCCCATTAAAAGGGCGTACGAAAGATGGATTTTAGGTTAGTTAAATGAAGTGAATAGAATATTTATGAATTTAAGGACCAATAAAAATAATTGAACACTGAGAGTTGTGGCTCTGCAGAGATGAGAAAAGGCAAAAAAAGCTTTATACAAAGACAAGTGCCCTTGTATTTTTCTGCAGCTAGAGTGTTAATGGAGGAAAATAATATTTAGAATAGTTTGCAGTAGATGGAAAGTAAGAAAGAATAGCGGTTGTATTGTATTAGATGCCTAAATTAAGGGGGTCATTAAAAAAAAATGACTAAAATAACTAAACGAACTTAAAATTTCAACAGGCTTCAAATGTCCAGCAGGGGTTTATGTGGCAATAATAAACCCAAAACCTTGATTATTAGAAACAATGGTGACTGGGGGTGGGCATATTTAATAAGCAGCGAAGGTGAAATTTCCACAATTTTCCGTAATGGTTATTTATAAAGAAGTGAAATTAAAGTAAAGCCTCAGAACAACATGAATCAGAGGGTAGGTGTTCCTTGACATAAAAGCAGTAATATCGTGCTAACCTCTTATTTTATTAGTTGTTGAGAAATGTAACTTTCTAAAATGGGTGTGGTTTTATTTTCCTAGTGTTCAGGTATCACATAGTTGCGGTCACGACCATTATGTTCTTTACACTTGCTCCTCCTAAGATTCTGCAAGAAATTGTAGATGGTCACACCCACTAGTAGCCTCTAGCCAATCCTTTTTACAGGACAGATTAGACAATGGGAGCATGGACTGAGATCAGGGGTGTGGCCAGTACTGTACATACACGTTATTTCATCCAGTTCTTCAAGTGGTAAACATTTACTGCAAGCTATTTAACGCGATTGCTATGTTACAGTTATTGGTGTTTTCAGAGGGGGTATGTTTCAGATTCTGGAGTGTAAAAAATTGGGTTCATCCTTAACCTTTTCTTCCTGTGCTGCATTTTTTGCCAGAATTTCGCCCAAAACATCCCTAAGACAGTTTTCTTATAATTTAAAACATAGACGACGAATTCCAAATCGTGGTGATGTTAATGCATTGAAAGGGCATATCCACCACCACTGTTTGTCCCACTGTAGTGTTAAAAGGACCCTACCTTCCTCTTCTGTTCCTTATGGTTGTCCTGCAGGGCCTGATGAAATTCAGAAAAGTGAAGATAGGAGCTTCTCTGTGTTGTAATCCGTACCCCGCCTCTTTCCTATATTTTCCGTAGTCTTACATGTGCACGTATAGCTTCCCTCCCTACCTCCGGATACCTATTTACCGCAGGCTGTGTTGAGGCACAATTTCTAAAGGGATAAGTTAAGGAACCCCCCCCCACCTGCATGCTAGTGTTAATTACAAAACTCGCCATAAAGACTTACTGCCTTCGTTCCCTTGCCTCCCTCTGCTCGTTCTTCTGAACGGAACAGAGGGGGCCGGGGCTTTATTACACTACAAAAAAACTCACCAGGGAGTGTTACTATTTACCGTCATATGGCTTATCATCTGGTATAGGAATTTTCTGGTTTCACTGCTGTGTTATTCCTGACTTTTTGCCAAATTATTCATTTTGTGCTACTTTTGCTATACTCTGCTAAAGTTTGTGACATAGTCAGCGTAAAAATATAGTCAAAAATATGATTTGTATAATATGCCCCTAGCAGTTCTAAGTTCTCAAAAACAATCAACTCATAGATATTTGTTGGGGATCTTTTCTATTTTTTTTTTTTAGGTCTCTCAGAGCCTACCTGTGGCCTTGTAAAGGTTGCCCATCTAGATACAGTGTGCGTCAGGGGGGCGGAGCTTACAAGGCCACAGGTAGGCTCTGGAGAGACATAAAAAAAACAACAAAAAGAAAAAGGTAATAGGGATACAGCGTCTATTTAAATTTATTGTTTTGACTGTACTATCCTTTATATACTTAAAGCCAGGAAACCTTCTTTTTAGAAAAATAGAAAGATCAATATGCAAATAATTTCAGAAGCAACTGCAGATAATTGGAGTAAAGAGCCAACACGAACAGTCAGGGCACAATTACTTACCAGGGAGATGTGATAATGGTTTGTAGTTAAAAATGTGTTATTTTGCCGCACAATCAGATTTTAGCTTTTCAAATGATAACATTGATGGTTGGGGTAAAATTAGCACAATTTTAACCTAAGAAGTTTAATTACATCTCCCTGTTGATCTTTAAAAAAGTCACTCAAAAGATCAACCTCTGTAGCCACATAGTGGCACCATAATTGAAACCCATAAAATTTGGTACATTTTACTTTTTCCTTAACCTACATGAGCACGTCTGGATGGTGTAAAATGTACAAAATGAATTTAAGCAAGCAAAAAAACCTGCAGATTATTAATAAATTAAGGTTGCTATAATTGTTTTCTAGGGTCAATATATTTTAATTTAAATCTCTCACTAGTTAAACATTCGGAACATATGTGATGTTGTAATAATCCAGGTAAAACAGGAAATTCTTGTATCAGTGGTTAACCTGGTTTGAAGAAGTCTTGAAACTGGTGTCCAAGTAGTAGGTGAACATTGTATAGTAACTCGATATGGTAGATATTAGGATGGGATCCGTATCGACATGGAACCCCTCGGTTCCGAAATCCGAAATGTTCGGTCCATCCAAAACCGATTGGATCATTTGGATTTTGTGACTTGGAGTGAGTTTTCGATTTTTTATCAAAGTTCAAGGCTATTTGAGAATTTTTGAAAATAGACCTCAAACGTTCGTAAGTTCGAAACCGTCAGTTTAGGCAACTCAGTAGATTGCTGTCAAAAACCAAAGGGTCAAACCTTAGAAAAGCTGGAGTATAAATATTCACTGTCATCTCTAATGCTCTCACACAGTAAGCACTATGCATTATGTAAATCTTTTAAGTTAATATTTTTGGATATTTTAGACAAAAAGAGACACATAAATCTGGAAAATTCTGATTGGGCCTGGAATGTTAAATAAATAGATTCTGAGGTATAGTGGCATATGGTTATTTATCTAATTCCATAATGATTACTCGTTACTCAACCTCATATTGATTCAATCACCATTTAAATATTACTACTGTAAACACACTGAAATGTCTTCTTAGGCTGGGTAACACAGTAAGACTCTTCGTCCTGGACGACCGTCACACACCAATGCGAGCGGTCAGCTGGACAAATCACTCTGGGCATGTCAAAGTAAGCCCCTGGCTGACCATTTGTTGTGCCGAAGGGTGGTACCATAGGAGACCAAATCAATCAGCGTGATTTTCCATCATGTCCCATCTGAATGAACGTACATTGGCGCCAGGAGCTCAAAATCACATCTAATTTTCGGAGATCGACCTACACAGGAAATATCCAAAAAATTGCATGTGGTGAACCCAGCCTTAAACATAAAACTTCCATAGTAAAACAACTATAAGAAATCTAAGCATTCTGTTATAAACACACATTATTATTACATGACAACTGAGTGCTGGAGGAAAAAAATATAACACCTACTGTATTTTTTAAAAAGTGTTCCAAATGTATTTTAGCTGAAGATTTAATCAGAAACAGGGACCGTATTAACCACCATCATTCCCTGAATGCTAATTGTAAATTCAATAAATACCATTAGAAGAGGAACATTACATAATGAGAAAATAGCATTTCCCTTTGCAGCTGCAAGGCAGTGGTAAAGGCGATTGCTCTTGTATCACAAGAAAGTTTCCTTTAATGAGTCTGTGATGAAAGAAAGAGCTTGACAGAGAGATATTACCTGTCGGAAGCACATGCAATATTTTACCAACATGCAAACTTTATGACACAAGATTGATGGGACCTGGAAAAGGGCAAACTGGTCTTGCCAGTGGATGATGCCTGACCACCTTTCATTTAAAGAAAACCATGGAACTAGCTTCTTGTAAATCCACTGAGTGTCTTATACACTGTCTTGTGGAATGTCTGTGTGAACTTTTTTGTGACTGATGTTCCTCTGTTCCCCCTTCTAGCCTTAAAGTTATCTTACTCAATATTTCTTAACCACGTTCATTTAGCCAAGATCAGGCTCAGATTCAGTTCATGCTTAATTCTAAGTAGGGAGGCATTAAGAACTCCGAACTCGAAACCACGAGTTAGAGCGAACTGTTCGAGTCGAACGTGCGAAATCGGCGCGGACTTCATTCGGACTTTCGATGAGACGTACGACTGTTCACGTTTGAGTTATCAAATCCGAGAAGTAAAATGTTACATGGTATCTAGGCTGGTGCGACATCGAATCTGGCGAGTAAAAGTCTCATACAGCCATATACGCGAGTATCGGAATTCTGCGAGTAAAATGTCCATGTTACCTCGAAGCGTGCGAACAGCGAAAGCTCGGAAAAGTAGCGAGCGGAGAGTAAAATCGATTTTAACTTAAAGGCAGGTCACCCCCAAAACTATAATCCCCAACTCTGGCCCACCATGTAGTGTAGTGTAATCCTTACCACATCCCAGCACCATAGGGTCTCGTAGTACCCCCCCCAAAGTCCCAAAAAATGCCCCACCCGGAGGTAGCAGAGTCCATATAGGACTCTGCCTGCTACCTGGCTCCGGGAGAAGTTGGCATGCGTACGGCAGCCCTCTCCTCCTCCCTCCCCCGGCCTCTCCGATCCCTCACAATAGCATAAAATAATTTAAAAGAGAAGATTCCCACTGGGCTCCCCCAGCCCCAAAAGCTATATTTTATCTTTTAAAGCTCCCCAAACCGTACTTACCTCTCCTCTGTCCTCGCTGCACGAATGACCGGCAGCCGTGTCGTGATTGGCGGCCGCCTCAGCCAATCCACCAGACGCGGCTGCCAGGTTCCCGCCCTCTGCTTGGCATTTTCTCGCAAGCAGAGGGCCGGGAGCGCGGCCGACGGGAAAGATGGCGGAGGTATTTGCCCGGGGTAGGTGAGGTGGGGTAAAGGTTTAAGGGTAGGGGTAAGGCGAGGGTGGGAGGGTGGAGGTCGAGAGGGTACGAGGAGAGGTAAGGGTAACCCGAGGGTAAGTAGAGTTTGGGGGGCTTTCTAAAAAAAAAAAATAGCGGTTGGGGCTGGGAGCCCATGGGGAGTCTATATTAAAAAATGGTATTATACGGGTGGACCATACCTTTAAGGCCTGGATATGGAACATGCTCCCAAGGAAACTTTTCAGGTCCCACAGCAATTACATTAAGTTACAAGTCTTTTAGTGATTTGACCGGAACTTTTCGAAAGATTGCCTCCCAGACTTTAATGGGTCCGTTTTCGAAACTTTGAACTTTCGAACTTTACAATAGTTCGAAAACGGACCGAACTTCAATAGTAGAACCATCTATAATCTGAGCAAAATACCATTTGAAAAACCAGCAGTAACAGGAAAAAGACCTGTAACTCCAGAAGAGAAATTGTAAAAGGACTCATGCCTGACTCCTTGCCTCTGCCAGACATTTCTGAAAATATTAAGTGAATTAGCAGAGGAAAAAAGGCAGGGGTGGGGAGATATGTAAGCAGAGCATGTCCATTGTTGCTGGCTTCTGTTGGCAGAAAACTTTATAAGTGCCCGCAGACACTACAGAACCGAGGTACCCATTTTTGCCTCCAAAATTAGAAAAACATGATTGACTTGAGTATAAGCCGAGGGTATACAGTAACACTAATACCTTTCCACTGTAGATGTTTGGAAACTACAACTCCCAGCATGCTTGGTTGCTGGGAGTTGTAGTTTCCAACCACCTATAGTAAAAAGGTAATGTGGGTGTCTGCATGGCATACTGTCCCCCCAGCCCTCCCCCCGAAGGTTTGGGGGTTACTGTATGGCATACTGTCCCCCCCCTAATACCTTTCCACTGTAGGTTTGGAAACTACAACTCCCAGCATGCTTGGTTGCTGGGAGTTGTAGTTTCCAACCACTATAGTAAAAAGGTAATGTGGGTGTCTGCATGGCATACTGTCCCCCCAGCCCTCCCCCCAGTTGACAGGATGACGACAGGATTTTGCAGATACTGTATGTCATCCTTTAAGATCTTTCAGGTGTCTACTAGCTTTAGTCCAGCAGGGACTAAATTCCTTCTAGAATCTACAAAGCCAGTATTGAATACCATAAGGGAGATCTACCCAAAGCAATATCCCGGAATGAGGTTAATTAGAAATTGGTTAGGTGTGAGGCAGAAAAGGAGACTGAACTACTAGATAGTTTAAACTAGAAAACCCCTGATTCTCCACCTCATAATAACCTCTTTTAAGAAGAATGGCCTCTTTAAAATATGTTGGTATATCCTACTTTGCCCTCTGAATTAATTAATCTATGCTGCTATGCTTCTGGATGCCTCATGGAAACTGAGCAATTTAGAAACCTGTACTGGCCTGTACTGAGCTGGGCATGCTCAGAAGAGGCAGACAGGGGATTACAGTCAGTATTGGCTGTGGGAACTGTCAAATCCATAATGACAGTTGCAATGGACTTGCCCTTTAAAGGAGAACTATTCAATTTTTTAAAGCTAATGTGAAAGTTTTTCTCTAGAACACCTATACATTGTTAGATTCTTCTCTAGTAAGTTGCATTTAGTACATGTGAGAAATAGATTCTGTTAATAGAGGTTTCCATGTTGTTGCCAGTACACCCCACAGCCCATGAAGTCATCAAAGAACCACGGTCCCTGACCCCAGTATTCACTGTCTCTATGCACATAGTGTTTTCCTATACAGATGTCTCCACACCAATATGGATCCCTGATAAGACTTTGAGTTGTGGTAAATAAACTGCACGGTAAAGCTATGTACACACACTAGTGATAAAGCCCCAATACCGTCGGTATCGGGGATTTATCGCTAGTGTGTATAGAGGTTTTCCCTGACAAGCATGCGGCCGTGTCCAGTGGTGAGCAATACGGTGGTATGAGGTAAAAAAAAAAAACAAGTCCCATATAAGATCCAAAACCCCCCAATATGGTGGGTAAAAGTTTACCCATGTTCCAACAGATAGATATATGTCAGCTGATGATAAATAGTACTCATTTGTAACACTCCACCCCTTTTTAGAAATCTTTGAGTGTTAGGGATTGTCTATGTAACAAAGCTGGGGCTAGCCCAATTAAACAGGTATCAGTGTGAAAGTAAAATACGACACCTTATCTGTGTGCACATATGTGGAGTCCCCACGGCTGTCTCCTCAGTAATTGCTATGCAAGTTAAGCTTAGCTCGTCCATAGTTCTCACTATCCGAATGTCTATTTGGAGATTAGCTTGGATGGCTCCTGGCAGCTATCTTACTTCTGTTAATTTTCAATGCCATCCCTGGCTTAAGGTCGGAGGTTAGCGGCTCCACTTCTTGATGCTCCAGTGTTGTTACGAACCACGTGGTTTGAAAAAAGGGAATGTGGAGGAGTGTCCTCCTATGTGTTTCGGCTCGCTGCTGTCATCAGGGATGCTGGACATTGTTTTATTATGTGTTCAGATATTGGTTTATATCTATAGTGTTTTTAGATTGTAGAGATTTGTTATTAACATTGTAGGTATATGTTTGGGTTTTTTAGACCCAGTAAATTATTTATATTACCCCACTGGCAGGGGCCAATTAAGGGTTATGTTTTAATCATAGTTATAAGGTATATTGTGTGGGGTAGACCTTTATTCATATGTGCATGTTAATAGGTATATATTTATATGGTTCATCCTTGTTTTATATTCTATTAGCACGGAATATTTGTGGTATATTATTAACTTTTTATTAACGGACATTTATAAATATTGCCCCTATATTTTGCTAGAAAACAAACAAACACAAATCCTTGTACGTAGAGACAGTGACTACTTGGGTCAGGGGGCTTCAAGGGAGTAAGTAGTGCTGTCAGTTTAGTTGTCCTTTAGAGGGGCCTGCCATTCTATTTACCCACTGCTTTCTCCAGTTTATCTTTTTCAGTATTTGGTTGCTCTTTGGCTGACAAGCTCTGACTTTCCAGAAGGGGTTACCTTGGTTGGAAGGCTTTTCATTCATGTGATCACAGTAATGAATACTAAAACAACTTTATATATAATGTATGCAAATGCACAGATAATATGATATTGTATGGGTACTAGGAATGTGCATTGATTACCTTTTCTTTGTTTTGAATTAATTATGGACCATATCAGTAGCAGAATTTTATATTATCCCAAAGAGTGCTCCCACTGTCCTTCTATTCCTGGCTGATAAGCTCAGACTTTTATACATTGGCAGGCTGTGGCTCCTCCTTTTATAATTGGTTGAAAGTGATAGGCTAAGACTTTGGGGCGGCCTTATATGGAGTTCTCTCAGTTCCAGACACTAAGAATGTTTGAAGAGCCAACCTAATTTATTTAATTTATTAGTGACGTCTGTCTATAGGCGCCTCACATGCAAAACAGAGGTATGCTACACTGATGATGGCTCAATAAAGCTGAAACGGGTCTGTGTTGGCTCTCTGGTTTGCATTTAGCTGAGGAAAGCTGTAAAAACCTTTTATTAGGTGAAGATTTTGTAAGGGTACCATGGAAATAACCTAGATGTCTCCATTCATTATTTGTTTATACTGAAGGTGAGGTGCAAAGCCTAATTCTCTCCTATTTATTTATTTATTAGTGACGTCTCTCTATAGATGCTTTACTCTGCAAAACCAGAAGCCTGCACTACACTGATGAAGGCTCAATAAAGCCGAAACCGGTCTGTGGTTGGCTCTCTGGTTTTGCATTTAGCTCGTGGAATACTGTATAAAAACCTTTTATTAGGAAAAGCATTTTGTAAGGGCTACCATGGAAACATGAAATTTACCAGAGTCTCCATTCCTTATTGCATATATTGAAGGGGATCTGTGAAGCCTATTTCTCTTCCTATCTTATTTAATTTATTAGTGATGTGAAGAACCACCAGTGACTCCACCTATACCTAGGAGTCTCCCATGCACTAGCTTCCCGTCAGAGGGAGGCCAGCAGCTTTACTACTATATCACCTCCCGCTCCTGTAAATGCTAAATGCAACTAAATAATATGATATACAGGTGAAGCATATAGAAAACACACGTCTAATGCTGTGAATAGTGCTGTGAATAGGTATAATGGTGAAATAAACCTGCACTATTCACAGCATTAAACCTGTGTTTTCTATATGCTCCACCTGCTTATTAGTTATCGGAAGCCATGGGTGAGATATATTTACTTCCAGATTAGACACCCTAGTTGTACAGACCTGAAGTTATTAAATGCTAAATGCAGGCATCCTCTCTTGGAACATGAAAAAACAACAAAGTACTGTCTTACGCTTGCATGCTGGGGTCCCCCTCATCCCTTGCACTAAACGCAGTCAGGGGGTACCAGTGCTTTATATTAAAGGCATAGGACCTCCCATAAAAGGGGCGTGTTGAGGGTGCTATTACCAGTAGCACAAAGTGCTACTGATCTGTTGAGACCAGATCAGTAGCACTTCGCTAAATGTAGTTTTAAATTAGCCTAATTGGAGTGCTTCCACAATCCTTGTATTGTATGTATTTATTGGGAGGCTTGGTCAAGCCTCCATGTGGTAATAGCACCCCCAACACGCCCCTTTTATGGGAGGTCCTATACATTTAATATAAAGCACTCGATGGCCGCATGCCTCATTTTAAAAAGCCAAAGGGCTGGGGGGGAAGGGAGAGAGCCTGTTATATGGATCCAGTGTGTAAGAATAAGAAATGCAAAAGTTTGCTAATCGTAATTGAAATAAAAGAAATTGAAAAGGTTAGGCGTTAGGACCTTCCAGACTGGGGTTACCTTGACGTGGTTGGAAGGCTTTTCATTCATGTGATCACAGTAATGTATACTAAAACCCCTTTGTTTATAAAGTATGCCAGTGTGTAGATAATATGATATTGTATGGGGCCTAGGATGTGCATTGATTATCTTTTCTATGTTTGTATAAATGTTTGGCCAGATCAGTAGCACTTCCACTAAATGTAGTTGTAAATTAGCCTAATTGGAGTGCTTCCACAATACTTGTATTGTATGCAATTATTGGGTTTTGCGCAAGCTACATTCGAGGGTTACATTAATTTTGGGGGTTACCGAACCATACTTTCGAGGGTTAGCGAAAATAGAACCATAAATTCGAAGGTTACTGAAAGCAGCGATACTTTCGAGGATTATCGAAAATGAACTATACTTTCAAAGGTTACCAAAAGTCAAGGCTACATTCGAGGGTTGGCGAACGATACATTCTAGGGTTAGCAGAAACAATCCGTACATTGGAGGGTTATTGAAAACGAACAATACTTTTCGAGGGTTAGCAAACAATGCATTCTAGGGTTAGCGAACGGTCAAATTCGATAATTATCGAATTTACTTAATATCCAAAATACAGCCATGAGTCCAGAAAAAGAACTAGTTCGAACCAGAACTAGTTTGAGTTCATCCAAACTCATAAAGGTTTGCTCAAACTCAGGTTTTTTGTCCATCTCTATGGGCATATAGTGAAAGGAGCATACCCACAGATAACTGAATTTATGAAGCCGCACTGGTCTCATACAGGAGGGGATGCTCTTTGGGTAGTGTCACGAACTCCAGTTCGCTGGGCACGTGATCTGACCAATCAATCAGTAATTGCTGCCACCACTGAGCACTTCTTCTAGCCGTGCAGAAGCCAATCCCCTTTGACTCACTGACTATGCACACCCTGTTCTGGCAGCTAAATGGTTAACAATACACCATTCATCCAGCAACTAACTGTTAATTAGCATCAGTCCTTCACAAGCAGTCACAGAGTAATTAGCATTTATACTAGCAAAGCATTCCATACACCTAAAGATCATTCATCCCCAGATACTAAACTTATAAGAGGCTAACTGAGTTCTTTAGAGCATCAAAGACAAAACTTATAAATTTTAGATTTAATGTTCCAAAAGGTGGACATGGTGCAAATAATACAAAAATAAAAAAGAAAAGGTGTGTTACAATAAATGACATACAATAGGTACAAACAGTATATAAAAAAAAAGGATAAAAATATTCACAGATCCTAACTAAATAGAAGTCCTGTGTCTCGGGGCAAGAAGGAAACATATGATCCATACCCATTTAGCATGACCCCTCAGTATGAACAAAGTTAAAGGGGCTACAGTGGTTTTTAAGCCCTGATGTAACCATCCCCCTTCTTAGATGAGGTGGGAGCGGTTAGGAATTTCCAGATTTATGACTATCACAATCCTTCACCCCTCAGTTAGGCAGATCTTTATAACTTTTGATATGTACATTGTATAGACACATATTCCCTCCTGTAGTAATTATGGACTTCTACAATACCAAACACGACCTGTGATAATACATATTCCAAGATATAATAACTCACCTTGGCAAGGGAATAAGGTCTCCATTTGGGTATAATTTTAATGGGCCTACTTTCCCATTCACAAATAAATATGGTTGCATCTCACATATTCCCATACAATAATATATTTATTTTACATGTATGACTGTCCTTAAGGTGAGCTCTTGTAACTGGCTGTAGAGAATTCCAGATACATGGTTCGGCCCCTACATTGTCTAGAAGAGAAGGTCTGCTCTATGCTTGAAACATACATGGTAGTCCTCAATTTATGTGAGGTTTATATGTATAAATAGACAGGGTTCAGTGAAGCCATTTTCTGTTCTATGTTATAAATGATTGTGGGTAAGGTGTAACCGATTGATAACCAATGTTGAGCCTAAAGAAGGGGGCTGTGTACCCTTGAAATGTCGCTCTTGTAGTTGTATTATATATATATATTGATGAAAAAAGCGATGATAAAGAAATTGTGGTGAGTTCTGCCTCATATATATATATGTATGTATGTATATTGGATAGTGCACAAAAATTAGGCAACAGGCACAAACATAAAAGTCTAAACAATGTATTTAATTTTGACCACACATCAATCCACACAACATTTCAGTGGATAAAGTGCCTGAAGAAAGGTGCATGTATAATCTATGGTCATAAATAACACATTATTTACACAGTTTCTCATCATTTATCCATGCAGAACCCTTTGAACTATTTTTGATTCAAAATATTGAAATATTTTTATTATCTCATTCTTTACTAGTCATCAATTCATCAAAGTGCAAAATTCATACAAATATAACAGATAGATCAATAAATCTATGAATATGGAATCCTAGTCAGGTATACAAAAAAAAGGAAGGATGGTGCTTAGGACACAATGCAGTTATGTCAGATTCACAATTGTTGTACCTAAAATTTTCCTACAGGTAAATCAACAACACAGGTCATGAGAGTCAATATCAAGTGCCACAGTATTTAAAGGGGAACTGTGGTCCAAAAATGACTTGAGGTAAATTGAGGTAAATTGATAGGAATTGCTCCCCTAAGATTTTTTGCAATGTATTTCCATTGTTGCATAGTTTGAAGATATTTACATTTTTGTGTGTGTATATAGCAGCAGCATCACCAGGTCCCCTGCACTCCCTGCTCTGAAACTGTCAGTCAATCTGTTCTGTGTCTCCTCCTCCCCTTTGCAGCCCCCTTGGTCCCTCCCACTCATGGACCTCATGGTCCTCCAATTGCAGGCCCCCATAGCCCATTATCTTACAGCCTCATGTGGCCCTGCCCACTTGCGGGTGCTGTGGCCCCACCAACCAGTGGAGCTGTGGCCCCGCCCACCGTGGGTGCCTAAGCTCCACCCACCCGCTGGTGCCTAAGCCCCATCCACTCACAGGTGTCTAAGCCCCGCCACTTGCGGGTGCCATGGGTTTCTTAGGCCACTCCTACAGAAAACTCTGTGGAATCAGCCTTCAGGCAGAATGAGAACTCTGCCTGAAAAGGCTGTTTCACACAGTGAAAGAGAAGGCCTGTAGATCTCCTTACCTTCTCTGTTAGGACTTCATACAGCAGAGAGGAGGGGACTTCCTGTCTCCCTCACACACCGAGGGAGTCTGAGGCTGTTCACGCCGGCGGGTACTGTGCAGGAGAAGCCTCATGAATGTCACAAGTCAGCCTCCCACCCATTAACTTTCTGGTCAGTCTTTTCATAGCTAGGCTGTGGCGGAGGTGGCACAAGAGAGGTGTTGATGGCTCGTTTTAAAGGTAGGAAACTGGCCTTTCATTTAAACTTAACTTGTTTTGGAGACCACAGTTACCCTTTAAGTGCAACATGCTCTAAATACAGTATTGCTCAATAAATATTTAATTTACTCAGTCAGAGGAGTAGTCGAAACAAAGAGCACAGTGCTCTTAGTATAATACCTAGCTGCCTTTCTCTGTTGTAGCTAAATAGCATCCCCCTTCATGTCCATAGTCAGTGCTTTCAAATATACATGAGTCATGGAGGGAAGCAAAAGAGCTCAGCTGTGTAACACCAAGTGGAAGACTGTAGTATAAAGGTAACAGGAACCAGGGAAAGTACCTTCTTGCACTCCTCTTGTGGCTTTGAATAGCTGATTGGTGCTATTTCCTATAGCTGAACATAGAAAGATAGGAAAATCAGAAATATTGGATCAAGTTATTCCTAAACTTAGATTGGCACCATGCAATATACCGATATCCTTTAACTTTTAAAAAGTATTTCATTGTTTTAAATAAAGAAACCTACTTGCTTGGCATTACTAGAACTTGTGGCAGTACAGCTGTGTACTTGTGGAATAAATGTTAATCTAATACAGGTTATTGGGTCAAACACAATCACTGTCCTCTGGGAAAAACTAATAGTGTTCTGCTCCTTCCAACACAGTAAACGTAGATATATATGATAGGTTAAACACAAGTGAACCTTAGCAAGAATGTTCTTAAATGTAGAATTTAGTACAAAGGAAAAATTCATTGGAATTCTGACCTACGATTGACTTTGTTCTAAAAAGAACAGCAAGCAGTTACAGTTTACAAGGAAGCATGTCTCCTTTAAGATCTCAGTTTTTTTTATGCTCGGGTCAGCTGTGTGGTTTCCAAGTCAGGAGGAGATCAGGGTATTAATCTATTCACCTTCTTTTTTCTTCTTGGTAAAGATAAAGATTTAAAAAAAAAAAATAATAAGTAATTTCATTGATATTGAATTAGCTCCTACGTGTGACTCACACGTGCAAATACCCAGATCTCTGTAATGAAATAAATATCAAATATTGTGTACTCTAAGGACCAGGTTTATGTTAATGGCAACATTATTGTTTACATATTGAGTAAGGGAATATATCCTATGGCTTAGAATCTTTACCCTTGCATAGGGTGTGGAAAAATAGTTCCCTACAAAGTCCTGTTACCATTTTTAAATGATATCCTACAATACAAATGGAAAACTGTAAGATGGTTATTGGCATGATTATACAGATACATTTGTTTTTATTTTTTAAATTAAAATGAACCCAACAATCAGGATGTAAGAAGCAGTTGTTGGTTTCACAGAGAATGATTACCCATGGTGGTCAGTTGTGGGGGAGCAGATAAACATTACACCAGAAAGTCCCTTGTTTGGATGAAACACATGGGTGTATAATCTGCTTCTCACCTTGCTAACTAAATGGTTATTTTTACTGCTCTTGCCCCCAGGTTACTTATATTGAGTATTATCTAGTAGGGATATTAATACACTTGTTTATCTAACTTTGCCTTTACTCAGTAATCTATAATAAATACCTATGCACTTCTACCTTAAAGGAGAACTAAAGTCTCCAGACAAAAATGTCCCAATAGACAGAGCACATCACAAAACATACAACAAGCTGTGTCTCATTTCCTTTGCTGTGGCCATTGGGTGATTTATGAAAACAACCTGTGAGTACTAGGGGTCAGCTCCCACAATCCACCTTAGCGGGTAAACCCCCAGCTAAGTGTCTGTGTACAGGCACATGCTCTTTAGTGTCAACAGATCAAAACAAGGAAGTTGCAGCTTGCTTCCTAGAAGCTAACAGCCAATCACAGTACATCACAGAGATCCTCCCTCTCCCAGATGCAGAACAGAGATTCAGTTGTATTTTCAAACACATTCAATGCTCCTGTCCTAACAATGAATAATCCTTTAATACACAAAAAAAGAGTAAAGATATCATAGATAGCATGGATGTAAGAAACGGAATACTAACAAAAAAAAATAAATGTAAGTCTGGGGAATAGAACCTGTAACCTCTACATTTACGTGTCTTGCTAAAAAGCAAAGCTCTAGGCTAATAGAGATAATTTATAGATAGCTGGTACATGTAGAATATTTTTACTATGAACATAATGGAAACAAAAATAAAGGAACTATAGGGATTAGAACTTGCAACCTTCTGGACTGTGTGTTTCTATAACTGGCATCTTACAATGTGAGCTATGACTGAGTAAGCTGACAAACTTAGGTACATTTAGGAGCTTCAATTTTCGTTGGGACATAATAGAAAAAAAACAAAAAAAGAGTCTGGGGTATGAACTGTGACGTTCTGAATTGTGTATATTAAAACTGGAGCCTTACCCGGTGCACCACCATGATCTGGTACATTTGGAAGCTTTTTTTTTACTAAATGATCCTAAAGAAATGAAATATGGAAGTCCTAATAAGACTTTGAAAGCTGCTTTACCCTGCAGTTTATTTTCCAGCAACTCACACTGAATGGTTATAAAGATTATGGTAACAATCAGCTTTCAAAGTCTTTTCAGGGACTTCCATATTGGTGTATAAACATTTGTATAGAAAACCACTCTGTCCACAGAGACAGTAAATACTGGGGTCAGGGGGCGTGGTTCTTGATGACTTCATAGGCTGTGGGTTGTAATGGCAACATATGGAAGCCTTCTTATATACAGAATTATTTTCACATGTACTAAATGCAACTTAATAGAGAAGAATCTTACAATGTATAGGTGTTCTGGGGAGAAAAACTTCACATTCGATTTAAAAAATTTTAAGTTTAGTTCTCCTTTAACTATTCGATTTATAGTGTTTGATACCAGTATAGCATCTTGTACTATGGTTATAATTTGGTGGTAAATGGTTTTTTTGACTCTTTGTGTTATTTTTCATCTTCCCATGTTTATGCATACTAAAGAAGTTTTATCTATTTTTGGATTTGTGAGTGCACCCTCTATTCCACATGTGGTTCTTTGTGTGTGACCCGTAACATCACTCTGTGAACTATACTTTGCATAGCTCGGTGCTGGCTTACAGGGAAAATGGGCAGTAAAGACACTGAAGTATTAGTGTAAGGTAAAATTTAATTGTGCCAGTTTAGTTCTTTAAATATTAATTCTTAGTCTTTTGTAATTTGAAAAAGGATTACATTTAAGCTAGACTTGCCTCTACAGGATTAACTTTTTAAGCACAGTATGTGATTGTGTCAATTCTCTGAAGTACTAGTATGTCAGAGCCTCAATAACAAGTCTCAAACAAAACTACACTCTTAATAAGTATCTGTCAGCACAGACCTTAAATGTCTATCTACGTCTTGTGAAATTTTGGAGCTCTCAGTCTTATCTGAAAACATCCCCTGTGCCAAATCCCTGCCATATAAAACAAATAGCTTCTTTGTATTAAGAGAAGAGAAACACTGTCTCAGGGCTCTGGAACATTTTCATAAGGAACAAGAATTTTTGGCTTTATTTGGTGTTTGGTCAATGTCTGTAATTAAGATTATATGTCTACATATAATAATATTGCTTAGATTAGATTAACTTGTTGGGGATAATGATCACACCCAAAAATAACTACTTGTACAGTATCTAGGGCAGACACAGAAAGATTAGCAACAAAAGTAGACTTTGCACAATCGGAAACATTTTAGGTGCAATTCTCCTGATCCTTTTCTACTCAGGAACCATTTTATACAGAACATAAAAGGTATTAAACAACTCTTTAGTCAAAAGTGCCATTTATTTAAAAGTAAAAAATGTTTCAATGGTTGATCCCCTTCCTTGAGTATTTACTATGTACTGATACATGTATCAAAAATAAATTCGGATGTGTTACGCTTAACCCATAAATTTGAGTCTGACTCTACCTACGCACTGTTTACTTACTTCCTTGTTTCTTTGTTGTACCCAGAAATTAAGCAAATGCATTGGTATTACCCCTGCCCTGGACAGTCATAAAGACATCTTATAAGAGTTTTATGTGTTTTAATTAAAATATACATTTTACAAATTCAAATTTTAAAATTCTGAATTAAAAACTTTATTTGTCCATTTGAAAAAATGAAACTCCTAAGGAAAAAAAAGTACCTACCAAATACTTGAAATTCGTGATCAAAATTCTGAAAAATTCCAATTCAATTAGGTTTAAATGGATTTTCGGAAATGTAAAGTTTCACAGAATGGCAGTTGGAAAGAAATTCTCCAGTTTCATCATCTCTAGTTGAAAACATAACCAAAAAAACACCACAATTATTTGCGGTATTTGTACTGAATATTACTTGCTGAATAGGAGGAAGAGAGGAGGTATGTTCTAGATTAATGTCTAGAAGTCTCCAATTATTAAAGGTACATAATAAGATACTACACTGATACTCTATGTAGTTTATCTCCTATAATATAAGGTTAAGGTCATTAAAGGGCATGTCCCCCCCATTTAATAATTTTCATATATATATGTCTTCCTCCCCCAGCCCAACCGCTATAATAGATTTGTCAGAAAGTCCTCCTGAACTCTACTTACCTTCCCTCTTTACTCCGGTGATGTCCCAGTTTCATGCAAGCAGGGGGCGGACCGAGCACCGTCCCTGATAGGCTGAGAGGCAGCAAATCATGGACGTGGCTGCACTAACGCCAGGGGAGAGAGGTAAGGTAAGTAGAGTTCGGGGACTTTCTGACAAATCTATATAGCAGTTGGGGGGCGGGGAGGAAGACCTATTATATATCCAAGGGGCTTTACATAGGGGGAGGAGAGCAACACAGTTGGGAGAGGGAGGGAGAGGGAGGGGGGAGGGCTGCAATGCGCATGATATGGACTCTGCCAGGCTCTGGTCGCTAGTTTTGGGACTTTGGAGGGGCATAGCAGGGCAGCAATTTGGAGCAGAGATGTAAGGTAATGGTTTTTATGCACTACAGAGTGGGGCCAGTAGTGGGTTGAATATAGTTTTGGGGTGGACATGCCATATATCCTGCTAAAACTTTATTTGATTTTTCCATAGAGTGTCAGACTGGCCCACAGAAAATTAGACCCACACAGGACGGTATCATCAGTTCCAGGACCAGAAAAGGCAAGATTTATAGCCTCCCTCCCTTCCACAGGTACAGTACATGGACCCACCCCAGCAACCACTGTGAACAACATAGGATGCGCCCCTGATGAGAGCAAAAAAAATAATAAAATAGGTTAGTTACAATGACAATTCCTTATATTAAAACCCTTAAAAACACATTACATGTTAAATGTTTACCCCTCTAAATATTGTAAGTGTTATTGTCAGGAAAGTGTGTAGTGACTTGGCAAGAATGGGTTAACTATTGGTATTAGTTCTTGCAAAGGACCAATAAAAATACCATTCTACACTGGAACAGTCCTATTGTTATATTACGATTAGTGAAGCATGGGACCAGATCTTCTTTTCCAGACAATATGGGGCCAAACCGTGCATCTGGAATTCTCTTCAGTTAGGGGTCTGGTGGGTACCCTAAGAGGTCATTTTAAGGACAAACATACATGTAAATAAATGTATTTCGGTGGTTTTGGGGCGTCTTTAAGGCCATAAATTAAAGTGGTGGCAGACGGGTACCGATTGATTCATCAGATCACGTGCCCAGTGAACTGGCGTTCGTGACAGTTATAAAGGGATTCACAGTGTGGTGGGGTGGTGGGTAGGATTGGCAATGTCTGGGCTGGCAGTGGGGAGGAATGGTTTGGGATGTGCATTTCCAGGCCCTGATTGTTGAATCATTGTGTTGGGGGTTTCCCTGTGTTTGGGTTCTACCAGGCCGGAGGTCCTGTTCCTAATTCCACATGGGGCCCTTAGGGGGGTACACACCATCCAGTTTTTCCGGCCGTCCATTCGATATGGCGTGTCAGGGCAAAAGTTTGGATGGTGTATTTTCTGGCAACTGTGACTAATCTGGGACCGCATGATTGGTTGCAGCAAACTGTAGACCATGGCTAATTTTGCCACAACTGACAGTGATTACACACCTTACCAGCCTAGGTTTGTAGTATAACACATGTCATTCTGTTCGATCTAAAAGCTCTAGTCTTTGCGATATTTATCTTTTCCTTTCTACTGTTATCCATGATGTACCCATGTTGTGTATCCATTATTATATTTTATTTACATAATAATAATGGCAAAAAGATTCAAAATAAGTTGAAATAATTCATTTAAATTCGTCATAGAATATATTTAGACTTCGGTAGAGTTATCAAGGCTTGATAAAGGCTCCACGCACAACCGAACGTTGCCATTATGTGTATATTTAAAAAACTCTTTTGAAGAAATCCTGGAGTGTCCTGAACTCTACCGAAGTCTATCTTACTAATCTACAGGAGGCACCCAGGTTTACAATTGAATGTATTTGTGTTTCAGAGTGCCCCTATATCGGTTGGAATAGAATATATTTATACATTGCAATTACGCACCAGAATTTTGAAGCATATATCAGCGGAAACTGCACATCGGTTTTGCAGACTTTTCTGAATTTTGTAAACCTAAGAACTTTCACGGATCATTTATTTCCTACAGATATTAAATGCAAGCCCAGTAAATATCTGCAAAGTTACTTCAGAGCTTTTGAAAGTGCTGACCTAGCCAGGGGCACTGGATTTAAATTAGGGTACTGCAAAACAGATGGTTGAGAATGATAGTTCATTTATCAAGAAATTCCCTTGAGCATATGTTCGCTTTTGATTTTGGTGATCAAGTGCTAATTGTCAAAATATATATTCAGATTTCCTGGTAAATGCCTACAGTATTTACAACGATATGTTATTAGCTTGTCAGATGTCTCTTGTATATCCTGTGCAGAAACAAATTAAATGGAGTATTAACATTACATACAACTTTATTGTAAACTTACCATGTATTACATTAAATAGTACGTTTGCTAAGAATACTTTTAGTGTATAATTTAATCATCTTTGGTTAAAATGCCTGGTCTGGAGAAAGCCTAGGAATCTGCATGAAAGAATCTGCAAGGTTTACTGGACATTGATTTCATCACTGTTTTTGTTTAATTGTCGCAGTCATAGAAATGACTACAAAAAAATAAGTACAGATATCAAATAGTTAATATGGATCACACAGGTCTTTGTAGCACAATTAGAATATAGGGTGGATGCATCTTTGGAGAATGGTACCGCCCCCTTGGCATATATTGAAACATATGTTTCACATCATAATGAAATATGATGTGAAATGAATATCCTATCCTTTACCAAGCATAATTTGACTAGATAATTTGCACGTACTAATAAGGTTAACCTAATCACATGTTACAAATCAGATGTAAATATGCGTCCAATAGAAAAGTTAGGACACTTACACTTAAAGAAACACATGTACGTCATAATCTTTATTTAGCCATTAGGCCACAAAGTATTTAGTTATGGATCCAGTAAACCCCTCTTTGTTGGAGTTTGAATTCCATTACCTTCGCTTAATGTTTATTTACTTGTTTGTACCTAATGTTTGATGTCAAATACATATGCCATGCCTATCTAATGTTAGGAACACGTAATGTGTATGTGTTTACAACGATGGCTGACCTATGTGTTAAACATGCTGTTTCACCGTCTGTGTAGTTTCAAACCAGTAAATTAAGGTACAAGGACAATGCAACAAACACACAGAAATCAGTCTTATAGTTAGAATGTCCTTAACTGGAATTGTTGAATCCAAAGTGTAAAATTGTCGGTTTTAAAAACAAACAAAAAACCATGACCATGTTGTGTGTCTCTATAAACTGGACTATAGAACAAAGAAACTAACCACATAACAATTTAGATCAAGTTGTTGGGGAGGTTTCTTATTCATCCAGGTCATGGTATATTCGTGGTATTCAGTTGGATCAACTGAACTTTACGTTTGCTCTAGTCATACGTATATAAACAGACAATTGGTGTTGAACCCCCCCCTGACAAATTAAGAAGAATTTAAGACACATTGTATACCAGTCTGCTTTAAACCTAGCAAACTCATGAGGCAGCAATGCATGATTCTAATAAAGTAAAGTTACAGTTGTAACCATCAATAAAGAAGAATGAATGTAAATCAAAGCGGCCAAACATTACTGCACCAAGCACTTTACTGGTGGCCCTGGTCCTGTTTTAGTCCTGGATCATGACAAGGCTTAGTCCAACCTTGAGGTTAACAATTCAAAAGGCCGCCATGAAGCACAAACGATGTGGCCAGGTGATGGGGAGGATACCATTATCATTATGTATGTTATGTATGACGGAGAATTACATCATACATTACTGTTGGTGCGGTAATGTATGACCGTTTTGATTTCATGCATATGACTGTGACCGGCTATTATAGTGACCAGGAGCACTAAAAAGGAGTTATATACAGTACCAACTTGGTGTTGCATTGGATAATTGGTGTTTGCATTGGGAGCACTAAAAAGGAGGCGTTAACTTACTTGGTGTTTCACCAGATAGCAGCACAGGAGGACATGGCTGGGTCTATAGTCTATAACTTACCTTTTAGATGTGTCCATGTTTTGGAAACCGGGACTTTGGATATATCCCGGTCTGCAAATGGATGATCTTTGCCATATTGTTTTATGTATATATTTATACTAGTTGCTCTTTACTCTATTGTATATTAATAGGTGGATAGGCCACTTAAGCTCCAAGCTCTAGTGTGTAGTATGTGTAATTATAATCAATAAATGTTTTTGTTTATACTAATATGGGTATTGATATGTGCTGTTTTGAGACCTTTCTGAGAGACTTGTGCCCCAAGAGTATTTTTGTTACATAGTATTGTTGTTATCTCTAGCACCGCTTGAATGAGCAATCGTTTATCAACCCGATTTATCAGTGGAGTGCGGACCCTCCATATCATTATTAAGGAGATGAATGTCTGATAATAAATCAAGTAAACCCTATTGATATGAAGACATAAATTAATAAACTATTATATTTTAAAAGCCAACAAATACCCTAAAACCATTCTAATCCCTGAGCCTCTTTCTTCTATTTTCCATGGTTCTAAGGTTTGTTTCACAGGTTGGTTACTGGAAGCAGAGGAACTTGGGTAGCAAAGGGGTAGCATCACCTACAAAGACACCAATCTTTAGACCAAACTGATACAATTAATAAATAACTTTAGTTATAATTAGAGATGAACCCAAATCCAAACATGGTTCTGAAGCAGATTTCCGAGATCTGCCAGAACTTGGACTTGTGGATTTCTGACTTTTCAGATTTTTCTGAATTGCTGAACTATTTTGGAAAATTTTCGATAATTCCTAGAAATTTTAACATTTCTGATTTCAGAAATGTGAAATTTCTAGAAATTTCTAAAATTCGACATGGAATGCCAAAGCAGAAAGTGCATGAAGTTTCTGGAATGGTTTTTTTAAGAATTTGGGTTAATACCTGTTCCCCAGGCTGTTTTCCAGATCCCTGAGCCATTACAGTAAGTTACCATTGCTATTTATACCTTATTTATGCAGATTTTTAATCCCCATTGACTTCAGTAAGTCCGCTTGCAGATTTGGATTTTCGAATCTTTTAAAAATCCACAAAATCTACAAGCTGAACGGATTTCAGTGAGTTCAGCCATCTCTAGTTATTATCAGACTTTCATCAGATGATTCATCAGATGAAATATTATAATAATACTGCACAGTATGAAAAAAACTGAAAAATAATTAATTGTCAAACTTACCTTGCCAGCTCCGCAAGGGTCTCGTTCCGTGGGACAATACGTTATTGAATTTCGTACCCTTGCTCGGAGACTTCTTGGAACAAGAGGCACTTACAGCAGCTTTTGGCAGGGACTCTCTGACCGCCTCAAGGATGAATTAGTATCTAGAGAATTACCTGTCCCATGGAAGACTGATTACGCTATGCATTCAGATTGATACCCGCTTTCCTGAATGGCAGGCAGAAAGGTCTGCAGCTCATTCCAACTTCTAAGACCTTTCCTCGCCTGCTCAGACCTTTCCTCACCAATATCTTCGGTTGAAGAGCCTATGCAAATTGGCGGCAATCATTCGTCTCTGAGGAAAAGTCACGCCGCGTACTAATGGTTTGTCTCTATTGTGTGGGCAAGGACATTTTGTAAGAATTGTCCCCAGAAGTCAGGAAACTCCATGACCTAGAAGTTAAGGAGGGATCTTCTAGGTAATGTTAAGTCTCCTGCAAAATTTGAACCTCTGAAACTCTTTCTACCAGCAACATCAACTTTAATGTAAACTTTTTCCTCCCAGGCCTTTGTCGTTCCAGTGCAGCTGGAAATCAAGATAAGGGCTCCATTATCCCAACCACTAAAATCTTGGCCTCTATATCTCCTCAACTCTGTTCCAAGATTCAAGCGCCACAAGATTCTGCTCCTCCAGACACACCCTCTGGCAAATCTTTGTTCCTGTTTCACTTTGGAAAATATCCTTCTTCATCACTGTTCCAGAGCAGTGGAAATCCCGGTGTTAATAAAACTTTTAATCTTATGCCCGTTCCCTTTGGTGGCCCAAAATGAGAAATATGTTAAAGACTTTGTTCAAGTGTGTACTAGCTGTGCTCAATCTAAAATTCTAGAAACCTCCCCTGTGGCCTTCTTCAACCCATCCCCATTCCGTCCACACCGTGGACCCATCTATCCATGACTTTATTGTTGAACTTCCACCTTCCAATAAAAACACAGTAAATGGGTGACAGTGGACTGCTTCAGCAAAATGGCCCCAATCTACCATCTTCAACAGAGTTACCTCAACTATTTATTTCTCATATCTTCGCTTTCATGGACTCCCTTCTGAAATATATCTGACAGAGGTACTCAATTTGTTTCCAAATTTTGGAGAGCACTTGTAAATCCATGAAACATCAAGTTACAATTTCTTCTGCTTACCCCCACAGTCCAATGGGGCTACTGAACGCACTAACCAGTCTTTGGAACATATATCGTTGTTGTTACTTTTCCTATACTCAGGATGATTGGTCGACCTTCTGCCTTGGGCTGAGTTTGCCCCATAACAATTCACCTCATGCTTCTACTGGGAAATCTCCTTTTTTGTGTGTCTTTGGACGAATCCTAGATGTTTTCCTCAAGACTTTCTTTTTACATCGGTTGGAGATAAAGTGTGGCTCTCCTCTGCTCATATTAATCTTACGGTTCCTCCTACGGGTCTAATTATTGGTCCTTTTCCTATCCTGGAATTAGTCGGTCCGGTTGCTGTCGCCTCCAACTTCTTCCAACATGCGGATTCCTAACGTGTTTCATATTTCTCTATCAAGCCAGTATGCTCTAATCAGTATTCCACATCTCTACTACCTCCCGTTCCAATTTCCGTTGATGATCAGCAAGAATTTGAGGTCGAGAAAGATCTTGGACTCTAGATTCTTTAGGAGGTCTCTTCAGTATTTGGTCCACTGGAAAGGATTTGGTCCTGAGAAAGAGCTTGGATTAAAGGAAAGCTAAACATCGTTTTTTCAGATCCTAATGTGAAAGCTTTTCCCCAGAATACCTACACGTTGAAAGATTTTTCTCTAGTTATTTGCATTTAGTAGATAGATTCTGTAAACAAAGGAGGCTTCCATGTTGTTGCAGTAAACTCATAGCCCATGTTGGCTTCAAAGAGCCACCACCCCCTGACCCCAGGATTCACTGTCTCTAGGGCCAGGTCTAGCATCTTTTCTTTGAGTGAAAGATAAAGTATCTAAATGTAACTGTGATTGCAGTTGAGTTGCTGGTGCGCACCATGTAAAGCTGTGTGTTTAGGAACAAAAACGACAAGAAGTCACAATTCAAATCCCTAGTTACTTATGAAACAGTAAACATGGTCTACTGCCTGAGTTTAGTGCTTTGTTTTGTTTGTTGTTTCCATGTTTCTAAAAATATGAAGTTTCTACAAGTACAAACTTTATTTATAGCAGCTCTGTTACTTACCAACCAGCGTGAATTGATGACAGTCTTCCAGTAGCAATACCAAATAATGAACTGATTTTACTTGCATTTACTTCTATCGATTGAGAGTTACCTGTGGCGTGTTCTGTAAAGTGATGGTTAGGAAAAAATCAGACTATTGGGACACAGGTTTGATTCCCATGTTCCCTTTTTTGTTTTATTATGTGTCTAGCAAAAGAAAAAAGACTCTACATGTACTGGTTCATTACTTATTGCCCATGTGGCATAGAGGTAGAAAGCTTTCTTTTAGAAAGACACAGTAATAAGGGTGCTGGTTCGATCTTCGATACTTACTTTTTTATTTTTACTGAAATGTTAAATGTTCTGTTTCTTTCACTGCTAGCAAAGACATACACTGCAAAGATTAGTTCTTTTTTTGTATGAAAAGCATAGAATTTATCATTGTTAGGGACAGGAGCATTTCTAATGTGTTACCAAAAACTGTACTATCTGTGTTAGTGTCAGAGGGAGGGATCTGAGCTGTAACATGATTGGCTGTCAGCTTCCAGGAAGCAAGACTGCAGTTTCCTGTGAAGTGTCGGGGCACACT
Source organism: Hymenochirus boettgeri (assembly GCA_019447015.1). Classification (NCBI taxonomy): domain Eukaryota; kingdom Metazoa; phylum Chordata; class Amphibia; order Anura; family Pipidae; genus Hymenochirus; species Hymenochirus boettgeri. Next base: position 48,519,906 of record CM033473.1, read on the forward strand.
TAGGGGTGTTCCCAGATAAGGTGAATTAGGGAGCTGACCTTAGTACTCACAGGTTATTTTCATAAATCACCCAGCATGCACAGCAAAGGGAGACATGAGACACAGCTTGTTGTGTGTTTGTGAATGTGTCTTCTATGAGACAATGGTTGTTTGGGATTTAGCTCCATCATCAGAGACTTACCTTGCCAGTCCATCATCAGAGACTTACTTTGCCAGCTCCACCATCAGAGAATTACCTTGCCAGCTCCATCATCAGAGACTTACCTTGCCAGCTCACCAGAGATACATTGCCAGCTCCTCATCGAGACTTACCTTGCCAGCTCCATCATCGTGACTTACCTTGCCAGTTCCAGTATCATACTCACCTGACCTGTTCAGACTGTTTCTGCCTTGCCTGTTCCCCATTCTGCCTTCTCTCAGCAGCACCCTAGTGCCATTCGTCAGACAGTTCAAAGTAATCTCTTGTATACAGTTCTGCCATACAACAGCCATCGGAGCGCCTCCTCCTAAAGCGTACTCATAATGTAGCCGGCCCTCCCGGACGATTATTACAATAATGTAATGTTAAATAGAATATATTTTTTTTCTAATAATTATCAGCATTTTTTTGATTTAGTGAGAACTTTTAAAAATTTCAGAAAAAATTAAATAAACCAGATGAGAAAAAACAACACATACAGTATAAAGGTACGTAAAAACCATAACATTGATCTACTAATATGTAACTATTCCAGGAAGGGAAATGAAGATTATTCTATTGCTACACAATGTTTCTGACCTTGATGTCTGTTATCTCTGTAATATCTGTTTGTAGAGTGAATTTGTTTTTTTATCAGTACTAAGACCTAGGACTTCAACAGGGCACTCAGAGCAACTCATTGGCTTTAATATAGGTTCTCTACAATGAGGCTAAATAATATGTTGTAAACTTAGATGAGCTTCTTTCTGCTTTAGAGATAAGATTTATTCATTGTCTGGGTAGGGTTTTTCTTTAGTAGGTTCACTGTAAAGATCACAACGGATGACAGATTATGTAAAGACTGGGTTGTTTCAGCAGTAGATAGGTAATAGGAAAACCAATTAAGGCATTTGTTAGCTGAGAGGTCAAAGTTGTATTCCTGACATTGAAGACTTATAAAATGTAAATCTTCTATGGGGGCCACTGGGCTTCTAACCCGTCGGAGTGTATTTGTTAAGTAATAATTAATTGAGGATCTTCATTATCATCTGGTTTTGAAGGCTGTAGAAATTTATTGCATTGTAATCTCCCCTTATGTAGTTGCAGACTATGCTGAGGCGTGCAGTCGATTGGAAAAAAAAAACACGTTATGTAGTTAGCCTGTGCCAACAAAATCTACAGCAGAGCGTGAAATCATTTTGCTAATTCTTACAGGTTTATTAACTCAAGTAAAAAATGGTTTTATGTAGAAAAAATGCTCCTTATTGAATGTCTATCTCAATTATACTGAAATAATCTTAAAAAAACAACAACATTGGATTTCCATGAATTAAAGTGTTAGGTTCTTTAAATATGAGATTTTTTTTTACAGACGTATATTGAAAAACACAATAAGTTGCCATGTTTCATTTTCCTTGTGAATTGTCCCTGTGAACAAAAGAAAATAGTTAAATGTTTTTTATAAGGCATCATCTGAATATGATGTCAAACAGCTCTGTAGCAGTGCACGACCTTACTGCTGCTGGCACACATTTAGACCAGATCTCCAAGATGCCTGTTCTGTCAGATAAGATTGGATGCACTACTGCTGGGGCAGGCTAACAATACCCCATTTTCAGAGTGACATCTATTTTGCAAAGGCTTAATATTTTATTTTTCTCCTTTAATATGAGTTTAAAGGCAGTCAACCCTTTAAAAAAGTTTTTATATAATATGTTCATGTTCCCCAGCCCCAACCGCTATAATTATATCATCAGAAAGTCCCCTGATCATTACTTACCTTACCTATCTCCTTCGTCGCACTGCCCGGCCCTCTGCTTGCACTGAACTGCAAGCAGGGGGCGGGACCGGCAGTCGCGTCTTTGTTGGCGAGAGGCAGTTTAGTTTTGGGGTGTTGGACATGCCCTTTAAATGCACAACAATTGTTGCTTAATATGCACATGTACATTATTTAAAAACTCTTCTTCTCTTCTTGAGACAGAGGCCAGTGCTTAAAAAATGACCCAATCTTAGGTCAATGCTACGTGTTTCTTGTTTCTTTTTAGCGATGAGTCTCAGTTTAGATGTGGGATTTGGTGAAACTTTTGGAGTTTTCAACAGGGACCTTTGACAAAATTGGTGTTTAAAAGTCTAAAATTCAGAGTGGTAAGTTGAAAATCAGTCCTAAGGGAGCTAAGTTCATTGTTTCCTATTTTTGCTGATTCCCTCGTCGGAAGTGTGCCTCTGGACTGGAAAAAAGCTGAGTAATTCCAATATTCACAAGGGTAGTCGTCACAGCCAGGTGATTACAGGCTGTAAGTTTAACTTCAAAGGTGGGGAAGATCTGGAAAGTTTTATGGGGAACATATTCTAGAGTATATTTCAAAGGGGCAATGATTTTGTTAAACTAACTTGCTTGGTTTTTATGAGGAAGGGAGTAGGAATAGACTCTGGCATAGCAGTAGATGTAGTATACTTGGATTTTGCTAAGGCTTTTGATACAGTCCCCCATAGGCAACTAATGTATAAACTAAGGTCTGTTGGGCTAAGGTGGCACTTGTACATGGATAAAAAGTTGGTTGATAGATTGGATGCAGTGAGTAGTTTTTAATGGGGCTTCATCCATATAAGTTCTAAGTGGGGTGCCACAGGGTTCTGTGATGGGCCACTTGTATTCAATCTGTTTATTAATGATTTGGATGTGGGTATTGTCAGCAAAGTTTCTGTGTTTCCTGACGAACAAAACCAAGGATGTACAATCATTAAAGGTGGATCTGAATAAATTGTGCTGCTAAGTGGCAGATGAGACTCAATGTTGATAAATAAGGTGATGCATTTAGGAATAAAAAATCCTTGTGCTGCTTATACTATAAATGGCTCTGTGTTAAGTGAGTCCCAGTGAATAGGGATCTTGGAGTTGGTGGATAACAAACTTAAAAGTAGCAAGCAGTGCCAGGTAGCAACAGCTAGAGCCAGCATGATATTGTCGTGTAAAAAAGAGGTATGGATTAAAGGAATAAAAATGTTATTCCACCCTCTTTGCAAAGCATTGGTAAGGCCTCATTTGGAATATGCAGTGCAATTTGGAATCCTGCGACAAAAAGGACATCTTGGAAATGGAAAGGTTCAGAGACAGACAACTTAAATAAAAAGGGAATGGGGGAGCTTTTTTATGAAGATAGATAAGTTACAATTTCTACACTAGAGAAAATGCGTTGATGGGGATATGATTACTGTGCATAAATACATAAGCGGGCCATATAATAAAACCTGAGGCATTGTTCACCAAAGAACATGTCGAGGAAACGCAGACATCCCGAGAGAAAAGAAGTTTAGTTTCGGAAAGGGGTTTTCACTGTGAGAACCATAAAAATATGGAACTGTTTCCATGGAAGTTGTGATGTTCATTGGATAGTTTAAAAAGAAAGCTGGATGAGTTTCTGAAAAGAAGGAATGTTGCATGTTACTGGTTTGGTCATAAAGTAGAGTTGATCCAGGGATATTTCTGATTGCCACTTGGTTGTCAGGAAGGAATTTCCCCAAACTAATTCTTGTGGAGTTTTTTTTTTGCCTTCCTCTGGATCACATTAGGCAGGAAATGTGGGTTGTATTGCTGAGTAGGTTGAACTGGATGGACGTATGTCTTCATTCAACATCAAATTTATACTATATTACGATTATACTATACTAGTGTTAAGAAGTCAAAATTCTGCAAGAAATTGTGGTTTAAATCCTAATTTTAATTTCGTGGAATTTCAAGACATTCTGCTGTGAACCGTGGTGGAATAAAACTGTACGGTTTTATATTCCTTATCTACTGTGCACCTACCATGCAAATTGTGAGTGGTGACGTTACGGAGATCAGTTGTGTGGATTTTACACCTCGATTTTAACAGAAATAGGGCTGATGTAATAAAAGGGGGAAAAGTTTGCTCAGCTTATAATCTGCAGCAACAATCGGATGTATCTAACTACAATGACCATAGAAAAGCAACCATCTTATTGGTTGCTACAAATTAATAGCACAGGCAAACTTTTTCACCTCTAATTGCTTCAACCCTTAAAGTTTTGTAAGAAACTGAACGTTTAATTTATTGAATCAGATGTGCGGCGCAATATCCAAAAAGTTTTGTAATTTGCAAAATGTATTACGCAAGATCGAGTCTATTATTGATTGCAGATGATCCAAAAATTAGATTATTGTTGGACAAAGCATACAATCTACAGTTTCAGCTGACAATCTACAGTAGCAGCATGTTTTTTATTTATAAGATTAAAGGGGTAAAACCATCAGACAGAGAGATCTGACCAATAAAACTAGAAACAGCAACAAACATTTAAAGAAGTGTAAATTAAGTGTAAATATATTATGGACTAAGGACAAAACGTATAGTCTAATAGTCTAGTAATAGAATAGTCTAATACTATTCTTACTAAACAATATAATCTAATGGTGTAGATAGATTAAGAACACTGCCCCTACATGATATTTTAAATATACAGGTTCCGAAGTTCATCAGAACTTCCATATTTCCATATTTTCGTTAACCTCAAAATGAGAACTACTTTCAAGGGTAACGGGGCTAATTCGAGGGTTTGGAGGCTACATTTTAGGGTTACCAAGGCTACTACTTAATTATAAATAAGAACATGGACTATTTTGCTCTAAACTGTGCCTCTGACTTGAGTACGCTTGACCTGATGAAGAGGGCATAACCCTTGAAAGCTTGTCAACTAATAAACTTTTAGTCCTTGAGACTCTTATTGTTAAATGTTATGTTTAGGGCATATTAATAATGTTATAGAGAATTAATGATTGGCAGTAGGAGATAGAGAAGGTTCTGAGGTTACAACAAGAAAATTGAGAAGAACGGGAAAAAAGGATACTTTAAAGCACTTAACATACTGTACTTATAAAAAACCTAGAAAAGCGTTTGGCAACTTTTTGCAAACTGTCCCCCCAGCCCTCCCCCCAGTTGACAGGATGACAGACAGGATTTTGCAGATACTGTATGTCATCCTTTAAAGATCTTTCAGGTGTCTACCTAGCTTTAGTCCAGCAGGGACTAAATTCCTTCTAGAATCTACAAAGCCAGTATTGAATACCATAAGGGAGATCTACCCAAAGCAATATCCCGGAATGAGTTCTAATTAGAAATTGGTTAGGTGTGAGGCAGAAAAGGATACTGAACTACTAGATAGTTTAAACTAGAAAACCCCTGATTCTCCACCCTCATAATAACATCTTTTAAGAAGAATGGCCTCTTTAAAATATGTTGGTATATCCTACTTTGTCCTCTGAATTAATTAATCTATGCCTGCTATGCTTCTGGATGCCTCATGGAAACTGAGCAATTTAGAAACCTGTACTGAGCCTGTACTGAGCCTGGGCATGCTCAGAAGAGGCAGACAGGGGATTAACAGTCAGTCATTGGCTGTGATGTCAACTGTCAAATCCATAACTGACAGTTGCTAACTGGACTGCTTTAAAGGAGAACTATTCAATTTTTTAAAGCTAGTGAAAGTTTTTCTCCCTAGAACACCTATACATTGTTAGATTCTTCTCTAGTAAGTTGCATTTAGTACATGTGGAAATAGATTCTGTTAATAAGAGGTTTCCATGTTGTTGCCATACACACCCACAGCCCATAAGTCATCAAGAACCACGCTCCCTGACCCAGTATCACTGTCTCTATGCACATAGTGTTTTCCTATACAGATGTCTCCACACCAATATGGAATCCCTGATAAGACTTTGAGTTGCTGGTAAATAACTGCACGGTAAAGCTAGGTACACACACTAGTGATAAAGCCCCAATACCGTTGGTTCGGGGATTTCTGCTAGTGTGTATGAGGTTTTCCCTGACAAGCATGCGGCCGTGTCCAGTGGTGAGCAATACGTGGTATGAGGTAAAAAAAAACAACCAAGTCCCAATAATAAGATCCAAACCCCCCAATATGGTGGGTAAAGTTTACCCATGTTCCAATCAGATAGATATATGTCAGCTGATGATAAATAGTACCATTTGTAACACTCCACCCCTTTTTAGAAATCTTTGAGTGTTGGATTGTCTATGTAACAAGCTGGGGCTAGCCCAATTAAACAGTGTATCAGTGTGAAAGATAAAATCGACCCTTATCCTGTGTGCACCTATGTGGAGTCCCCACGGCTGTCTCCTCAGTAATTGCTATGCAAGTTAAGCTGTAGCTCCTGTCCATAGTTCTCACTATCCGAATGTCTATTTGGAGATTAGCTCGGATGGCCTTGGCAGCTATCTTACTTCTGTATATTTTCAATGCCATACCTTGGCTTAAGGTCGGAGGTTAGCGGCTCCACTCTTGATGCTCCAGTGTTGTTACGAACCACGTGGTTTGAAAAAAGGGAATGTTGGAGGAGTGTCCTCCTATGTGTTTCGGCTCGCTGCTGTCATCAGGGATGCTGGACATTGTTTTATTATGTGCTTCAGATATTGGTATATCTATAAGTGTTTTTAGATTGTAGAGATTTGTTATTAACATTGTAGGTATATTGTTTGGGTTTTTTAGACCCAGTTAAATTATTTATTATTACCCCACTGGCAGGGGCCAATTAAGGGTTATGTTTTAATCATAGTTATATAGGTATATTGTGTGGGGTTGACCTTTTTATTCATATGTGCATGTTAATAGGTATATATTTATATGGTTCATCCTTGTTTTATATTCTATTAGCACGGAATATTTTGTGTATATTATTAACTTTTTTATTAACGGACATTTATAAATATGCCCCTATATCTTTTGCTAGAAAACAACAAAACACAAATCCTCTGTACGTAGAGACAGTGACTACTTGGGTCAGGGGGCTTCAAGGGATGTAAGTAGTGCTGTACAGTTTAGTTGTCCTTTAGAGGGGCCTGCCATTCTATTTACCCAGACTGCTTTCTCCAGTTTATCTTTTTCAGTATTTGGTTGCTCTTTGGCTGACAAGCTCTGACTTTCCAGACTGGGGTTACCTTGGTTGGAAGGCTTTTCATTCATGTGATCACAGTAATGAATACTAAAACAACTTTATATATAATGTATGCAATTGCACAGATAATATGATATTGTATGGGTACTAGGAATGTGCATTGATTACCTTTTCTTTGTTTGAATTAATTATGGACCATATCAGTAGCAGAATTTATATTTATCCCAAAGAGTGCTCCCACTGTCCTTCTATTCCTTGGCTGATAAGCTCAGACTTTTATACATTTGGCAGGCTGTGGCTCCTCCTTTTATAATTGGTTGAAAGTGATAGGCTAAGACTTTGGGGCGGCCTTATATGGAGTTCTCTCAGTTCCAGAACCTAAGAATGTTTGAAGAGCCAACCTAATCTTATTTAATTTATTAGTGACGTCTGTCTATAGGCGCTTCACACTGCAAAACCAGAGGCCTATGCTACACTGATGATGGCTCAATAAAGCTGAAACCGGTCTGTGGTTGGCTCTCTGGTTTTGCATTTAGCTCGAGGAAAGCTGTAAAAACCTTTTATTAGGTGAAGCATTTTGTAAGGCCTACCATGGAAATAACCTAGATGTCTCCATTCATTATTTGTTTATACTGAAGGTGAGGTGCAAAGCCTAATTCTCTCCCTATCTTATTTAATTTATTAGTGACGTCTCTCTATAGATGCTTTACTCTGCAAAACCAGAAGCCTGCACTACACTGATGAAGGCTCAATAAAGCCGAAACCGGTCTGTGGTTGGCTCTCTGGTTTTGCATTTAGCTCGTGGAATACTGTAAAAACCTTTTATTAGGAAAGCATTTTGTAAGGGCTACCATGGAAACATGAAATTTACCCAGAAGTCTCCATTCCTTATTTGCATATATTGAAGGGGATCTGTGAAGCCTATTTCTCTTCCTATCTTATTTAATTTATTAGTGATGTGAAGAACCACCAGTGACTCCACATATACCTAGGAGTCTCCCATGCACTTAGCTTCCAGTCAGAGGGAGGCCAGCAGCTTTACTATATTACACCCTCCCGCTCATGTAAATGCTAAATGCAACTAAATAATATGATATACAGGTGAAGCATATAGAAAACACAAGTCTAATGCTGTGAATAGTGCTGTGAATAGGTATAATGGTGAAATAAACCTGCACTATTCACAGCATTAAACCTGTGTTTTCTATATGCTCCACCTGCTTATTTAGTTATCGGAAGCCATGGGTGAGACTTATATTACTCCAGATTTAGACACCCTAGTTGTACAGACCTGAAGTTATTAAATGCTAAATGCAGGCATCCTCTCTTGGAACATGAAAAAACAAAACAGTACTGTCTTACGCTATTGCATGCTGGGTCCCCATCATCCCTTGCACTAAACGCAGTCAGGGGGTACCAGTGCTTTATATTAAAGGCATAGGACCTCCCATAAAAGGGGCGTGTTGAGGGTGCTATTACCAGTAGCACAAAGTGCTACTGATCTGTTTGACCAGATCAGTAGCACTTCCGCTAAATGTAGTTTTAAATTAGCCTAATTGGAGTGCTTCCACAATCCTTGTATTGTATGTATTTATTGGGAGGCTTGGTCAAGCCTCCATGTGGTAAGCACCCCCAACACGCCCCTTTTATGGGAGGTCCTATACATTTAATAATAAAACACTCGATGGCCGCATGCCTATTTTAAAAAGCCAAAGGGCTGGGGGAAGGGAGAGAGCCTGTTATATGGATCCAGTGTGTAAGAATAAAAATGCAAAAGTTTGCTAATCGTAATTGAAATAAAAGAAATTGAAAAGGTTAGGCGTTAGGACCTTCCAGACTGGGGTTCCTTGACGTGGTTGGAAGGCTTTTCATTCATGTGATCACAGTAATGTTACTAAAACCCCTTTGTTATAAAGTATGCCAGTTGTAGATAATATGATATGTATGGGGCCTAGGAATGTGCATTGATTATCTTTTCTATGTTTGTATAAATGTTTGGCCAGATCAGTAGCACTTCCACTAAATGTAGTTGTAAATTAGCCTAATTGGAGTGCTTCCACAATACTTGTATTGTATGCAATTATTGGGTTTTGCGCAAGCTACATTCGAGGGTTACATTCAATTTTGGGGGTTACCGAACCATACTTTCGAGGGTTAGCGAAAATAGAACCATAAATTCGAAGGTTACTGAAAGCAAGCGATACTTTCGAGGATTATCGAAAATGAACTATACTTTCAAAGGTTACCAAAAGTCAAGGCTACATTCGAGGGTTGGCGAACGATACATTCTAGGGTTAGCAGAAACAATCCGTACATTGGAGGGTTATTGAAAACGAACAATACTTTTCGAGGGTTAGCAAACAATGCATTCTAGGGTTAGCGAACGGTCCGTAAATTCGATAATTATCGAATTTACTATAATTATCCAAAATACAGCCATGAGTCCAGAAAAAGGAACTAGTTCGAACCAGAACTAGTTTGAGTTCATCCAAACTCATAAAGGTTTGCTCAAACTCAGGTTTTTTGTCCATCTCTATTGGCATATAGTGAAAGGAGCATACCCACAGATAACTGAATTTATGAAGCCGCCACTGGTCTCATACAGGAGGGGATGCTCTTTGGGTAGTGTCACGAACTCCAGTTCGCTGGGCACGTGATCTGACCAATCAATCAGTAATTGCTGCCACCACTGAGCACTTCTTCTAGCCGTGCAGAAGCCCAATCCCTCTTGACTCACTGACTATGCACACCCCTGTTCTGGCAGCTAAATGGTTAACAATACACCATTCACTCCAGCAACTAACTGTTTAATTAGCATCAGTCATTCACAAGCAGTCACAGAGTAATTAGCATTTATACTAGCAAAGCATTCCATACACCTAAAGATCACTCAACCACAGATAAACTTATAAGAGGCTAACTGAGTTCTTTTAGAGCATCAAAGACAAAACTTATTAAATTTTAGATTTAATGTTCCAAAAGGTGGACATGGTGCAAATAATACAAAAATAAAAGAAAATGGTGTTACAATAAAATGACATACAATAGGTACAAACAGTTATATAAAATAAAAAGGATAAAAATATTCACAGATCCTAACTACTCACTAGAAGTCCTGTGTCTCGGGGCAAGAAGGAAACA
>CM033473.1:48530202-48703570 GCA_019447015.1 Hymenochirus boettgeri
TATGATCCATACCCATTTAGCATGACCCCTCAGTATGAACAAAGTTAAAGGGGCTACAGTGGTTTTTTAAGCCCATTGATGTAACCATCCCCTACTTAGCATAGGTGGGAGCGTTAGGAATTTCCAGATTTAGACTTATCACAATCCTTCATTCCCCCTCAGTTAGGCAGATTCTTTATAACTTTGATATTGTACATTGTATAGACCACATATTCCCTCCTTGTAGTAATTATGGACTTCTACAATACCAAACACGACCTGTGTAATAAATCTATTTCCCAGATATTAATAACTCACCTTGGCAAGGGAATAAGGTCTCCATTTTGGGTATAATTTTAATGGGCCTACTTTCCCATTCACAAATATATATTGGTTGCATCTCACATATTCCCATACAATAATATATTTATTTTACATGTATGACTGTCCTTAAGGTGAGCTCTTTGTAACGGGCTGTAGAGAATTCCAGATACACTGGTCGGCCCTACATTGTCTAGAAGAGAAGGTCTTGCTCTATCTTGAAACATACATGGTAGTCCCTCTTATGTGAGGTTATAATGTATACTAAGACGGGTTCAGTGAAGCCATTTTCTGTTCTATGTTATAAATGATTGTGGTAAGGTGTAAACTGATTGATAACCAATGTTGAGCCTAAAGAAGGGGCTTGTGTACCCTTGAAATGTCGCTCTTGTAGTTGTATTATTTATAATATTGATGAAAAAAGCATGATAAAGAAATTGTGGTGAGTTCTGCCTCATATATATATATTTATGTATGTATATTGGATAGTGCAAAAAATAAGGCAACAGCACAAATCATAAAAGTCTAACTGTATTAAATTTTGACCACACATCAATCCACACAACATTTCAGTGGATAAAGTGCCTGAAGAAGGCATTATCTGAATGCGTATTCTATGGTCATAAATAAACACATTATTTACACAGTTCTCATCATTTTTATCCATGCAGAACCCTTTGAAACTATTTTTGATTCAAAATATTGAAATATTTTTATTTATCTCATTCTTACTAGTCATCAATTCATCAAAGTGCAAAATTCATACAAATAACAGATAGATCAATAAATCTATGAATATGGAATCCTAGTCAGGTATAACAAAAAAAGAAGATGGGTGCTTAGGACACATGCAGTTATGTCAGATTCAACAATTGTTGTACCAAAATTTTCCTTACAGGTAAATCAACAACACAGTTCATGAGAGTCAATAAAGTGCCACAGTATTTAAAGGGGAACTGTGGTCCAAAAATGACTTGAGGTAAATTGAGGTAAATTGATAGGAATTGCTCCCCTAAGATTTTTTGCAATGTATTTCCATGTTGTTGCATAGTTTTGAAGATATTTACATTTTGTGTGTGATATAGCAGCAGCATCACCAGTCCCCTGCACTCCCTGCTCTGAAACTGTCAGTCAACTTGTTCTGTGTCTCCTCCCTCCCCTTTGCAGCCCCCTGGTCCCTCCCACTCATGGACCTCATGGTCCCTCCATTGCAGGCCCCCCATGCCCATTATCTTACAGCCTCATGTGGCCCTGCCACTTGCGGGTGCTGTGGCCCCACCAACCATGGTGCTGTGGCCCCGCCCACCCGTGGTGCAAAGCTCCACCCACCCGCTGGTTGCCTAAGCCCCTCCATCACAGGTGTCTAAGCCCCGGCCACTTGCGGGTGCCATGGGTTTCTTAGGCCACTCCTACAGAAACCCTGTGGAATCAGCCTTTTCAGGCAGAATGAGAACTCTGCCTGAAAAGCTGTTTCACAGTGAAAGAGAAGGCCTGTAGATTCCCTTACCTTCTCTGTTAGGCTTCATACAGCAGAGAGGAGGAGGGACTTCCTGTCTCCCTCACACACCGAGGGATCTGAGGTGTTCACGCCGGCGACTTGCAGGAGAAGCCTCATGAATGTCACAAGTCAGCCTCCCACCCTTAACTTTCTGGTCAGTCATTTCTGTATAGCTTAGGCTGTGGAGCACGAAGAGAGGTGTGATGGCTCGTTTTAAAGGTAGGAAACTGGCCTTTCATTTAAACTTAACTTGTTTGGAGACCACAGTTACCCTTTAGTGCAACATGCTCTAAATTTACAGTATTTGCTCAATAAATATTTAATTTTACTCAGTCAGAGAGTAGTCAAACAAAGAGCACAGTGCTCTTAGTATAATACCTAGCTGCCTTTCTCTGTTGTAGCTAAATAGCCAATCCCTTTCATGTCCATAGTCAGTGCTTCTCAATATACATGAGTCAGGAGGGAAGCAAAAGAGCTCAGCTGTGTAACACCAAGTGGAAGACTGTAGTAAAAGGTACAGGAACCAGGGAAAGTTACCTTCTTGCACTCCTCTTGTGGCTTCTGAATAGCTATTGGCTGCTATTTCCTATAGCTGAACATAGAAAGATAGGAAAATCAGAAATATTTGGATCAAGTTATTCCTAAACTTAGATTGGCACAATGCAATATTACCGATATCCTTTAACTTTTAAAAAGTATTTCATTGTTTAAATAAAGAAACCTACTTGCTTGGCATTATCTAGAACTTGTGCAGTACAGCTGTGTACTTGTGGAATAAATTTAATCTAATACAGTTATTTCAAACACAATCACTGTCCTCTGGGAAAAACTAATAGTGTTCTGCTCCTTCCAACACAGTAAACGTAGATATTATATGATAGGTTAAACACAAGTGAACCTTAGCAAATGTTCTTAAATGTAGAATTTAGTACAAAGGAAAAATTCATGGGAATTCTGACCTACGATTGACTTTGTTCTAAAAAGAACAGCAAGGCAGTTCAGTTTACAGGAAGCATGTCTCCTTAAGATCTCAGTTTTTTTATTGCTCGGGTCAGCTGTGTGGTTTCCAAGTCAGGAGGAGATCAGGGTATTAAATCTATTCACCTTCTTTTTTCTTCTTGGTAAGAAAAGATTTAAAAAAAAATAAATAAAGTATTTCATTGATATTGAATTAGCTCATACGTGTGACCTCAACACGTGCAAATACCCAGATCTCTGTAATGAAATAAATATCAAATATTGTGTACTCTAAAGGACCAGTTTATGTTTAATGGCACATTATTGTTTTTACATATTGAGTAAGGAATATTCCTATTGGCTTAGAATCTTTACCCTTGCATAGGGTGTGGAAAATAGTTCCCTACAAAGTCCTGTTACCTATTTTAAATGATATCCTACAATACCAAATGGAAAACTGTAAGATGGTTTTGGCATGAATTTACAGATACATTTGTTTTTATTTTTAAATTAAAATGAACCCAACATCAGGATGTAAGAAGCAGTTGTGGTTGATCCCAGAGAATGATTACCCATGGTGGTCAGTTGTGGGGAGAAGCAGATTAAACATTACACCAGAAAGTCCCTTGTTTGGATGAAACACATGGTGTTATAATCTGCTTCTCACCTCTGCTACTAACATGGTTATTTTTACTGCCTTGCCCCCCAGGTTACTAATTGTAGTATTATCGTAGGGATATTAATTACACTTGTTTATCTAAACTTTGCCTTTCACTCATAATCTATAATAAATACCTATGCACTTCTACTTAAAGGAGAATAAAGTCTCCAGACAAAATTGTCCCAATAGACAGAGCACATCACAAACAAATACACAAGCTGTGTCTCATCTCTCCCTTTGCTGTGGCCATTGGGGATTTATGAAAACAACCTGTGAGTACTAGGGGTCAGCTCCCACAATCCACCTTAGCTGGGTAAACCCCCAGCTAAGTGTCTGTGACAGGCACATGCTCTTTAGTGCTCAAAGAATCAAAACAAGGAAGTTGCAGCCTTGCTTCCTAGAAGCTAACAGCCAATCACAGTACATCACAGAGATCCCCTCCCTCTCCAGATGCAGAACAGAGATTTCAGTGTTTATTTTCAAACACATTCAATGCTCCTGTCCTAACAATGATATAATCCTTTACTATACAAAAAAAGAGTAAAGTATATTTCATAATAGCATGGATGTAAGAAACGGAATACTAACAAAAAAATAATGTAAGTCTGGGGAATAGAACCTGTAACCTCTACATTACTGTGTCTTCTAAAAAGCAGAGCTCTAGCTAGGCTAATAGAGATAATTTATAGATAGTTTGTACATGTAGATCTTTTACTATGAACATAATAGAACAAATAAGGAACTATAGGGATTAGAACTTGCAACCTTTGGACTGTGTGTTTTCTATAACTGCATCTACAATGTGAGCTATGACTGAGTAAGCTGAACACTTAGGTACATTTAGGAGCTTCATTTTTGCTTGGGACATAATAGAAACAAACAAAAAAAGAAGTCTGGGGTATTGAACTTGTGACGTTCTGAATTGTGTATTATTAAACTGGAGCCTTACCCGGTGCACCACCACTGATCTGGTACATTTGGAAGCTTTTTTTTTCTAAATGATTCCTAAAGAAATGAAATATGGAAGTCCCTAATAAGACTTTGAAAGCTGCTTGTTACCTGCAGTTTATTTTCCCAGCAACTCACACTGAATGGTTAATAGATTATGGTAACAATCAGCTTTCAAAGTCTTTTCAGGGACTTCCATATTGGTGTATAAAATTTGTATAGAAACACTCTGTCCACAGAGACAGTAAATACTGGGTCAGGGGGCGTGGTTCTTTGTGATGACTTCATAGGCTGTGGGTTGTACTGGCAACAATGGAAGCCTTCTTATACAGAATCTATTTTCACATGTACTAAATGCAACTTAATAGAAGAATCTTACAATGTATAGGTGTTCTGGGGAAAAAACTTTCACATTCGATTTAAAAAATTTTAAGTTTAGTTCTCCTTTAACTATTCGATTTATAGTGTTTGATACCAGTATAGCATCTGTACTATGGTTATAATTGGTGGTAAATGCTTTTTTTGACTCTTTGTGTTATTTTTCATCTTCCCACTGTTTATGCATATAAAGAAGTTTTATCTATTTATTGGATTTGTGAGTGCACCCTCTTATCCACTATGTGGTTCTTTGTGTGTGACCCGTAACATCACTCTGTGAACTATACTTTGCATAGCTCGGTCTGGCTTTACAGGGAAAAT
Organism: Hymenochirus boettgeri; assembly: GCA_019447015.1. Lineage (NCBI taxonomy): Eukaryota > Metazoa > Chordata > Amphibia > Anura > Pipidae > Hymenochirus > Hymenochirus boettgeri. The sequence continues at coordinate 48,535,266 of CM033473.1, forward strand.
GGCAGTAAAGACACTGAAGTATTAGTGTAAGGTAAAATTTAATGTGCCAGTTTAGTTCTTTAAATATTATTCTTAGTCATTTTAATTTGAAAAAGGATTTACATTTAAGCTAGACTTGCCTCTCTACAGAGATTAACTTTTTTAGCACAGTATGTTGATTGTGTCAATTCTCTCTGAAGTACTAGTATGTCAGAGCCATCAATAACAAGTCTCAAACAAAACTACACTCTTTAATAAGCTCATCTGTCAGCACTAGACCTTAAATGTCTATCTACGTCTTGTGAAATTTTGGAGCTCTCAGTCTTATCTGAAAACATCCCGTGCCAATCCCTGCCATATAAAACAAATAGCTTCTTTGTATTTTAAGAGAAGAAACACTGTCTCAGGGCTCTGGTAACATTTTCATAAAGAACAGAATTTTTGGCTTTATTTGGTGTTTGGTCACCTGTCTGTAATTAAATATATATGTCTACATATAAATAATATTGCTTAGATTAGATTAACTTGTTGGGGATAATGATCCACACCCAATAAATAACTACTTTGTACAGTATCTAGGGCAGACACAGAAAGATTAGCAACAAAAGTAGACTTTGCACAATCGGAAACATTTTAGGTGCAATTCTCCTGATCTCTTTTCTACCAAGCCATTTTATACAGAACATAAAAGGTATAACATACTCTTTAGTCAAAAGTGCCATTTATTTAAAAGTAAAAAATGTTTCAATGGTTGATCCCCTTCCTTGAGTATTTACTATGTACTGATACATGTATCACAAATAAATTCGGATGTTTACAGCTTAACCCTAAATTGAGTCGACCTCTACCCGCACTTTACTGCTACTTACCTTGTTTCTTTTTTGTACCCAAGAATTAAGCAAATGCATTGGTATACCCCTGCCCTGGACAGTCTAAAGACATCTATAAGAGTTTTATGTGTTTTAATTAAAATATACATTTTACAAATTCAAAATTTTAAAATTCTGAATTAAAACTTTATTTGTCCATTTGAAAAATGAAACTCCTAAGGAAAAAAAAGTACCTACCAAATACTTGAAATTCGTGATCAAAATTCTGAAAAATTCCAATTCAATTAGGTTTAAATCGGATTTTCGGAAATGTAAAGTTTCACAGAATGGCAGTTGGAAAGAAATTCTCCAGTTTCTCATCTCTAGTTGAAAACATAACCAAAACTACCACACATTATTTGCGGTATTTGTACTGAATATTACTTTGCTGAATAGGAAAGGAGAAGGAAAGGTATGTTCTAGATTAATGTCTAGAAGTCTCCAATTATAAAGGTACATAATAAGATACTACACTGATACTCTATGTAGTTTATCTCCTATAATATAAGGTTAAGGTCATTAAAGGGCATGTCCCCCCATTTAAAATTTTTCATATAAATAGTCTTCCTCCCCCAGCCCCAACCGCTATAATAGATTTGTCAGAAAGTCCTCCCTGAACTCTACTTACCTTCCTCTTTACTCTTACTCCGTGGACTGTCCCGTTTCATGCAAGCAGGGGGCCGGACCGGCAGCCACGTCCCTGATAGCTGAGAGGCAGCAATCATGGACGTGGCTGCACTAAACGCCAGGGAGAGAGTAAGGTAAGTAGAGTTCGGGGACTTTCTGACAAATCTATTATAGCAGTTGGGGGCTGGGGAGGAAGACCTATTATAAGGGGCTTTACACTAGGGGGAGGAAGCAACACAGTTGGGAGAGGGAGGGAGAGAGGGGGGAGGGCTGCAATGCGCATGATATGGACTCTGCCAGGCTCCTGGTCGCTAGTTTTTGGGACTTTGGAGGGGCATAGCAGGGCAGCAATTTGGAGCAGAGATGTAAGGTAATGGTTTTTATGCACTACAGAGTGGGGCCAGTAGTGGGTTGAATTATAGTTTTGGGGTGGACATGCCATATATCCTGCAAACCCTTTATTTGATTTTTCCATAGAGTGTCAGACTGGCCCACAGAAAATTAGACCCACACAGGACTGTATCATCAGTTCCCAGGACCAGAAAGGCCAAGATTTTAAGCCTCCCTCCCTTCCACAGGTACAGTACATGAACCCACCCCAGCAACCACTGTGAACAACATAGGATGCGCCCCTGATGAGAGCAAAAAATAATAAAATAGGTTAGTTTACAATGACAATCCTTATATTAAAACCCTTAAAACACTTACATGTTAAATGTTTACCCCTCTAAATATTGTAATGTTATTGTCAGGAAAGTGTGTAGTGACTTGGCAAGAATGGGTAACTATTGGTATTAGTTCTTGCAAAGGACCAATAAAAATACCATTCTACCCTGGAACGTCCTATTGTTTATATTACGATTAGTGAAGCATGGAACCAGATCTCTTTTCCAGACAATATGGGGCAAACCGTGCATCTGGAATTCTCTTCAGTTAGGGTCTGGTGGGGTACCCTAAGAGGTATCATTTTAAGGACAACCATACATGTAAATAAATGTATTTCGGTGTTTTTGGGGCGTCTTTAAGGCCATAACTTAAAGTGGTGGCAGCGGGTACCGATTGATTCATCAGATCACGTGCCCAGTGAACTGGCGTTCGTGACAGTTATAAAAGGATTCAGTGTGGTGGGGTGGTGGGTAGGATTGGCAATGTCTGGGCTGGCAGTGGGGGAGAATGGTTTGGGATGCTGCCATTTCCAGGCCCTGATTGTTGAATCATTGTGTTGGGGGTTTCCCTGTGTTTGGGTTCTACCAGGCCGGAGGTCCTGTTCCTATTTCCACATGGGGCCCTTAGGTTGGGTACACACCATCCAGTTTTTCCGGCCGTCCATTCGATATTGGCGTGTCAGGGCAAAAGTTTGGATGGTGTATTTTCTGGCAACTGTGACTATCTGGGACCGCATGATTGGTTGCAGCAAACTGTAGACCATGGCTAATTTTGCCACAACTGACAGTGATTACCACTTACCAGCCTTAGGTTTGTAGTTATACAACATGTCATTCGTTCGATCTAAAACGCTAGTCTTTGCTGATATTTATCTTTTCCTTTTCTACTGTTTTCCATGATGTACCCATGTTGTGTATCCATTATTATATTTTATTTACATAATATATATGGCAAAAAGATTCAAAATAAGTTTGAATAATTCATTTAAATCTCGTCATAGAATATATTTAGACTTCGGTAGAGTTATCAAGGCTTGATAAAGGCTCCACGCACAGAGCCGACGTTGCCATTATGTGCTATATTTAATAACTATTTTGAAGAAATCCTGGGAGTGCTCCTGAACTCTACCGAAGTCTATCTTACTAATCTACAGGAGGCACCCAGGTTTACAATTGAATGTATTTGTGTTTCAGAGTGCCACTCATATCGGTTGGAATAGAATTATTTATACATTGCAATACGCACCAGAATTTTGAAAGCATATATCAGCGGAAACATGCCATCGGTTTTGCAGACTTTTCTGAATTTTTGTAAACCTAATGAACTTTCACGGATCATTTATTTCCTACAGATATTAAATGCAAGCCCAGTAAATATCTGCAAAGTTACTTCAGAGCTTTTGAAAGTGCTGACCTAGCCAGGGGCACTGGGATTTAAATTAGGGTACTGCAAAACAGATGGTTGAGAATGATAGTTCATTTATCAAGAAAATTCCCTTGAGCATATGTTCGTCTTTGATTTTGGTGATCAAGTGCTAATTGTCAAAATATATATTCAATGATTCCTGGTAAATGCCTACAGTATTTACAACAGATATGTTATTAGCTGTCAGATGTCTCTTGTATATCCTGTGCAGAAACAAATCTAAATGGAGTATTATACATTACATACAACTTTATTGTAAACTTACCATGTATTCATTAAAAGTACTGTTGCTAAGAATACTTTTAGTGTATAATTTTTAATCATCTTTGGTTAAAATGCCTGGTCTGGAGAAAGCCAGGAATCTGCATGAAAGAATCTGCAAGGTTTACTGGACATTGATTTCATCACTGTTTTTGTTAATTGTCGCAGTCATAGAAAATGACTACAAAAAATAAGTACAGATTATCAAATAGTTAATATGGATCAGCACAGGTCTTTGTAGCACAATAGAATATAGGGTGCATGCATCTTTGGAGAATGGTACAGCCCCCTTGGCATATATTGAACATATGTTTCACATCATAATGAAATATGATGTGAAATGAATATCCTATTCCTTTACCAAGCATAATTTGACTAGATAATTTGCACGTACTAATAAGGTTAACCTAATCACATGTTACAAATCAGATGTAAATATGCGTCCAATAGAAAAAGTTAGGACACTTACCTTAAAGAAACACAGTACGTCATAATCTTTATTTAGCCATTAGGCCACAAAGTATTTAGTTATGGATCCAGTAAACCCCTCTTGTTGGAGTTTGAATTCCATATTACCTTCGCTCTAATGTTTATTTACTTGTTCTGATACCTAATGTTTGATGTCAAACATATGCCATGCCCCTATCTAATGTTTAGGAACACGTAATGTGTAAGTGTTTACAACAGATGCGGCGGGAAGGTATGAACAAAGTTAAAGGGGCTACAGTGGTTTTTAAGCCCATTGATGTAACCATCCCCCTTCTTAGCATGAGGTGGGAGCGTTAAGGAATTTCCAGATTTATGACTTATCACAATCCTTCATTCCCCCTCAGTTAGGCAGATTCTTTATAACTTTTGATATGTACATTGTATAGACCACATATTCCCCTCCTGTAGTAATTATGGACTTCTACAATACCAAACACGACCTGTGTATAATACATATTTCCCAAGATATTAATAACTCACCTTGGCAAGGGAATAAGGTCTCCATTTTGGGTATAATTTTAATGGGCCTACTTTCCCATTCACAAATATAATATTGGTTGCATCTCACATATTCCCATACAATAATATATTTATTTTACATGTATGACTGTCCTTAAGGTGAGCTCTTTGTAACTGGCTGTAGAGAATTCCAGATACACGGTTCGGCCCTACATTGTCTAGAAGAGAAGGTCTTGCTCTATGCTTGAAACATACATGGTAGTCCTCAATTTATGTGAGGTTATAATGTATACATAAGACAGGGTTCAGTGAAGCCATTTTCTGTTCTATGTTATAAATGATTGTGGGTAAGGTGTAAACTGATTGATAACCAATGTTGAGCCTAAAGAAGGGGGCTGTGTACCCTTGAAATGTCGCTCTTGTAGTTGTATTATATATATATATATTGATGAAAAAAGCATGATAAAGAAATTGTGGTGAGTTCTGCCTCATATATATATATGTATGTATGTATATTGGATAGTGCACAAAAATAAGGCAACAGGCACAAATCATAAAAGTCTAACACAATGTATTTAATTTTGACCACACATCAATCCACACAACATTTCAGTGGATAAAGTGCCTGAAGAAATGCTGCATGTATTAATCTATGGTCATAAATAAACACATTATTTACACAGTTTCTCATCATTTTTATCCATGCAGAACCCTTTGAACTATTTTTGATTCAAAATATTGAAATATTTTTTATTATCTCATTCTTACTAGTCATCAATTCATCAAAGTGCAAAATTCATACAAATATAACAGATAGATCAATAAATCTATGATATGGAATCCTAGTCAGGTATACAAAAAAAAGGAAGGATGGTTTAGACAATGCAGTTATGTCAGATTCAACAATTGTTGTACCTAAAATTTTCCTTACAGGTAAATCAACAACACACAGTTCATAGAGTCAATATCAAGTGCACAGTATTTAAAGGGGAACTGTGGTCCAAAAATGACTTGAGGTAAATTGAGGTAAATTGATAGGAATTGCTCCCCTAAGATTTTTTGCAATGTATTTCCATTGTTTATGTTGCATAGTTTTGAAGATATTTACATTTTTGTGTGTGATATAGCAGCAGCATCACCAGGTCCCCTGCACTCCCTGCTCTGAAACTGTCAGTCAAACTGTTCTGTGTCTCCTCCTCCCCTTTGCAGCCCCCCTGGTCCCTCCCACTCATGGACCTCATGGTCCCTCCAATTGCAGGCCCCCCATGGCCCATTATCTTACAGCCTCATGTGGCCCTGCCCACTTGCGGGTGCTGTGGCCCCACCAACCAGTGGGTGCTGTGGCCCCGCCCACCCGTGGGTGCCAAAGCTCCACCCACCCGCTGGTGCCTAAGCCCCGTCCAATCACAGGTGTCTAAGCCCCGGCCACTTGCGGGTGCCATGGGTTTCTTAGGCCACTCCTACAGAAAACTCTGTGGAATCAGCCTTTTCAGGCAGAATGAGAACTCTGCCTGAAAAGGCTGTTTCACACAGTGAAAGAGAAGGCCTGTAGATTCCCTTACCTTCTCTGTTAGGACTTCATACAGCAGAGAGGAGGAGGGACTTCCTGTCTCCCTCACACACCGAGGGAGTCTGAGGCTGTTCACGCCGGCGGTACTGTGCAGGAGAAGCCTCATGAATGTCACAAGTCAGCCTCCCACCCATTAACTTTCTGGTCAGTCATTTCTGTATAGCTTAGGCTGTGGAGCACGAAGAGAGGTGGTTGATGGCTCGTTTTAAAGGTAGGAAACTGGCCTTTCATTTAAACTTAACTTGTTTGGAGACCACAGTTACCCTTTAAGTGCAACATGCTCTAAATTTACAGTATTTGCTCAATAAATATTTAATTTTTACTCAGTCAGAGGAGTAGTCAAAACAAAGAGCACAGTGCTCTTAGTATAATACCTAGCTGCCTTTCTCTGTTGTAGCTAAATAGCCAATCCCTTTCATGTCCATAGTCAGTGCTTCTCAAGTATACATGAGTCACGGAGGGAAGCAAAAGAGCTCAGCTGTGTAACACCAAGTGGAAGACTGTAGTATAAAGGTAACAGGAACCAGGGAAAGTTACCTTCTTGCACTCCTCTTGTGGCTTCTGAATAGCTGATTGGCTGCTATTTCCCTATAGCTGAACATAGAAAGATAGGAAAATCAGAAATATTTGGATCAAGTTATTCCTAAACTTAGATTGGCACAATGCAATATTTACCGATATCCTTTAACTTTTAAAAAGTATTTCATTGTTTTAAATAAAGAAACCTACTTGCTTGGCATTATCTAGAACTTGTGGCAGTACAGCTGTGTACTTGTGGAATAAATGTTAATCTAATACAGGTTATTGGGTCAAACACAATCACTGTCCTCTGGGAAAAACTAATAGTGTTCTGCTCCTTCCAACACAGTAAACGTAGATATTATATGATAGGTTAAACACAAGTGAACCTTAGCAAGAATGTTCTTAAATGTAGAATTTAGTACAAAGGAAAAATTCATTGGAATTCTGACCTACGATTGACTTTGTTCTAAAAAAGAACAGCAAAGCAGTTACAGTTTACAGGAAGCATGTCTCCTTTAAGATCTCAGTTTTTTTATTGCTCGGGTCAGCTGTGTGGTTTCCAAGTCAGGAGGAGATCAGGGTATTAAATCTATTCACCTTCTTTTTTCTTCTTGGTAAAGATAAAGATTTAAAAAAAAAAATAAATAAAGTAATTTCATTGATATTGAATTAGCTCATACGTGTGACCTCAACACGTGCAAATACCCAGATCTCTGTAATGAAATAAATATCAAATATTGTGTACTCTAAAGGACCAGGTTTATGTTTAATGGCACATTATTGTTTTTACATATTGAGTAAGGAATATATCCTATTGGCTTAGAATCTTTACCCTTGCATAGGGTGTGGAAAAATAGTTCCCTACAAAGTCCTGTTACCTATTTTTAAATGATATCCTACAATACCAAATGGAAAACTGTAAGATGGTTTATTGGCATGATTATACAGATACATTTGTTTTTATTTTTTAAATTAAAATGAACCCAACAATCAGGATGTAAGAAGCAGTTGTTGGTTGATCCCAGAGAATGATTACCCATGGTGGTCAGTTGTGGGGAGAAGCAGATTAAAACATTACACCAGAAAGTCCCTTGTTTGGATGAAACACATGGTGTTATAATCTGCTTCTCACCTCTGCTAACTAACATGGTTATTTTTACTGCTCTTGCCCCCCAGGTTACTTATATTGTAGTATTATCTAGTAGGGATATTAATTACACTTGTTTATCTAACTTTGCCTTTCACTCAGTAATCTATAATAAATACCTATGCACTTCTACTTAAAGGAGAACTAAAGTCTCCAGACAAAATTGTCCCAATAGACAGAGCACATTCACAAACATACAACAAGCTGTGTCTCACCTCTCCCTTTGCTGTGGCCATTGGGAGATTTATGAAAACAACCTGTGAGTACTAGGGGTCAGCTCCCACAATCCACCTTAGCTGGGTAAACCCCCAGCTAAGTGTCTGTGTACAGGCACATGCTCTTTAGTGCTCAACAGATCAAAACAAGGAAGTTGCAGCCTTGCTTCCTAGAAGCTAACAGCCAATCACAGTACATCACAGAGATCCTCCCCTCCCTAGATGCAAAACAGAGATTTCAGTTGTTTATTTTCAAACACATTACATGCTCCTGTCCTAACAATGATATAATCCTTTACTATACAAAAAAAAGAGTAAAGTATATTTCATAGATAGCATGGATGTAAGAAACGGAATACTAACAAAAAAAATAAATGTAAGTCTGGGGAATAGAACCTGTAACCTCTACATTTACTGTGTCTTGCTAAAAAGCAGAGCTCTTACCTCTAGGCTAATAGAGATAATTTATAGATATTTGGTACATGTAGAATCTTTTACTATGAACATAATGAAACAAAATAAAGGAAACTATAGGGATTAGAACTTGCAACCTTTTGGACTGTGTGTTTCTATAACTGGCATCTTACAATTGAGCTATGACGTGATAAGCTAAACACTTAGGTACATTTAGGAGCTTCATTTTTGCTTGGGACATAATAGAAACAAACAAAAAAGAAGTCTGGGGTATTGAACTTGTGACGTTCTGAATTGTTATTATTAAAACTGAGCCTTACCCGGTGCACCACCACTGATCTGGTACATTTGGAAGCTTTTTTTTTCTAAATGATTCCTAAAGAAAATGAAATATGGAAGTCCCTAATAAGACTTTGAAAGCTGCTTGTTACCCTGCAGTTTATTTTCCAGCAACTCACACTGAATGGTTAATAGATTATGGTAACAATCAGCTTCAAAGTCTTTTCAGGGACTCCATATTGGTGTATAAAATTTGTTTAGAAAACACTCTGTCCACAAGACAGTAAATCTGGGTCAGGGGGCGTGGTTCTTTGATGACTTCATAGGCTGTGGGTTGTACTGGCAACTATGGAAGCCTTCTTATATACAGAATCTATTTTTCACATGTCTAAATGCAACTTAATAGAGAAGAATCTTACAATGTATAGGTGTTCTGGGAGAAAAAACTTTCACATTCGATTTAAAAAATTTTAAGTTTAGTTCTCCTTTAACTATTCGATTTATAGTGTTTGATACCAGTATAGCATCTTGTACTATGGTTATAATTTGGTGGTAAATGCTTTTTTTGACTCTTTGTGTTATTTTTCATCTTCCCACTGTTTATGCATACTAAAGAAGTTTTATCTATTTATTGGATTTGTGAGTGCACCCTCTTATCCACTATGTGGTTCTTTGTGTGTGACCCGTAACATCACTCTGTGAACTATACTTTGCATAGCTCGGTGCTGGCTTTACAGGGAAAATGGGCAGTAAAGACACTGAAGTATTAGTGTAAGGTAAAATTTAATTGTGCCAGTTTAGTTCTTTAAATATTAATTCTTAGTCATTTTGTAATTTGAAAAAGGATTTACATTTAAGCTAGACTTGCCTCTCTACAGGATTAACTTTTTTAAGCACAGTATGTTGATTGTGTCAATTCTCTCTGAAGTACTAGTATGTCAGAGCCATCAATAACAAGTCTCAAACAAAACTACACTCTTTAATAAGCTCATCTGTCAGCACTAGACCTTAAATGTCTATCTACGTCTTGTGAAATTTTGGAGCTCTCAGTCTTATCTGAAAACATCCCCTGTGCCAAATCCCTGCCATATAAAACAAATAGCTTCTTTGTATTTTAAGAGAAGAAACACTGTCTCAGGGCTCTGGTAACATTTTCATAAAGGAACAAGAATTTTTGGCTTTATTTGGTGTTTGGTCACCTGTCTGTAATTAATATATATATGTCTACATATAAATAATATTGCTTAGATTAGATTAACTTGTTGGGGATAATGATCCACACCCAATAAATAACTACTTTGTACAGTATCTAGGGCAGACACAGAAAGATTAGCAACAAAAGTAGACTTTGCACAATCGGAAACATTTTAGGTGCAATTCTCCTGATCCTTTTCTACTCAGGAACCATTTTATACAGAACATAAAAGGTATAAACATACTCTTTAGTCAAAAGTGCCATTTATTTAAAAGTAAAAAATGTTTCAATGGTTGATCCCCTTCCTTGAGTATTTACTATGTACTGATACATGTATCACAAATAAATTCGGATGTTTACAGCTTAACCCATAAATTTGAGTCTGACTCTACCTACGCACTTTACTGCTACTTACCTTGTTTCTTTGTTGTACCCAAGAAATTAAGCAAATGCATTGGTATTACCCCTGCCCCTGGACAGTCATAAAGACATCTATAAGAGTTTTTATGTGTTTTAATTAAAATATACATTTTACAAATTCAAAATTTTAAAATTCTGAATTAAAAACTTTATTTGTCCATTTGAAAAAATGAAACTCCTAAGGAAAAAAAAGTACCTACCAAATACTTGAAATTCGTGATCAAAATTCTGAAAAATTCCAATTCAATTAGGTTTAAATCGGATTTTCGGAAATGTAAAGTTTCACAGAATGGCAGTTGGAAAGAAATTCTCCAGTTTCATCATCTCTAGTTGAAAACATAACCAAAAACTACCAACACATTATTTGCGGTATTTTGTACTGAATATTACTTTGCTGAATAGGAAAGGAGAAGGAAAGGTATGTTCTAGATTAATGTCTAGAAGTCTCCAATTATTAAAGGTACATAATAAGATACTACACTGATACTCTATGTAGTTTATCTCCTATAATATAAGGTTAAGGTCATTAAAGGGCATGTCCCCCCCATTTAATAATTTTTCATATATAATATGTCTTCCTCCCCCAGCCCCAACCGCTATAATAGATTTGTCAGAAAGTCCTCCCTGAACTCTACTTACCTTCCCTCTTTACTCCGGTGGACTGTCCCAGTTTCATGCAAGCAGGGGGCCGGACCGGCAGCCACGTCCCTGATAGGCTGAGAGGCAGCAAATCATGGACGTGGCTGCACTAACGCCAGGGGAGAGAGGTAAGGTAAGTAGAGTTCGGGGGACTTTCTGACAAATCTATTATAGCAGTTGGGGCTGGGGGAGGAAGACCTATTATAAGGGGCTTTACACTAGGGGGAGGGAGAGCAACACAGTTGGGAGAGGGAGGGAGAGGGAGGGGGGAGGGCTGCAATGCGCATGATATGGACTCTGCCAGGCTCCTGGTCGCTAGTTTTTGGGACTTTGGAGGGGCATAGCAGGGCAGCAATTTGGAGCAGAGATGTAAGGTAATGGTTTTTATGCACTACAGAGTGGGGCCAGTAGTGGGTTGAATTATAGTTTTGGGGTGGACATGCCATATATCCTGCTAAACCCTTTATTTGATTTTTCCATAGAGTGTCAGACTGGCCCACAGAAAATTAGACCCACACAGGACTGTATCATCAGTTCCCAGGACCAGAAAAGGCCAAGATTTTATAGCCTCCCTCCCTTCCACAGGTACAGTACATGAACCCACCCCAGCAACCACTGTGAACAACATAGGATGCGCCCCTGATGAGAGCAAAAAAATAATAAAATAGGTTAGTTTACAATGACAATTCCTTATATTAAAACCCTTAAAACACATTACATGTTAAATGTTTTACCCCTCTAAATATTGTAAGTGTTATTGTCAGGAAAGTGTGTAGTGACTTGGCAAGAATGGGTTAACTATTGGTATTAGTTCTTGCAAAGGACCAATAAAAATACCATTCTACCCTGGAACAGTCCTATTGTTTATATTACGATTAGTGAAGCATGGAACCAGATCTTCTTTTCCAGACAATATGGGGCCAAACCGTGCATCTGGAATTCTCTTCAGTTAGGGGTCTGGTGGGTACCCTAAGAGGTCATTTTAAGGACAACCATACATGTAAAATAAATGTATTTCGGTGTTTTTGGGGCGTCTTTAAGGCCATAACTTAAAGTGGTGGCAGCGGGTACCGATTGATTCATCAGATCACGTGCCCAGTGAACTGGCGTTCGTGACAGTTATAAAAGGGATTCACAGTGTGGTGGGGTTGGTGGGTAGGATTGGCAATGTCTGGGCTGGCAGTGGGGGAGAATGGTTTGGGATGCTGCCATTTCCAGGCCCTGATTGTTGAATCATTGTGTTGGGGGTTTCCCTGTGTTTGGGTTCTACCAGGCCGGAGGTCCTGTTCCTAATTCCACATGGGGCCCTTAGGTTGGGTACACACCATCCAGTTTTTCCGGCCGTCCATTCGATATTGGCGTGTCAGGGCAAAAGTTTGGATGGTGTATTTTCTGGCAACTGTGACTAATCTGGGACCGCATGATTGGTTGCAGCAAACTGTAGACCATGGCTAATTTTGCCACAACTGACAGTGATTACCACCTTACCAGCCTTAGGTTTGTAGTTATAACACATGTCATTCTGTTCGATCTAAAAGCTCTAGTCTTTGCTGATATTTATCTTTTCCTTTTCTACTGTTTATCCATGATGTACCCATGTTGTGTATCCATTATTATATTTTATTTACATAATATATAATGGCAAAAAGATTCAAAATAAGTTTGAAATAATTCATTTAAATCTCGTCATAGAATATATTTAGACTTCGGTAGAGTTATCAAGGCTTGATAAAGGCTCCACGCACAGAGCCGAACGTTGCCATTATGTGCTATATTTAATAAACTATTTTGAAGAAATCCTGGAGTGCTCCTGAACTCTACCGAAGTCTATCTTACTAATCTACAGGAGGCACCCAGGTTTACAATTGAATGTATTTGTGTTTCAGAGTGCCACTCATATCGGTTGGAATAGAATATATTTATACATTGCAATTACGCACCAGAATTTTGAAAGCATATATCAGCGGAAACATGCACATCGGTTTTGCAGACTTTTCTGAATTTTTGTAAACCTAATGAACTTTCACGGATCATTTATTTCCTACAGATATTAAATGCAAGCCCAGTAAATATCTGCAAAGTTACTTCAGAGCTTTTGAAAGTGCTGACCTAGCCAGGGGCACTGGGATTTAAATTAGGGTACTGCAAAACAGATGGTTGAGAATGATAGTTCATTTATCAAGAAATTCCCTTGAGCATATGTTCGCTTTTGATTTTTGGTGATCAAGTGCTAATTGTCAAAATATATATTCAGATTTCCTGGTAAATGCCTACAGTATTTACAACAGATATGTTATTAGCTTGTCAGATGTCTCTTGTATATCCTGTGCAGAAACAAATCTAAATGGAGTATTATACATTACATACAACTTTATTGTAAACTTACCATGTATTACATTAAATAGTACTGTTTGCTAAGAATACTTTTAGTGTATAATTTTTAATCATCTTTGGTTAAAATGCCTGGTCTGGAGAAAGCCTAGGAATCTGCATGAAAGAATCTGCAAGGTTTACTGGACATTGATTTCATCACTGTTTTTGTTTAATTGTCGCAGTCATAGAAAATGACTACAAAAAAATAAGTACAGATATATCAAATAGTTAATATGGATCAGCACAGGTCTTTGTAGCACAATTAGAATATAGGGTGCATGCATCTTTGGAGAATGGTACAGCCCCCTTGGCATATATTGAAACATATGTTTCACATCATAATGAAATATGATGTGAAATGAATATCCTATTCCTTTACCAAGCATAATTTGACTAGATAATTTGCACGTACTAATAAGGTTAACCTAATCACATGTTACAAATCAGATGTAAATATGCGTCCAATAGAAAAGTTAGGACACTTACACTTAAAGAAACACATGTACGTCATAATCTTTATTTAGCCCATTAGGCCACAAAGTATTTAGTTATGGATCCAGTAAACCCCTCTTTGTTGGAGTTTGAATTCCATATTACCTTCGCTCTAATGTTTATTTACTTGTTCTGATACCTAATGTTTGATGTCAAATACATATGCCATGCCCCTATCTAATGTTTAGGAACACGTAATGTGTAAGTGTTTACAACAGATGGCTGACCTATGCTGTTAAACATGCTGTTTCACCGTCTGTGTAGTTTCAACAATGTAAATTAAGGTACAAGGACAATGCAACAAACACACAGAAATCAGTCTTATAGTTAGAATGTCCTCTAACTGGAATTGTTGAATCCAAAGTGTAAAATTGTCGGTTTTAAAAACAAATCAACAAACCATGACCATGTTGCTGTGTCTCTATAATACATGGACTATAGAACAAAGAAACTAACCACATAACAATTTAGATCAAGTTTGTTTGGGGAGGTTTCTTATTCATCCAGGTCATGGTATATCTGTGGTATTCAGTTGGATCAACTGAACTTTACGTTAGCTCTAGTCATACGTATATAACAGACAATTGGTGTTGAACCCCCCCCTGACAAATTAAGAAGAATTTTCAAGACACATTGTATACCAGTCTGCTTTAAACCTAGCAACTCATGAGGCAGCAATGCATGATTCTAATAAAGTAAAGTTACAGTTGTAACCATCAAATTAAAGAAGAATGAATGTAAATCATAAGCGGCCAAACATTACTGCACCAAGCACTTTACTGGTGGCCCTGGTCCTGTTTTAGTCCTGGATCCATGACAGGCTTAGTCCAACCTTGAGGTTAACAATTCAAAAGGCCGCCATGAAGCACAAACGATGTGCCAGGTGATGGGGAGGATTACCATTATACATTATGTATGTAATGTATGACGGAGAATTACCATCATACATTACTGCTTGGTGCGGTAATGTATGACCGTTTATGATTTACATGCATATGACTGTGACCGGCTATTATAGTGACCAGGAGCACTAAAAAGGAGTTATATACAGTACCAACTTGGTGTTTGCATTGGATAATTTGGTGTTTGCATTGGGAGCACTAAAAAGGAGGCGTATACTTACTTGGTGTTTGCACCAGATAGCAGCACAGGAGGACATGGCTGGGTCTATATGTCTATAACTTACCTTTTAGATGTGTCCATGTTTTGGAACCGGGACTTTGGATATATCCCGGTCTGCCAAATGGATGATCTTTGCCCATATTGTTTTTATGTATATATTTATTACTAGTTGCTCTTTACTCTATTTGTATATTAATAGGTGGATAAGGCCACTTAAGCTCCAAGCTCTAGTGTGGTAGTATGTGTAATTATAATCAATAAATGTTTTTTGTTTATACTTAATATGGGTATTGATATTGTGCTGTTTTGAGACCTTTTCTGAGAGACTTGTGCCCCTAAGAGTATTTTTTGTTACATAGTATTGTTGTTATCTCTTAGCACCGCTTGAATGAGCAATCGTTTATCAACCCGATTTATCAGTGGGAGTGCGGACCCTCAATATCATTATTAAAGGAGAATGAATGTCTGATAATAAATCAAGTAAACCCTATTGATATGAAGACATAAATTAATAAACTTATTTATATTTTAAAAGCCAACAAATACCCTAAAACCATTCTAATCCCTGAGCCTCTTTCTTCCTATTTTCCATGGTTCTAAGGTTTGTTTCACAGGTTGGTTACTGGAAGCAGAGGAACTTGGGTAGCAAAGGGGTAGCATCACCTACAAAGACACCAATCTTTAGACAACTGCTAACAATTAATAAATAACTTTAGTTATAATTAGAGATGAACCCAAATCCAAACATGGTTCTGAAGCAGATTTCCGAGATCTGCCAGAACTTGGACTTGTGGATTTCTGACTTTTTCAGATTTTTCTGAATTGCTGAACTATTTTGGAAAATTTTCGATAATTCCTAGAAATTTTTAACATTTCTGATTTCAGAAATGTGAAATTTCTAGAAATTTCTAAAATTCGACATGGAATGCCAAAGCAGAAAGTGCATGAAGTTTCTGGAATGTGTTTTTTAAAGAATTTGGGTATTAATACCTGTTCCCCAGGCTGTTTTCCAGATCCCTGAGCCATTTACAGTAAGTTACCATTGCTATTTATACCTTAATTTTATGCAGATTTTTAATCTCCCATTGACTTCAGTAAGTCCGCTTGCAGATTTTAGGATTTTCGAATCTTTTAAAAATCCACAAATCTACAAGCTGAACGGATTTCAGTGAGTTCAGCCATCTCT
This sequence comes from Hymenochirus boettgeri, assembly GCA_019447015.1. Lineage (NCBI taxonomy): Eukaryota > Metazoa > Chordata > Amphibia > Anura > Pipidae > Hymenochirus > Hymenochirus boettgeri. The sequence continues at coordinate 48,551,615 of CM033473.1, forward strand.
AGTTATTATCAGACTTTCATCAGATGATTTCATCAGATGAAATAATTATAATAATACTGCACAGTATGAAAAAAACTGAAAAATAATTAATTGTCACAAACTTACCTTGCCAGCTCCGCCAAGGGTCTCGTTCCGTGGGACAATACGTTATTGAATTTCGTACCCTTGCCTCGGAGACTTCTTGGAACAATGAGGCACTTACAGCAGCCTTTTGGCAGGGACTCTCTGACCGCCTCAAGGATGAATTAGTATCTAGAGAATTACCTGTCCCATTGGAAGACTTGATTACGCTATGCATCCAGATTGATACCCGCTTTCCTGAATGGCAGGCAGAAAGGTCTGCAGCTCATTCCAACTTCCCTAAGACCTTTCCTCGGCCTGCTCAGACCTTTCCTCAACCAATATCTTCGGTTGAAGAGCCTATGCAAATTGGCGGCACTCATCTGTCTCCTGAGGAAAAGTCACGCCGACGTACTAATGGAATTTGTCTCTATTTTGCTGGGCAAGGACATTTTGTAAGAAATTGTCCCCAGAAGTCAGGAAACTCCATGACCTAGAAGTTAAGGAGGAGCTCCTTCTAGGTAATGTTAAGTCTCCTGCAAAATTTGAACCTCTGAAACTCTTTCTACCAGCAACTATCACCTTTAATGCTATAACTTTTTCCTCCCAGGCCTTTGTCGATTCCAGTGCAGCTGGAAATCAAGATAAGGGCTCCATTATCCCAACCACTAAAATCTTGGCCTCTATATCTCCTCAACTCTGTTCCAAGATTCAAGCCGCACAAGATTCTGCTCCTCCAGACACACCCTCTGGCAAAATCTTTGTTCCTGTTTCACTTTGGAAAACTATCCTTCTTCATACTCACTGTTCCAAGCAAGCTGGAAATCCCGGTGTTAATAAAACTTTTAATCTTCTTGCCCGTTCCCTTTGGTGGCCCAAAATGAGAAAATATGTTAAAGACTTTGTTCAAGTGTGTACTAGCTGTGCTCAATCTAAATATTCTAGAACCCTCCCCTGTGGCCTTCTTCAACCCATCCCCATTCCGTCCACACCGTGGACCCATCTATCCATGGACTTTATTGTTGAACTTCCACCTTCCAATAAAAACACAGTTAAATGGGTGACAGTGGACTGCTTCAGCAAAATGGCCCCAATCTACCATCTTCAACAGAGTTACCTCAACTATTTATTTCTCATATCTTCCGCTTTCATGGACTCCCTTCTGAAATAATATCTGACAGAGGTACTCAATTTGTTTCCAAATTTTGGAGAGCACTTTGTAAATCCATGAACATCAAGTTACAATTTTCTTCTGCTTACCACCCACAGTCCAATGGGGCTACTGAACGCACTAACCAGTCTTTGGAACAATATCTTCGTTGTTACTTTTCCTATACTCAGGATGATTGGTCTGACCTTCTGCCTTGGGCTGAGTTTGCCCATAACAATTCACCTCATGCTTCTACTGGGAAATCTCCTTTTTTGTGTGTCTTTGGGACGAATCCTAGATGTTTTCCTCAAGACTTTCTTTTTACATCGGTTGGAGATAAAGTGTGGCTCTCCTCTGCTCATATTAATCTACGGGTTCCTTCCTACGGGTCTAATTTATTGGTCCTTTTCCTATCCTGGAATTAGTCGGTCCGGTTGCTGTTCGCCTCCAACTTCCTTCCAACATGCGGATTCCTAACGTGTTTCATATTTCTCTCATCAAGCCAGTATGCTCTAATCAGTATTCCACATCTCTACTACCTCCCGTTCCAATTTCCGTTGATGATCAGCAAGAATTTGAGGTCGAGAAGATCTTGGACTCTAGATTCTTTAGGAGGTCTCTTCAGTATTTGGTCCACTGGAAAGGATTTGGTCCTGAAGAAAGAGCTTGGATTAAAGGAAAGCTAAACATCGTTTTTTCAGATCCTAATGTGAAAGCTTTTCTCCCCAGAATACCTACACGTTGAAAGATTTTTCTCTAGTTATTTGCATTTAGTAGATAGATTCTGTAACAAAGGAGGCTTCCATGTTGTTGCCAGTACAACTCATAGCCCATGTTGGCTTCAAAGAGCCACACCCCCTGACCCCAGGATTCACTGTCTCTATGGGCAGAGTTTCTAGCATCTCTTTCTAGTGAAAGATAAAGTATCTAAATGTACCTGTGATTGCAGTTGAGTTGCTGGTGGCGCACCATGTAAAAGCTGTGTGTTTAGGAACAAACAGACCAAGAAGTCACAAGTTCAAATCCCCTAGTTTACTTATGAAACAGTATAACATGGTCTACTGCCTGAGTTTAGTGCTTTTTTTGTTTGTTTGTTTCCATGTTTCTAGAAAAATATGAAGTTTCTACATATGTACAAACTTTATTTATAGCAGCTCTGTTACTTATGTACCAACCAGCGTGAATTGATGACAGTCTTCCAGTAGCAATACAAAATAATGAACTGATTTTACTTGCATTTACTTCTATCGATTGAGAGTTCACCTGTGGCGTGTTCTGCTAAGGTGATGGGTTAGGGAAAAAATCAGACTATTGGGACACAGGTTTGATTCCCCGTGTTCCCTTTTTTTGTTTTTATTATGTGTCTAGCAAAAGAAAAAGACTCTACATGTACTGGTTCATTACTTATTAGCCCATGTGGCATAGAGGTAGAAAGCTTTCTTTTTAGAAAGACACAGTATATAAGGTTGCTGGTTCGATTCCCGATACTTACTTTTTATTTTTTACTGAAATGTTAAATGTTCTGTTTCTTTCACCCATGCTAGCAAAGACATACACTGCAAAGATTAGTTTTCTTTTTTGTATGAAAAGCATAGGAATTTATCATTGTTAGGGACAGGAGCATTTCTAATGTGTTTACACAAAAACTGTACTGATATCTGTGTTATGTGTCAGAGGGAGGGATCTCTGAGCTGTAACATGATTGGCTGTCAGCTTCCAGGAAGCAAGACTGCAGTTTCCTGTGAAGTGTCCGGGGCACACTTAGCTGGGTGTTCCCAGATAAGGTGAATTATGGGAGCTGACCCTTAGTACTCACAGGTTATTTTCATAAATCACCCAGCATGCACAGCAAAGGGAGACATGAGACACAGCTTGTTGTGTGTTTGTGAATGTGCTCTCTCTATTGAGACAATGTTGTCTTGGGACTTTAGCTCCATCATCAGAGACTTACCTTGCCAGCTCCATCATCAGAGACTTACTTTGCCAGCTCCACCATCAGAGACTTACCTTGCCAGCTCCATCATCAGAGACTTACCTTGCCAGCTCCATCATCAGAGACTTACCTTGCCAGCTCCATCATCGGAGACTTACCTTGCCAGCTCCATCATCTGTGACTTACCTTGCCAGTTCCAGTATCCATACTCACCTGACCTGTTTCAGTGACTGTTTCTGCCTTGCCTGTTCCCAGTATCCTGCCTTCTCTCCAGCAGCACCTAGTTGCCATTCGTCAGCCTACAGTTCAAAGTAATCTCTTGTATACAGTTCTGCAATCCCAACAGCCATCGGAGCGCCTCCTCCTAAAGCGTACTCATATGTAGCCCGGCCTCCCGGACGATTATTACAATTAATGTAATGTTAAATAGGAATAATATTTTTTTTCTAATAATTATCAGCATTTTTTGTGATTTAGTGAGAACTTTTAAAAATTTCAGAAAAATATTAAATAAACCAGATGAGAAAAAACAACACATACAGTATAAAGGTACGTAAATAACCATAACATTGATCTACTAATATGTAACTATTCCAGGAAGGGAAATGAAGATTATTCTATTGCTACACAATGTTTCTGACCTTGATGCTTGTTATCTCTGTAATATCTGTTTGTAGAGTGAATCTTGTTTTTTTATCATGTACTAAGACCTAGGACTTCAACAGGGCACTCAGAGCAACTCATTGGCTTTAATTATAGGTTCTCTATCAATGAGGCTAAATAATATGTTGTAAACTTAGATGAGCTTCTTTCTGCTTTTAGAGATAAGATTTATTCATTTGTCTGGTGTAGGGTTTTTCTTTAGTAGGTTCACTGTAAAGATCACAACGGATGACAGATTTATGTAAAGACTGGGTTGTTTCAGCAGTAGATAGGTAATAGGAAAACCAATATAAGGCATTTGTTAGCTGAGAGGTCAAAGTTGTATTCCTGACATTGAAGACTTATAAAATGTAAATCTTCTATGGGGGCCACTGAGGCTTCTAACCAGTCGAGATTGTATTTGTTAAGTAATAATTCTAATTGAGGATCTTCATTATCATCTGGAGTTTTGAAGGCTCGTAGACAATTTATTGCATTGTATTTCTCCCCTTATGTAGTTGCAGACTATGCTGAGGCTGGCAGTCGATTGGAAAAAAAAAACACGTTATGTCCTTAGCCTGTGCCAAACAAAATCTACAGCAGAGCGTGAAATCATTTTGCTAATTCTTACAGGTTTTATTAACTCAAGTAAAAAATGGTTTTAATGTAGAAAAATTGCTCCTTATTGAATGTCTATCTCAATTATACTGAAATAATCTTAAAAAAACAACAACATTTGGATTTCCATGAATTAAAGTGTTAGGTTCTTTAAATTATGAGATTTTTTTTTACAGACGTATATTGAAAAACACAATTAAGTTGCCATGTTTCATTTTCCTTGTGAATTGTCCCTGTGAACTAAAAGAAAATAGTTAAATGTTTTTATAAGGCATCATCTGAATATGATGTCAAACAGCTCTGTAGCAGTGCACGACCTTACTGCTGCTGGCACACATTTAGACCAGATCTCCAAGATGCCTGTTCTGTCAGATAAGATTGTATGCACTACTGCTGGGGCAGGCTAACACGTACCCCATTTTCAGAGTGACATCTATTTTGCAAAGGCTTAATATTTTATTTTTCTCCTTTAATATGAGTTTAAAGGGCATGTCCACCCTTTATAAAAAGTTTTTATATAATATAGTTCATGTTCCCCCAGCCCCAACCGCTATAATTATATCATCAGAAAGTCCCCTGATCATTACTTACCTTACCTATCTCCTTCGTCGCACTGCCCGGCCCTCTGCTTGCACTGAACTGCAAGCAGGGGGCGGGACCGGCAGTCGCGTCTTTGATTGGCTGAGAGGCAGTTTAGTTTTTGGGGTTGGACATGCCCTTTAAATTGCACAACCATTGTTGCTTTAATATGCACATGTACATTATTTAAAAACTCTTCTTCTCTTCTTGAGACAGAGGCCAGTGCTTAAAAAATGACCCAATCTTAAGGTCAATGCTTACGTTGTCTTGTTTCTTTTTAGCGATGAGTCTCAGTTTAGATGTGGATTTGGTGAAACTTTTGGAGTTTTCAACAGTGGACCTTTGACAAAATTGGTGTTTAAAAGTCTAAAATTCAGAGTGGTAAAGTTGAAAATCAGTCCTAAGGGAGCTAAGTTCATTGTTTCCTATTTTTGCTGATTCCCTCATGTCCGGAAGTGTGCCTCTGGACTGGAAAAAAGCTGATGTAATTCCAATATTCACAAGGGTAGTCGTTCACAGCCAGGTGATTACAGGCCTGTAAGTTTAACTTCAAAGGTGGGGAAGATACTGGAAAGTTTTATAGGGGAACATATTCTAGAGTATATTTCAAAGGGGCAATAGATTTTGTTAAACTAACTTGCTTGGTTTTTATGAGGAAGGGAGTAGGAATTTAGACTCTGGCATAGCAGTAGATGTAGTATACTTGGATTTTGCTAAGGCTTTTGATACAGTCCCCCATAGGCAACTAATGTATAAACTAAGGTCTGTTGGGCTAAGGTGGCACTTGTACATGGATAAAAAGTTGGTTGATAGATTGGATGCAGTGAGTAGTTTTTAATGGGGCTTCATCAATATAAGTTCTAAGTGGGGTGCCACAGGGTTCTGTGATGGGTCCACTTGTATTCAATCTGTTTATTAATGATTTGGATGTGGGTATTGTCAGCAAAGTTTCTGTGTTTCCTGACGACACAAAACCAAGGATGTACAATCATTAAAGGTGGATCTGAATAAATTGTGCTGCTAAGTGGCAGATGAGACTCAATGTTGATAAATGTAAGGTGATGCATTTAGGACTTAAAAATCCTTGTGCTGCTTATACTATAAATGGCTCTGTGTTAAGTGAGTCCCAGTTGAATAGGGATCTTGGAGTTTTGGTGGATAACAAACTTAAAAGTAGCAAGCAGTGCCAGGTAGCAACAGCTAGAGCCAGCATGATATTGTCTTGTATAAAAAGAGGTATGGATTAAAGGAATAAAAATGTTATTCCACCCTCTTTGCAAAGCATTGGTAAGGCCTCATTTGGAATATGCAGTGCAATTTTGGAATCCTGCGCACAAAAAGGACATCTTGGAAATGGAAAGGGTTCAGAGACAGACAACTAAAATAATAAAGGGAATGGGGGAGCTTTATTATGAAGATTAGATAAGTTACAATTATCTACACTAGAGAAAATGCGCTTGTATGGGGATATGATTACTGTGCATAAATACATAAGCGGGCCATATAATAAACTACCTGAGGCATTGTTCACCAAAAGAACATGTCAGAGGACACGCAGACATCCCTGGAAGAAAAGAAGTTTAGTCTTCGGAAAGGGTTTTTCACTGTGAGAACCATAAAACTATGGAACTGTCTTCCATTGGAAGTTGTGATGTTCATTGGATAGTTTAAAAAGAAAGCTGGATGAGTTTCTGAAAAGAAGGAATGTTGCATGTTACTGGTATTGGTACATAAAGTAGAGTTGATCCAGGGATATTTCTGATTGCCACTTGGTGTCAGGAAGGAATTTCCCCAACCCCCTTAATTCTTGTGGAGTTTTTTTTTTGCCTTCCTCTGGATCAACATTTAGGCAGGAAATGTGGGTATTGCTGAGTAGGTTGAACTGGATGGACGTATGTCTTCATTCAACATCAAATATTATACTATACTATACGATTATACTATACTAGTGTTAAGAAGTCAAAATTCTGCAGAAAATTGTGTTTAAATCCTAATTTTAATTTCTGTGGAATTTCAAGACATTCTGCTGAACCGTTGGTGGAATAAAACTGTACGGTTTTATATTCCTTATCTTACTGTGCACCTACCATGCAATTTGTGATAGTGGTGACAGTTACGGAGATCAGTTTGTGGATTTTACACCTCGATTTAACAGAAATAGGGGCTGATGTAATAAAAGGGGGAAAAGTTTGCTCATGCTTATAATCTGCAGCAACCAATCGGATGTTATCTAACTACAATGACCCATAGAAAAGCAACCATCTTATTGGTTGCTACAAATTAATAGCACAGGCAAACTTTTTCACCTCTAATTGCTTCAACCCCTTAAAGTTTTGTAAGAAACTGAACGTTTAATTTATTGCATCAGATGTGCGGCGCAATATCCAAAAAGTTCTTGTAATTTGCAAAATGTATTACGCTAAGATCGAGTCTATTATTGATCTGCAGGATGATCCAAAACATTAGATTATTGTTGGACAAAGCATACAATCTACAGTTTCAGCTGACAATCTACAGTAGCAGCATGTTTTTATTATTTATAGATTAAAAGGGTTATAAACCATCAGACAGAGAGATCTGACCAATCAAAACTAGAAACAGCAAACAAACATTTAAAAGAAGTGTAAATTAAGTGTAAATATTATTATGGACTGTAAGGACAAACGTAATAGTCTAATAGTCTAGTAATAGAATAGTCTAATACTATTCTTACTAAACAATATAATCTAATGGTTAGATAGATTAAGAACACTGCCCCTCTACATGCATATTTATAATATACAGGTTCCGAAGTTCCATCAGAACTTCCATATTTTCCATATTTTCGTTAACCCTCAAAATAGAGAACTACTTTCAAGGGTAACCGGGGCTAATTTCGAGGGTTATGGAGGCTACATTTTAGGGTTACCAAGGCTACTTACTTTAATTATTATATAGATAATGAACCTATGGACTCTTTTTGCTAAACTGTGCCTAGACTTGAGTACTGCTCTGACCTGATGAAGAGGGCATAACCCTTGAAAGCTTGTCAACTAAATAAACTTTTAGTCCTTAGACTCTTATTTTTAAATGTTATGTTTAGGGCATATTTAATAATGTTATAGAGAATTAATGAATTGGCAGTAAGGAGATAGAGAAGGTTCTGAGTTACAACAAGAAATTGAGAAGAACTGGGAAAAAAGGATACTTTAAAGCACTTAACATACTGTACTTATAAAAACCTAGAAAAAGGCTTGCAATGTTACAGAAATGAGATTGACTTTAAATACTTTAAATTAAACCGAATTAAAGGTAAAATCAAGTAAAAATGTAAGTTATAAAGTGCTATTTATTAGGCTACACACACTGGGGGAGATGCAATATCGTCCGACAATGAATAAAACCCACACTAATATAGGGTTTATGTGGGTTCGTTCAACTCATTATTTCTGGGGTTTGTGCCGATTTCCATTTAAGACACAGGCGTCCGATGTGATAAAGAAAACATTAGTCTTTGCACTGCTTAATACACCTTTAAAACAGACGCACACTCCGCAATCCTTACCGGCAGGGTTTTTGCAATGCAAAGCAATGATTGCTTCTCCCCCACTTAGTGTGAGGTGTGCTTAGTCTGGCAATTCCCTTGGCTATGAAGTTCCAGCAGGAGTAGCCTGCATTCTTACCTTTACCTGGATTGATATTTACTTGAACAGAGCAAGCAGACATACTGGGGGCCGCTTTATTAACACTCTATTATATGGCTGTTATTCTAAAATGTAAATGAACCTGAGTGGATTCTATGATTCCTTAGTAGAAGATACTGTACCGGTGGCACTCCCCCCTGAAATCAGCAAAATTTATAATTAAACAAGTTATTTCCCAAAATACTGCTGATATACTGTAGCTATTTGTCAATTAATGCAGGGTCATCGGGTGATTTATATTTTTTGTTCTCTTTTGTGTAGCATCTCATTAACATGATTTATAGGACCACTGTAGTGTCGTTGCTCCGCCCCCTTGTGGCCTTGGTCCTAACCAATGTGAAGACACGATATGCAAGAGGCGCTTCTACCCATTGGTCAGATCGCAGATTGAGGTTGGGGTGGTGCTAAAACACTTCAGTTGTCCTTTATCTAATATCAGAGTAAACGTTTAGTGTGTCCAATTACCACTGATTGATTCATTCAGAATTTCTTTTAATTCCGAAGTACACAACCCAGCTAAAATCACAATAATCATTGTGCTACAAAACAGTAACAATATCTTTAAATCATCCTTTCAAATGAGCTCTAATTGTTCTAGTTTCAGCAGGTGTATAATGTTCATAAATTCTATGAATTCACCTATTTAAGAAAATAAATCACAAGATCAAAGCAGATAGTGTTATTCTTTAAAGATTCAATGAAGAATTAAAATTCAAACCTATTTTTACAAGTCAACAGGTCATGGAAATGTCAACATGTTGTCATCTACAGTCTTGGAAGAATTATTTAAAATGGTGTTTTCCTTAGATTGTATTATTTATGTATTTATTTTAGAAAAAAAGCCTTGACTCTCAGCAATTTATTAAGTCTTATCTTGACACCATCTAACTGAATGTGTTTATACCAAATCCCAAAATGAAACACATTCTACATTATGAACAGTCTATAATTTCCAAGGACAGCCAGGCTCTTTTTTGATAACCAATTCTCTTTGTTCTTCTTTAAGACATCTTGTGTGTTTTTTTTTTCATTTGCTCTGGGGTTTGGAAAGTCTGTTTTGGATTGCAAAGCAGTAATTATAACAATTAACATGTTCACACTTTCCTTCTGCAGTCTTGAGGAATAAATGATTGTTTAAATCAATATGATAAAATACAGAGTTTCATTTTGAAAACCTTCCCAATGATGTCAAAACTTCCCAAGGCTTTCGCTAGCTTTACCGATGCCGGATTTTATCCATTTATGAACAGAGATTCTCCATGAACCAAAGGGGTGATCCGATGAACTATGAAACATGTCCAGTTTGACATTATGATGTGGAAATAAACAGGGAGATTAAAAAAAAAGATCTTATATTTTTATAATTTTGCCACAACCAATCAGATGTTAGCTTTCAAATGTTAAATAAGATCTGATTGATTGGGGCAAAATTAGCACCATTTTTAATGATAAGAACTTTATTTGAATCTCTCTAAAAGTGTTTTAAACGCATAAAACTTTTCATTTTAGAAACATGTTTTTTTTTAAAGCTTAAACTGAAAACATACTTGTTAATCATAATCTGTTAAGATCTTATTAGGTTTACTTACCATGGATAATTTGTTAGGGAGATAACATGTGGAACACTTTGTCAGCAGAAAATTTACTTTGGAATGTAGGGTTATTGGTCATTAAAATAGATCGATAAGGCAAGAGGGTAATAACATTAGCTTTGGAGTCGCTAAACTTAAAGGGAAAGTTCACCCCCTCAAATAAAATTATATATGTATTAAATAATTCCCCAAAACTACAAAAGTTAAGAAGCTGACAAATGTAAGGTTTTGCAGCAAAAATAATGCCTTCCCCTCTCTCTAAGTACTCCAAGCTTTTTTGCAAGCTTTTTCATGCATGAGGAGGCAGCTAGGGATGTAATGTCATCTATTACACCCATGAACCAGGAAGCAGAGGAAGAGGTAACAGAACATCAGGCAGCATTTAAAGTTAGACGTACATCTCTCAGATTTCTAGCTATTGCAGTTTTGTGGGGTGATAAACCTATAAATAGGAATGGACTAGAACTCGAACTTGAACCTGAGTTCAAGCCAAACTTTATGAGTTCAGCCGAACTCAAACTATTCAAACTAGTTCGGGTTCATCAGAGTTTGATTTTTCGGGCTCGTGGGACTATTTACGAAAATCCTCGAATCCTTTCGAAAATCCTTGCGGATTGCCGAGCAGCCGACAATCCCGTGGCTGGACGTGCGGGGATCCTCGAAACCGGGACTGCCTCCCCGGCCCTTGGAAGGGCCCCTTGGGGCTTAAGGGGTCCCGCAGCTCGATCCGGGACCTCCGGTGGCTCTTAAAGGAGCCCTTGGGCGGTATCTTCTGTCTTCCATCCGGAGGCACCAGCTCCACTGAGACCACCGACCCAGAAAAGTACCTCTGGCGGCCTCAATGTTACCGGCATCTTGATCCCATGTCTACTGCGATGAATTCTGAGCTCCGCGGAGGTTTGCACCTCTTTATATAGGTTTAAATTTTTCAATGCTTGGTTTACATGGTTTAGAGATTTTCCGATTTTCTGAAATCTGATTGGTTAAAGTAAACCATGTAAACCAAGCATTGAAAAATTTACCAATCAGAAATGGATTAGGGTTTTCTGCAAACCTATATAAAGTGGTGCCCACCTCCGCGGAGCTCAAAAGTCATCGCAGTAGATGGCAGAAGAAAGAAGCATCTAGCAACATCGGCTCCGTTGAGGCTGGCGATGCCAGCGGGCTCATTGCCTGGAATCGGTGACCTCAGTGGTGTTGGTGTCTCTAGCCCGAAGATGTCACATCGGATCAAGACGTCGGTAACGTCAGCCTCGTTAACATGGCCTCACCGGAGCTGGTGTCATCGGATGGAAGACAGAAGACGCCGCCCAAGGGCTCTTTTAAGAGCCGCCTGGGGTCCCGGTTCGAGCTGCGGGACCCCCCACAAAGGCACTTATCAGTGTCGCAAGGGCCCTTACAAGGGCCAGGGAGGGGGGTCCCGGTTCAAGCTTCAGGACCCCTTTAAGCACCAAAGGGCCCTTCCAAGGACCGCAAAAGCACTTATAAGTGCCGGGGAGGGGGATGCCGGTTCGAGCTGCGGGACCCCTTAAGCCTCAAAGGGCCCTTGTTAGGGCCACAAGGGCACTTATAGGGCCGGGGAGAGGGGTCCCGGTTCGAGCTGCGGGACCCCTTAAGCCCCAAAGAGCCCTTGTTAGGGCCACAAGGGCACTTATAAGTGCTGGTGAGGGTGGTCCTGGTTCGAACTGCGGGGCCCCTTAAGACTTAAAGGTCCTTGTAAGGACCCAGGAGGGGGTCCCGGTTTTGAGCTGTGGGACTTTTTTAGAAGTTCGAAAGTTTGAAACCTATAGACAATTTTTCATTTGAGGGGTAAACTTTCATTTTACTTAAATTATAGTCATTTTTTTTAGATTTAAAGCCCCACTCAGTATATTTGTTTTTATGAAGTAAGATTACTTATTCCATAGTTACTTTTTTACTTTTATTTTAAGGTTCTTCAGTTATTAAAGGTGAACTAAACCACAAATACAAATGACCCTGTACCAATTCTCTAAATTATAACTTACAGTTCTATCTCTCCCCTCTGGAAATAGTGAGGTTACAGGAAAAATAGCTTAAAAGTTCATCTTTTCCATCTGTTTAATTCTGCAGGTTTCTACCTTTTTCCAGAGTAGAAAGTTTTTCTTATCCCTTTCCTGATTGATGCCTTTCAACGATGAAAACTTTTTTGTTTTGAATGTTTTTTGCAGATCATGGCTTGTCAACCATGAGACCAGGAGGAATGATACGACAGAAACAGGAAAACTTTATCTGTTCTCCATTAGACCCACTCTAAATGATGTCAGGTATGTAATAACTCAGTGTTCAGACCATGGCACAATTGGCAATGCAAATTTATTGTTGGACTTTATGTTGTAATTATCAATAGTTTATGCTCTTTCCAATGTTTAGTGTAATTCAATTTGGTTATAATAATCAATGTAGTGACACTGGCTGCATTAAAATATCACAATATAATTTTAAACACAACCACATATTTACATTAACTAAAAAAAATATTCCCAATGCCAACATTTTAAGGCACATCATTTGCACTTTCAAGGTACCCTGTGTGGAAAGCTCTGCGCTAACTAATATTTGAGATGAGACTGAATATGATTTTCAATGCAGCCACATTCTTGATTAATAAAGGATAATGCAACCAGGTTTTGGTATGATTTTTTTTTTACTTTGCAGTGATGAAAATTTGCTAATAAAGGTAAAATATTATTATTACAGGATTTATCCTGGTTTCTTTATTAAACAAAACCCTGTTATTTTGCAGGAGTATGTAGAATAGGGGTGCCCAACCCACCCCATGTCAGAAGCCAAATCATCAGTACCTCAAGAACTGAGAGGGACACTCTCTTAGCTTTGCCCCATACTGCACCCAGACCCCACCCAGGCCCTTCCCCTAGCCACACACCCATGCTGGTGTATAGATTATATATTTACATTTTTCACAGAATTTGCACTTAAACCAGAAAATAAGGAAATAGTGAAATAAGGAGGTTGGCATATGATGTATTCAATGTTTTTGAAAAATATTAAGGCACATCATATACTGTACATTAGTATAATAAAATATAGTCAAATAAGTTATATCTTAGAATTTGAACAAGAATTTTCAAACATATAAGTGGTCTCAGAAAAAAAAAAGAATAGCTTAAAAGTTCATCTAATCCATATTCAGGAAACAGCTAATTGAGTTGAAGGTCTTAATGCCAGGCAAAACTAGTTATAGTATTCGATCTCAAGTAAAGTCAGGTTTAAAAGTAAAATACCAACTGTCTTTTGAAATGCCATGATTCCCCACAGTCCTGTTACAGAGTTCTACATTCTAAGTACTGTATTGCTGCATCTACACGCAAAGGACAAAGGGTCAAAGACATACATTCTCCTAATCTTAGATTCTCTCTTATTTCACTTCTATCACAAAAGGCCCATGGGAGACATGTCTGTTAAATTATATTCCTTAGCAATTAAAGCCTTATAATTTCAGCTTAAAGAGTTCTCCGCATTAAGATTATAATAATTACATAAATGATTGACTACATTATGCTACAAACTTGATTACTGTCAAACTAACTATTTAAGCTTGTTTATTTCTGTACCTGTAAATAGGTAGAATTGACCAACTAATTGAATTCCATTAATGACTGAAGCCATAACATAATCAAATGACTGCATTTTGAAAAAAAATGAAATAAATTTCATGTTTGGCCATTGCAAGCATCATCTCTGTAATACGGTAAGCATAAAAATAGAACAATATCCCATTGCAAATTATTTTATTTACTTCTTCACATCAATGCCAACCAATCTGAGAACACTGTAATATATATTAGAAGTGAGAAATAAGTTAAGGAACAATATATCACAAGTTTAAATGTATTATAAAATGAAAATAAGTAATTATAGGAATTGGAAGACATTCTGACCATTTCTTTGACGTTCCACATTTTAATGTGACGTTTAGGGACTATTTACACAAATAGGGCAACAGAAAAAATCATTACAGCAATTCATTCCATTAAAGAATTTCATGTGCAGTGTAGTTCACTGGCATCCAAAAAGGCACTGCTGTCTGAATTTGTATACAACCCCCAGGAAATACTGCTGCAACTGAAGCAATTACTGGGCCTTTTTTCCGTGTATTTTAATCTGGACAGTAGTGGGACAATTCGTTGACTAAAATTGAAATTTACCACATGAAAATTTACCACATGACTGATCTTTTTTTAACCAAATTTTCACACAAAAAACAAAAATAGTCGAAAAGAACATCAGAACATAAAAAAATTCAGAAAAATGTCATCTGACCGAATGGGCAAAAGATATTCAGTAGTCTCTCAGCCGGGAATATTGGTCCAGGGTTGGCTTGAGTCTACCGCCCCTTTCTAGTTACTTCTGCATATTTTATTTAAAGGGCATCTATAGTGGGAAAATGAACTTTTTTTTCTTTCTTTCTGTGTGTTCTATAATTCCCCACAACCCCAGAGTGTCTTCACTTTTTTCAGATTCCCTCTTTGCTGAGAACACAGTTAGAAGAATAGTGATTGCATTCCTCTACTCCTACTTGAACTGTCAATCAAATCCCTGTGATCCCCCCTCCCTGCTCTGAATAAAACATTTAAAGGAGATAAACAGCATTAGCAGAGGGAGAGAGGTAACTTTGATGGTAGTTATAAGGCTGCACTTGACCCCCCTTCTTAATAGCTTTCACTGATTGATGATGGGTCACAAAGTGAGAGATCATAAACTGTACTGTTCTCCAGGACAGCTTGCTTTCTATTGGCCACTGTGCGTGGGTGTGTTTTTCAGGATGTTGAACTTTTAACTCCTACTGTAACAGAGGGGAGGGGGAAGGGGGGAGTGCTGCACAGAGTTCTGACACCATGGTTAAACAAAGTCACTGACAGAGATAGGATTAAGGCAGCACAGAGTACATGAATTTAACTTTGCAAAGGGGCAATGTGTTTTTTTCACTATAGATGCCCTTTAAAATGTCACACAATGAATCCATCACGACAGATAGAGGAGCATCCTAGAAATGATAAGAGTTTAGAAGAATGTAGTGGAGATATCACTCTAACATCAGTATAATAAACCAATTCAGCCAATCACAAACCCACAAAAAAGATATAAACATACCGTATATTATAGCGTACCTGCAATTTTCAGCTCCAAATAGATTCTTTCAAGGCTCAAATTTGTTGTAAGATAATGTCTTACATTACAGGGTATCTCATTTAAAAGGGCAGTAAGAAAGATGGATTTTAGTTTAGTTAAATGAAGTGAATAGAATATTTATTGAATTTAAGGACCAATAAAAATATATTGAACACTGAGAGTTGTTCTGCAGAGATGAGAAAAGGCAAAAAAACGCTTTTATACAAAGCAATGCCCTTGTATTTTCTGCAGCTAGAGTGTTAATGGAGGAAAATAATATTTAGAATAGTTTGCAGTAGATGGAAGTAAGAAGCATAGCTGTTGTATTGTATTTAGATGCCTAAATTAAGGGGTCATTAAAAAAAATGGACTAAAATAACTAAACGAACTTAAAATTTCAATCAGGCTTCAAATGTCCAGCAAGGGTTTATGTGGCAATAATAAACCCAAACCTTGATTATTCTAGAAACCAATGGTGACTGGGGGTGGGCATATTTATAAAGCAGCGAAGGTGAAATGTTTCCACAATTTTTTTCCGTAATGTTATTTATAAAGAAGTGAAATTTAAAGTAAAGCCTCAGAACAACATTGAATCAGAGGGTAGGTTTCCTTGACATAAAAGCAGTAATCTGTGTCTCACCTCTTATTTTAATCTATAGTTTGAGAAATGTAACTTTCTAACATGCGGTTTGTGTTTTATTTCCTAGTGTTCAGGTATCACATAGTGCGGTCACTGACCATTATGTTCTTTACACTTGCTCAGTCCTAAGATTCTGCAAGAAATTGTTATAGTTGGTCACACCCACTAGTAGCCTCTAGCCAATCCTTTTACAGGACAGATTAGACAAGGGAGCATGTGACTGAGATCAGGGGTGTGGCCAGTCACTGTACATACACAGTTATTTCATCCAGTTCTTCAAGTGGTAACATTTACTTCAATGCTATTTACCGCATTGCTATTTTACAGTTTATTGGTGTTTTCAGAGGGGGTATGTTCAGATTCTGGAGTGTAAAAAATTGGGTTCTCCTTTAACCTTTTCTTCCTGTGCTGCATTTTTTGCCAGAATTTTCGCAAAACATCCCTAAGACATTTTTCTTATAATTAAACAAGGCAATTCCAAATCTGTGGTGATGTTAATGCATTGAAAGGGCATATCCACCACCACTGTTTGTCCCACTGTAGTGTTAAAAGACCCCTACCTTCCTCTTCTGTTCCTTATGGTTGTCCTGCAGGGCCTGATGAAATTCAGAAAAGTGAAGAGTAGGAGCTTCTCTGTGTGTAATCCGTACCCGCCTCTTTCTACTTATTTTACAGTAGTCTTACATGTGCAGTATAGCTCTCCCCTCCCTACCTCCGGATCCCTTTTACCGCAGGCTTGTGTCTGAGGCAAAATTTCTAAATGGATAAGTTAAGGAAACCCCCCCCACCCTGCATGCTATGTTTAAATTACAAAACTCGCCCAATAAGATACTTACCTGCCTTCGTTCCCTCTGCTCCCTCTGCTGTTCTTCTGCACGGAACAGAGGGGGCCGGGGCTTTATTACACTACAAAAAACTCACCAGGGAGTGTTACCTATTTACCGTCATATGGCATCATCTGGTTATAGGAAATTTTCTGGTTTCACTGCTGTGTTATCCTGACTTTTTGCCAAATTATTCATTTTTAGTGCTACTTTTTGCTACTCTTGCTAAAGTTTTGTGACATAGTCAGCTGTAAAAAATATAGTCAAAATATTGATTTGTTATTAATATGCCCCTAGGAGTTCTAAGTTCTCAAAAACAATCAACTCATATGATATTTTGTTGGGGATCTTTTTCTATTTTTTTTTTTTTAGGTTTCTCCAGAGCCTACCTGTGGCCTTGTAAAGTGCTGCCCATCTTAGATACAGTGTGCTGTCAGGGGGGCGGAGCTTTACAAGGCCACAGGTAGGCTCTGGAGAGACCTAAAAAAACAAACAAAAAAAAAACAGAAAAAGGTTAGATACAGCTTCTATTTAAACTTTATTTGTTTTTTGACTGTACTTATCCTTTAATATACTTATAAGCCCAGGAACCCTTCTTTTTAGAATAAATAGAAAGATCAATATGCAAATAATTTCAGAAGCACTGACAGATAATTGGGAAACGTAAGAGCCACAAGAACAGTCAGGGCACAAATTACTTACAGGGAGATGTGATAAATGTTCTTGTAGTTAAAAATTGTGCTTATTTTGCCTCCACCAATCAGATTTTAGCTTTCAAATGTAACATCTGATTGGTTGGGGTAAAATTAGCACAATTTTTAACGCTAAGAAGTTTAATTACATCTCCCTGTTGATCTTTAAAAAGTCACTCAAAAGATCAACCTCTGTAGCCAATAGTGTGCACCATAATTGAACACCATAAAATTGGTAACATTTTACTTTTTCCTTAACCTACTTGAGCACGTCTGGATGGTGTTAAAATGTAAAAAATGAATTTAAGCAAGCAAAAAAACCTGCAGAATTATTAATAAATTAAGGTTGCTATAATTGTTTCTAGGTTCAATATATTTTAATTTAAATCTCTCACTTAGTTAAACATTCTGAACATATGTGATGTTGTAATAATCCAGGTAAAACAGGAAATTCTGTATCAGTGGTAACCTGTTTTGAAGAAGTCTTGAAACTGGTGTCCCAAGTATGTAGTGAACAATTGTATAGTAACTCGATATGGTAGATATTAGAGATGGGATCCGTATCCGACATGGAACCCCTCGGTTCCGAAATCCGAATGTTCGGTCCAAAACCGGATGGATCATTTGGATTTTGTGACTTCGGAGTGAGTTTTCGATTTTTATCAAACGTTCAAGGCTATTTTTGAGAATTTTTGAAAATAGCCTCAAACGTCTCGTAACGTTTCGAAACCGTCAGTTTAGGCAATCTCTAGTAGATTGCTGTCAAAAACCAAAGGGTCAAACCTTAGAAAACCTGGAGTATAAATCTTCACTGTCATACTAATGCTCTCACTACAGTAAGCACTATGCATTATGTAAATCCTTTTTAAGTTAATTATTTTTGATATTTAGAACAAACGAACCATAAATCTGAAAATCTGATTGGGCCTGGAATGTTAAATAAATAGATTCTGAGGTATAGTGGCATATGTTATTTATATCATTCCATTACTTATTACTCCGTTACTCAACCTCATATTGATCAATCACCATTTAAATAATTACTACTTGTAAACACACTGAAATGTCTTCTTAGGCTGGGTACACACAGTAAGATCTTCGTCCTGGACGACCGTTCACCAATAGCGAGCGGTCAGCTGGGACAAATCACTCTAGGGCATGTCAAAAGTAGCCCTGGCTGACCATTTGTTGTGCCGAATTGTGCTGTCCCATAGGAGACCATATAATCATGCGTGATTTTCCATCATGTCCAATCTGAATGAACGTCATTGGCCGCCAGGGAGCTCAAAATCACATCTAATTTTTCGGATCGACCTACACATGGAAATATCCCAAAAAATTGCATGTGGTGAACCCAGCCTTAAAACATAAAACTTTCCTTATATTTAAAACAACTATAAGAAATCTAATATGCATTCTGTTTATAAACACATTTATTACTACATGACCAATCTGAGTGCTGAGAAAAAACATATAACACTACTGTATTTTTTAAAAAGTGTTCCAAATGTATTTTCAGCTGAAAGATTTAATCAGAAACAGTGGACCGTATTAAACCACATCATTCCCTGTATGCTAATTGTAAATTCAATTAAATACCATTATGAAGAGGCATACATAATGAGAAAATAGCATTTCCCCTTTGCAGCTGGCAAGGCAGCTGGTAAAGTCGATTGCTCTTTGTATCACAGAAAGTTTCCTTTAATGATGTCTGTGATGAAAGAAAGAGCTTGACAGAGAGATATTTACCTGTAGGAAGCACATGCAATATTTTACCAACATGCAACTTTATGACACAAGATTGATGGGACCTGGAAAAGGGGCAAACTGGGTCTTGCCAGTTGGATGATGCCTGACCACCTTGTCATTTAAAGAAAACCATGGAACTAGCTTCTTGTAAATCCACTGAGTGTCCTTATACACTGTCTTGTGGAATGTCTGTGTGACTTTTTTGTGCTGATGTTCCTCTGTTCCCCCTTCTACTCATTCTACATGTTTGGCTTCTCCTGCTTTCATTTTTTTTTCTTTTTAAGCCTTAAAGGGTATCTTTACTCTACAAAATTGATTTTTTTAAAAAGCACACCTTTACACCTTTAGCACAGCAAGATCCCACTGCTCCAAAACTTCTTCCAGATTTTAAATCTGAGCTGTAGATTCTAAGTAGGGATGGCATAGAACTCGAACTCGAACACGAGTTCGAGCCGAACTGTTCGAGTTCGAACGGACCCGGACTTCTCGAACTATCTCGGACGCGGACTTTCGATATTTCCCGGACTTTCGATGATTTATCGAATGTTCGAACGTTTGAGTATCGAATCCGCGAGTAAAATGTACATGGTATCTAGGCGCGAACATCGAATCTGCGAGTAAAGTCTCCATTACAGCCTATACGCGAGTATCGAATCTGCGAGTAAAATGTCCATGTTACCTCGAATGTTCGAACGCGAAAGCTCGAAAGTAGCGCGCGTGAGAGTAAAATCGATTTTACTTAAGTCCTGGATATTGGAACATGCTCCCCAGACCATTTCCCAGGTCCCACAGCCATTTACATTAAGCTACCATTAATATTTTAGTTGTATTTGACTCAAACTTTTCAAACTATTTGCCTCCCATAGACTTTAATGGGTCCGTTTTCGAACTTTCGAACTTTTACAATAGTTCGAAAGTTCGAAAACGGACCAAACTTTCAATAGTTCGACCATCTCTAATTCTGAGAAATAACCATTTGAAAACACAGCATTAACAGGAAAAGACCTGTCACTCCAGAAGCAGAAATTGTAAAAAGTGACTCATGCCTGACCTCCTTGCCTGCCTGCCAGCACATTTTCTGCAACATTTAAGTGAATTAGCAGAGGAAAAAAGGCAGGGGGGGGGAGATATGTAACCAGAGCAGTGTCCATGGTGAGGCTGTGCAGAACTTATAAGTGCCGCAGACACTACAAGAAGGCAGTGAATAAGGGAGGGTGGGGGGAATTAGGAGCACTCACTAAATATTAATAATCAAATTGTAGTTTCAGAAAATGTACATTTGTTTCAGTGAGTATAATGACCCATTAACAGAAGTATTTAATTGCATAATTTATCTATAAAATACAGTGGGTAAAGCCAATAACCTGGTGGAGATTCTGGTGAAGATCAGTGTCTGCAGTCTGTGGAAACGAAAACTAAATGGACTGGTCCCAATGCAATAATACTGGACTGCTTAAATAGTTAAAAATGCCTGACACAACATGTATTTTGAGTGCGATTGAGTTTTGCAAGAGCTGCCTATATCTAACATAGCTCACTATATATAATTAATATAAATATATAGATAGATAGATAGATAGATAGATAGAGAAGATAGATAGATAGATAGATAGATCAAAGGTTCCCTCCCCGTACAAGTTCATCCGCCAGGTGCTCCGTACAGGAAAGTAGATAGGAGATGAATACCAAGCACACCACGGCTAGTGAAAAGGTTTATTAACCAAACAGTAGGTCTGAGCACCTACGCATTTCACCCGCCCAGACTAATGGATAAAACGTGTAGGTGCTCAGACCTACTGTTTGGTAATAAACTTTTCACTAGACCGTGGAGTGTTGGTATTTATCTGCATATATATAATTATATATATATATGTATATATATATTAAATATATGCACATATTTTGTCTCTGCCATGTAGGAAATTAACTAAACTGAATTTACTTTAAACCTTTAAAATTTACCTTTTTTTAAAATTAAATTATGAAATTGATTTTATAATTCTGACCATTATGTCATTAAATGACAGAAAATGTAGTTACAGCTTCCTTATTGATCGCAGACGTGCTCTAAAGTTCTCCTGTAACTATATTATCAACTCCATCTTCAGTACATCGGCATTTTCTGGTTCCAAAAGAACTGCATAAACAGTTTTGGCAAAGTCGCGCACAAGGGGAAGGGAGGAGCACTGGGGAACTGACAGTGGAGGAACAGAAACACTCCAGGTTCGTGGTAAGTAGGGAGATCTGGGCTTAGGGGGTGATATGGGGGCAAGTACTACTTTCTCCATTAAAATTATAATTTTGATTAAGGAATGATAGTTTTTTTGGGTGAACCCTTCCTTTAAGTATATTGATTTTGCCATATTACAGACTCCTAAAGTAAAAGAAGATGAATTAGCCACACACAATGCTATGGAGCTTTTCAAATAGTTTTTTTTAAAATACCATGAAGCTTAATGCAGCCAATCCACTTATCCACTTATTTAAACTTCTTTGTAAATAAACATGCTGTGTAATGTAAGTGTTGAATGTGAATTCAGCATAAACAGAGCAGGCTATGTACTTCCTACACAACCCAATGACTTTGTCCCTTTCTCTGTCTCTCAGAGAGATCATCATCCCTCATTAACCTCATGCAGTTCCACAGAAGAGGGTGGCCAGACCATCTGGATGGATTGGAAAGGTGACAGTCATTAATAATAAGAATAATAATTAGGCTGCCGTAACACAATAAAGTGAGAACAATTGTACAAAAATTTGGTCACAAAACTGTAATTTTGCCTTCGAAGACCATTAAAGTCAAAAGGAGACAACATTTTACATCGCTCTGGGGTTATCATAAGACTAAGTGGTTTATATTAATAAACAATAGTTTTTTCTCCATTTCGCTATCACTTTGCCATTTGGCAAAGATTGCTATTTTCTGTCCCGCATTGTGGTGGAAAGAGAAAATGCCGATCTTGGTACAACTATAAATCACCGATCGTATTAGAGTAAATGCTGAAAAATAGTCTTAACACCTCCCATGTCCCTTATTAGTTTTGAGAAAACCTCAACAATGTACTGACATCTTCCCAATGACAGGCTACATATATGGGCACTTGTGAATTTTTGCCACCGCAGAATTTGCGATTTTAAATGGCCGAACTTAATGCAAGGAGACACTAATTTGCGTTATGTCCAAATTTGCCAAAAACTGTTCCGAAAGGTTAACAAACCTTTATAAATCTGTCCCTAAGCATCTATATCCATATATCCACATCCATTGCTTTAATACCAGCAAGAGCAACAAGGAAGATAACCCAGAAAGTGCCCACACTATACAGCAGCAGAAATGGTTAGGAAGGTAACCCAAAAAGCAACCACTACATTGAGAAAAAAAATCCAGTTTGAAATAGACTGCAAAGTACAAAGCAGGGATATCCAGCCAAATAATGTAGAACTCCCCCCCCCCCCCCCCCCCAAAAAACAGTGATGCGTCCTTCCAAGAAATCCTGAGATCAATGTGAGATTTTAAAAATGTAAAAAACTATTTTACTCTGCAAATAAAACTCTGAAATTCTGATAAATGCAAATGAGGAAAATTTTCTTCATAATTGCATAATCTTTGTGCTCTATCGGTTGGGTTGGACAGTGTGATGAAATCATTGGATGTGGCAATGTTGTTGTGATGATCTAGCATCAATGTACTAGTTAGCACAAGAATTAAAAAAGATGACAATGCCACATGTGCATTAATCTTGACATGTTGCTTTATCCTGTACTTATTGCTGTGCTTTAATCTTTAACCTGATCCTGTGCTTTGTGACTGAGCCTTGATTTTGTACTTGCTTCTGTAAGTGGGGGTTGAAATTTGTGAAAATAACAATGACAATAACAAATGGAGACACATGCAAATACATGTAGCAATTTACAGTTATATGAAAGACTTTGAAGGTAAAAGTATTATATAGACTGGAGTAAAGAAGACGTTTCATTTTATTCATGTCTTACCTCTCCCTTTGCTGCAGCTGTTTTGTAATTTATGGAATCAACCTGTGGGTAGTTGGGATCAGCCCCCATAATCCACCTTAGTGATTATTGCATCATGGGAACCCAGAAGGAACTGTAAGTATTACATCTCCCAGTAGATCTTTTGCTAGGAACAGAATTGTCAAAAATGTCAGTTAAATCAGATGACTACTTTGTATTGCCCCAGGTGTCACAAACCCCCCTGTCCTGTCCGCTTACCTACCTATCAGTTATTGGAAAATGCACTCTAAGTAACCGACAAGTCAATAAAACAGAACGGACAAGGAGGGGGTAGTGAACAAAATGGATATAATACACACTAAATATTTCTCAATATCTATACGATAGCTGCCACCACATTCCTAATTAGGGGAATGACCTGCTAAATCTATCTATATATGTGGTTATCCACACCCCCTAAATTATACAATCTTGTAAGAAAAAGGTTATCCACACCTATTACTCTATACACAGATATATATTTCTAAACAATACTCTTCTATATTAACGTAACTTTGAAGACACAGGTTTGTTTTGGGATATACTCAAAATAGGACAATTAGCCTTTAAATGATATTATATCATTTATAAAAGATAACAAAAGAGTGCATACAAAATATACCTTATATATATAAGTTAACTTACTGAACATAAAAGGGTAACACACAGGTGAGGGTAGAATGGGATGAAAGAAAGAATACTTAGAAATAAATGGCATCTGAAAAGTCCATGAACAGTCCAGGAAACTTGTAAATTCAAAATACGGGAAAGAGTGGCAGAGTCCAAACTGATAGTTCCTGATGGAAGCCAATATATGGTCCATCAGACTGGCTAGATATTCCTTAAGATGTTATGATGAATTCCTGGGCTGAGACCATACTCCCAATTTATCCTTTCTCCTGAAAATGGGAGCGGTCTGGACTCAAGAGGGGTGGGCTTGGTTCCGCCCCTGAAAGGTGGTTCCTATTTTTGGAGGGAACTTTTAAACTCCAATTTCCCTCAAGTCCATACTCCGAGTACCATACATGTAACATTCACAATATTAACCTTGTTGTCATTAATTAATTTTACACAATAGAATCATACCAAACATGACATATTTTGGAGTTGGTATACCTAAGAAGGATAATATTTCGAGTTTCTCAAGGAATATCATCACCTACAAGGTATCTATAAATGCAGATTTCATTCTAGTATAAACTCAGTGTATTTACGAAAATATGAAATAATTCGATACCCTGAATTATTAAGGAATATGAATTGCCTTTGAACCATGTGGTTTTGGCTCAGTTATAGACTAGAAGATCTCATGCTGTTCTGGTGCCTACCAGCCTGTAGAATTGTATGCATTATTACAGTGACTTCACACCTTAACCCTTTGAATACAGACACCCTGCCAGGTTAACCAAATAACAAATGGAGCTAGCTATGGGAAAGAAAGTCTTCTACGAATTGTCAGGCAGGGTTTTTAACCCTGTGATTGCCTGACAGTTAAACAATGTGGGAGCTGCCATACTGCTTGACCATGCCGATTAAGTGAGATAATTGGAAAATTAAGACTGCAATTTCAGATATTGTCTATGGGAGTTTACATTGCACTCATGTTAGTGACAACAGGAAGTCTGTATTCAATTCACATTAGCTGGAAATAAACTGCAGGGTATTAAGCAGCTTTAAAGGTCTTATTGGGGACTTCCATATTGGTGTGGAGACATGTGTATAGAATATACTCTGCATGGAGAGAATGAATAATTGTGTCAATGGGCATAGCCAATAGGTGCAGATGTTCACAAGGCACTTAGAAGACTACACAGGCTGTGAGTAATACTGGCAACAACATGGATGCCTTCTTTATTACAGAATATACTTCCTACATGTATGCAAATGCAATTTGCTATAGAAGTATCTTACAATATATAAGGGTTCTGGGGAGAAAAACTTTTACATCAGGATTTAAAACATTAAGTTTAGTTCTCTATTAATGAATTGTTTGATTTACTTTACTTGAGCCATCAAGGGGGAAATCATAGGGAGAAAGAAACTTAAGTATGTGATTGGACAAGTAGATTGCTTTACCGTACTCTTGATGATTTGTGTGCATGACACAAACTTACCGCTCACAAATGAGATGCTATTTAACTGCCAATGTTTGGTATTACACATTACAGGTAAAATTGGACAAAACAAAAAAGGTACATGAGAATTTCAAGTCACAATTTAAAAGAAACAGAAACAGTAGGATACAAAAATGATTCCCAATAGAGAAAGCTATATCTAAAGATATATAAAGTCTTCTAATTCAACCCAGGACGCTTACACGCCTATGTAACCAACACCTACTGTATGTAACCAGTTTTAATTTCAGTAACCGTGTAAATCAATTCAAATATAGGTAGATTTTATACCAACACAAACTTTATTTATTCCATGTTATAAAATAAAAAATATTTACATTTTTTCACTTCATAATATTTTAATTGGGTCTCTGTGTTGTAATATGATTGGCTGTCAGCTTCTAGAAAGCATGGCTGCAGCTTCCTTGTTTTGATCTGCTGTGTACCAGAAAGCATGTGAAGTGTACCGCATACCTAGTACTGTACCCACAGGTTAATTTCATAAATCAACCAATAAGCACAGCAAATAGAGAGGTGACACTGCTTGTGTTTTTGTGAATGTGCTCAGGCGAATGGGACAATGTTGGCTGGTGACTTTTAGATCAAAACCTAAGGACAGTTCAATTGATCCCGAATCTTATGGGGTCCTAAACTGCTCTATTTATGATATTGTTTTATTTAACAATTTCTGGCAGTAAAACAGAGGAGAGACGTATTTTAGGGTAAACTTCTTATACATACAGTATTTGCTGTAATTTTCCTTTAAAAAAAAAAAAAGTTGATGAAAAAATAGCTGTTAGTGATAAACTTATAATTGTTGTACACGCTTAATATGAGTAATGCTAATGCATTTACAAGTCACCTGGCCTATTGCCCATCAGTTAGTTCTACAGATCCACAAAGATCTATCAGCTATAGGAATATGACTTTTCCACATGACGATAACAAAGGAGGAATTTGGCCATTTCAACAAAAGGTTCATCTTCTCTAGAGAAGCTCTGGACTGGAATGAATCAATTGAACTACAAACACCCTCCTGGCAGTCTGCCTGGCATAGCTTTGCAATAGTACATTTAACCATACTGATTAGATTAGGAATTATTAATAGGGGTCTATTGAGAAGCACGAGGGGTCATCTAGAGTTTAATTCTGCTAGGAGATAACTTTGTTTCGGCTGATAGAATTGTTATTGTAGTGATTTCATATGTTTATAGGAAACAATCATCTTAATAATGAACTTGTCCATCCCTTTGCAAGGTCAGGAAAGCTATTGAGGTGCTACTTTTATTTTTCCACTGTTGTGTTCATTAAGAAAAATTGGATATTATTGGAGAACTGTCAAAAAGGAATTTTTTTGAATTTAATTATAAATAACCAGGTCTCTCTGAGAAGAAAATATTCATGAAAACATCATATACTTAAATATATTAAATATACACATATTGAAAGAGAGATTTATGTAAATAGAATGTTTCCTGGTTAACTGAAAGTTTTTTAGTACACTGGTCCATATAATACAGACTATGACCAAACAGAACAAGGTTATCAACAATATATTATGGAAAATATTTACAATTCATTCTGATAGAAAAAATATTTAAAGGGTATGTCCACCCTAAAATCTATATTTTTCTATAATGTAGTTTCCACCCTCACAACCCAAACAGCATGGTATGTGTCTAAAAAAAAAGATAGAGGAACATTACTTACCAGCCTGTGATCCCATGCCCTCAGCCTCCAATGCAACTTCTGGGAACTGAATTGAATTGGGAGCTTGGCCGCACGTCTGTGATTGGCTGAGAGGCAGCTTTTGCATTGAGTTGCATTGCTGCCAAGCTCCCAATGTGCATTGTACATCAATCTTATTTCAATAAAATAACAATGACAGTCAATTGTGTTTTTATAACTTTTACATTACATGCAAATTATATTTAACTATTAACTGGGAGAATCAGAGTCTGTTGAGATTTTGAGTAAGTGGTATTAAATGATTTATTACTGTATTTATTAAGTCACCACTTTATGGTGTGGTGACTTAATAAATACAGGTGTGTATTGTCGTTATTGTGTATTCTTAGAATCATATCACAGGGTCAATGTTTGGGGCACCTATGTAATCAAACCACACTCCCCATATTTTGTTGTATTTATCTAAGTTCCCCTGATCTTTGTAGATAATTCTGTTAAAGGCTGTACCACTGGACTTTACTAAGGATTCCTATTGTTTGGTGTTTATTACGCTTGATGTCATCCAGTTTAGTATTAACACCTTCCTTGTATAAAACAAGGTCTCCTTCAAAAACACCACTTGGTTTCTGGACCAATTGTCCTCTAGTTTTAGCCCAAGTATGCATAACACTGGATCTATCGGTATGGGGTGTTGCAGAATTCGTGCTAGGATATTTAGAATTTGGGTCCAGTAGTTTTGTACTTTTTCAAATGGCATGTCCAAACAAGATGGCAAAAATCTGCAGGAGACGTCCAGCATCTAGGGCATTCAGGTTAGTTTCTGGTGGACATGTGGAACATACGTTGGGGTGTCAGGTACGTCTGGTGCATTGGGTTGAACTGAATTAGTTTATTATTGGCTGATTTAGTGGCTTGAATATGGGAGCTTGCTAACTCGTCCCAATGTTCCTCTCCAATTTCTTGTATATATCCGAACCATTTAGCTAATATTGTTGGTTTTGATTGGTTGGAGCAAAACACTGATATATAGTTGTATATTAGAGATAGCGATTGTCTTTCTCCTCTATTCTTTATTAGTGAATTATAGGATGTTGACTTATCAATACACGTGTGGATCCAAATTCTGCACTTATACAGTATTATTATTATTACACTATTTATTATTGTCTTTCTTATGTTTATAAGGGTAGATTTTCCAGGGATGAATCCCATTTGGTCCGGGTATATGAGTTAGTAATTACATTTTGGAGTCTAATTGCTAGTATTTTGGCTAGTATTTTATAGGCTAGGTTCAGCAGAGATATTGGTCTATAGGATCCGCAATCCAAGGGTTTTTTCCCAGACTTAGCAATTAGGATAATATGGGCGTTATACATAGATGGAGGGAGCATATTTCACTCAAATGCTTCTAGGTAAGTATTTAGTAAAAGAGTTAGTATAAATTCGCTATATCTTCTATATATCTCAATTGGGAGTCTGTCTGGGCCTGGTGTTTTACCTGTTGCTATATCTCCCATAGCTCCCATTATTTCACTTGGGATATATTCTCCACTAGAGTATTTCTATCTTGATTGGGTTGTGTAGGAAAAGGTATATTGTCCACATATTGTGTAAGGTGTAGTGTGGTAGCTTTAAATTGGGATGAATATTGTGAAAATATTTTTTGGGTCAGTTACATGTCTGTCTTCGGGAGTTAATATTTCTAGTGTTGTATTTTGGTCTGAGGGGCCATGAGCCAGTCTGGCGAACATTCTAGCTGACTGATTCCTTTGTGCAAAGTATCTTTGCTTTTTAGAGTAATTTTGTCTGTTTGTCTTTTCGCTTATTATATTGTATTCTGCTTGTGCCAAGTGCCAAGCAGCTTTATTTTGCGGCGTGGGGTAACTACTGCAGTTGTTTTCAGCCTTTAGTACAGAATCGGCCAGAGAGTTTTCATTTTCAGAAGCTTGTTTTTTAATGTGTTTTATTTCAAGGTTTCTCTTAGCATGAGCTTGAATGTTTTCCATTGTGTTCCAATGGGTACTGTATCATTATTTAGTGAGAGATTGTGCTCTATTTCATTTTCAACTATATCTGGTGTGGATATAATGGTTAGCCAGAAGGGGTGAATACTTTTCACTCTGTTTATTGAGGAATATTCTTAAACATTTAGTCACAGGAGAATGGTCTGATATTCCTCTAGCGTGGTGAGTGACCGTGCTGACGTGCTGACCGTGCTAACTTGCAAATACATAGTCTAATCTGGATAATGTATTATGGGATGCTGATTTACAGGTATATTCTTTTTTTGTAGGATATCTGAGTCTCGATACATCTACCCACTGTAGTTCAGTTATATATTTGGATAGTGCTGTCTGTCTAATTGATAAAGAGGGGAAGTGGTCTAATTCTCCATTCATTACATCGTTGAAATCACCTACACAAATTATTTTGGCTTGTGGGAATTGGAGGCTGAACTTAATTGCTGCTCGTCTCTAAGAGAGTTTAGTGATGCAGGAGGTGGATCATATATATTTATAACAACATATATTATCAAGTTTACTTCTATAGCCACACAAATATACATTCTATTTTTATGAGTTAAGGTTTTAATCATTTTATGTCTTAGAGATTTAGAAATGAGCACTGACACTCAGAATAAGTAGAGTAAGTGCTATGAATGTATTTGTCTATCCAAGCTCTTTTTAGGTTGCAAACCGTTGTGGGTAATAAATGTGTTTCTTGAAGGCAAATTATGTTTGCTTGAAAAGACCTGATCAGGGAGAATACAGCAAGTCTCTTATTTAGGCCTCTAACGTTCCATGACATTATGTTAATTTCTGTGCTCATTTATAAATTCCATATTATAGCTATACTTCTGTATTCTGTTGTTATGTTTATACACAACCTCTGGAGGTATAGTTCTGTTTATCAACTTGTATGAAGTTTTATCAATGGCTGTTAAGCAATCTTTTCCATTTATCTATAATTGTTATACAGTACATCATGGTAACATAATGGTTGAAATATCATGTCACTGGGACAGCAATATAACAATCTTAGCCCTTTTTGTGTTTCAGATGAGTTGTGCTAGCCCACCTTTTGATTGATCTAGATGGTTTAGGAGCGTTATATGGGGGGATAGGGATTCGGAGATGGAAACGGGGGGTTCATATTCCTCTTGAACAGTAACATCAATCTTTTGTATATCGAACATTTATAGTGACTTTTTTAATGAGAGTATCAATTTCATACTTATACATTAGTTTCATATCAACAACTCTGATAAGGGGGAAACAAAGGGGGAAAGGGACCCTGGGGATGGGGTTGAGGAAGTTATAACCTGTATTAACAACGTAAATCTCCTCCGTTGTAGGAGTTAAACCAGAAAGACTTTTTTCTGTATTAAAACATTCACCTGTCGGTGTTGTAGAAATGGGGGATGCACTATCAGTGCGTTTTTTAAATATATATATATATATATATACATATATACTATACACATATCCAAGCATATATACAGTACATGCGTATATATAAAACATTTTGTAGCTTGATAGGTTAACCTGTTTAGCAATTATATACATATATTTCTTTGGCACATACAGACCATATATAGTTTATTTATATATGAGAACAATCAGTGGATTGTTGGAGCTGGTGATTGTTGGAGGTCACGTAGCTCATCATGGCCTAGATTGTGCTGAGATCCAAGTTATATGGGCTGAAACAGAAGAGGTTTTGTTTTATAGTAGACAGCCACCAATATGTGGTATATTTGGTAAAGTATGTCTTTTGAATTCCTATAGTATATTGGTGCTGTGTATTGTAATTGGTCCCTTTATCTTGAATCTAGCCAGTCCGCAGCTGACTTTGGATTATCGAAAAATTTGGTTGATGCATTCACCTCTACTCTCGGTTTAGCTGTGTCTTAATCCTGCTAGTTGGATGCGTTTTTTTAACATCGATAAAGGTGGCTCTTCTTTTTTGCAAATCAAGGGAGAAGCCTGGAAAAACTTTGATAGCCGTGTTTTCAAATTTGATGTCTCCTTTAGTACGTATTAGTTTTAGTATTGTATCTCTATCCCTTGCATTAGCAGTCATGCCACAATAGGTCTGACCCACTCACCCAGAGCTAGGGGTCTTCTGGGGACCCTGTGTGCTTTCTCTTTAGTAAATGAGTGGGACAATCCCTGCTCATCAAACAAAAATCTTATAACCAATTTTGTCCTTTACTGTGCTCAGGGAACCCAATAAATCTGAGGTTTTGCCTCCTTGATCTATTTTCCAGGTCATGGATCTTTTGGCACGCGGATTCTAATTCTTGGGTTAGTTGGGCCACGTTTTGTCCCATAGGTGTAATAGTGTCCTCCATATTGGAGATTCTCTGTTCTACTACCCACTGCCTTAGTGTTTGCATGTCTTGTCTAAGGAGTGACAAATCAGACCTCACCTCTTCCAGTAGTCCCGTTAGTAGGTTGTGGTGGTGGGGTCTCTACTCCTTGATTGTGCATAGCTGGTGTTGGGGGAGACTTTGCACTGTGATCCGGAGAGGCCTCAGTGGTTGTGGTCAAGGAGACGGGAGAAAGTGCGTGAACAGTCTCTTCCGGTTCTGTGCGCCAGGCAAATTTTTGTAGTTTTTTTGCTACAGATTCCGCTTTTTGATTTTTGGATCTCGTCATCTGGCTCTGTATATATTGCTCCTGATGTGGTGCAAGGGTCTGTTCTGTGCCGGATTTTAGCCCCGGATTGCTGATATGTGCGGGATCTTCCTAATACTTAATAATATGCCGAAACACACAGCCAATAATGGGTGCCACACTTAAGCATGAGAATTGGACTGCCAAATCAAATTTAATATTGATATATGTAAAGTTGTGCATTTGGACAAAAACAATTACAGTTAAACACAAAAATAATTGATTCATTGAGAAGGGATGCATGTATGTATCTATAATTCTATTTATAAAGTGCCTTTTTTCAAAATTACTTTCAGGTGTGGTAAAAGGACTGGCAATTCACAGAATGAGTCTGCCACTTTGTATTTCATTATTTAGATTTCTATTTAAAAACTGAGCAAAAATATTTTAGCCTGGTACAAAAGATTGATGAAATCAAACAGAAAGTAATCTACCTTTACTGTACTGTAAGGTGTATGGCGGGCTTCAGCAGTATCAGACGATGTCTTCTAAACCTGGCCATACATTACTACATTACTCCAACACTCCCTTTCTGCAATCTGCTCACAATTTCCTCATATTTAATCTTGTGTCATCCATCCAGATCATAAACCCAACTAATAAACACACGTGCAGATGCATGGACGCAATCTTGACACCTATTTGCTTTCAACCCTAACCACTGCACTGCCGAGCCTCCCATCATTGGCTACCCCTTCCTTTTGTGCCCAATAATCTTCACCACTGTTGCAGAACAGGAACTTTCATCCCTTTTCTTTAAAACTCATCTCATCAACTGCCCCCTTGACCGTATCCCCTCTTATTTCAACCCACATCTCTTCCTTCATACCATGCCTAACTTCTATCTTTAACTTATCCCTCTCCACTGGTAGTTTCCCCTCATTATTCAAACATGCTGTTATATCTTCCATTCTCAAGAAACATGCTCTGGACCCATCAGCAATATTCAGCTACTGGCCTGTTGAAAAGATATGTCTGTGCAAACCTGGTTCATCACCTTGATGCTAACTCTCTCTCTATTTGATCACTTACAGTCAGGCTTCAACCCTAACCAATCCATGGGGAACTGCCCTCACTAAAGTGACTAATGATTTACTTGTACGTCTCTATACTTGTCCTCATGTTTGTTGCATGGGAATAATGCTAGACTCTGATCTTTCCTTCAAATCCCACATTAAACCAAATCCTGTTGGCTTCAACTTAATCTCTCATATATAAATCCATGATAATAATAATAATAATAATTAGTTGATGTACCTCATAACATTCCCAATAATTACGATTACAATTTTGATTGCAAACCATGATACATCCAGGAAATGACAGCAGGTAAAACCAACACTCTGGCCAACATTAAAATTGATTCAATATTTATGGCATATTAAACATCTATTCGATGTAACATTGAGCCTGTGTATGCCTGGCATAAAGCAAATAAAATCATGTATAAGAACAAGAATTAGTAGGGGTAGGAGAGCACAATTTTGCCATTTTATTGATCCCTCTGAGTGTACACTGCAGTTTTGGACTGTAGCCCAGTGAACTGAAAAGAATACAGAGACAAGCAGCTATACTGATTAAGCTGTGTACACATGGTCCAATATTTCAACCCAATCGACAACCCCAGCTAAGGTTTTGCCACCAATTTTTATAATCAAATTTGGATGAAAAATGGATCAGACTTTCACCCGATTGTGTGGTATTCAATAGACCATGCGATTGGTTGTGCAGAAATATTGGCAGTACCACTACTGGTCTGGTCTACCAATATGTAGTCTGTCTAAAGGGAATTTATATATGCTATAAACATAGATAAGCAAATTGTTTTTTTGTTTTCTCTAAAGTGAATATTTTAACTGTTTACAAATATATTAGCATGCATTCTTAGCAATTAGCATGGGAATCTTTCTTTATTTACGGGTGAACAAAGGACAAGGACTAATGGACTTTTTCAACTCCAAAAACAGTTTCATTATAAAAAGGACACGCACATAAAAGGGCTGAATTTAATGAACAAATCTATTGATCAACCTCAACTCCTCTTATACTATTGTGAATATTCTTGAAAATGTACAAAATCTAAATTTCCTAAAACATATTTAATTTATAATCACTAAACCTTCCTAAAAGTGTCCTAAATACATCAGTGTGGAACAATTTACTGATTTTTCATAACAATGGCATCATTTTTTCTTAAAAAATATACAGTACAGTGCTTCTCTGTGTGTATATATTATCGTTACAAAAATAAAATGTTACAAAGAATTAGGAGAAGCCTTTCTGGCAGTCAGCGAGTTAAAATCCTAGCTAAACCACAAGTTTCTTCTGAGACAATAATTGATCGGGAAGTTAATGGTAAATGTGTTTAGCAGTAGATGCCAGATGACTAAGAAGCTGGGGGCTTTGCCTAAATTCAAGTACATCAGTACAAGTCATCAGGTGGCAAATTCACCAAGGAGTTAGAAACCAGATGTTTAACTCAATTACACTTTATCATTCTGTATGCCACTGTTTTTCATTTGTATATTGTTAAATATAATGTAATTATATTGCCTTGCTGTTATAATAAATGAAGGTGAAATTATACCAGCCTTCTATTCAGGAAAGAAATGTAAAATAAATGATTTGAAATACTATGGTGTTCTAATAACAGGAAAATGAAAGCACATTTTATTGAAAGTATTAATTTTAAAAGAAACAGTTCAATGTCCCCTGCAAAAATATTGGTTGGCTTATATTAAACAAACATTTTCAATACAACTACAGTGATTAATAATTAGTTACATTTCACTGCAACTTACATTGCAAGAGTGACTTGTTATTGTTTTTTGTTGGAAACCTCTTTTGGAGATATAGGGCAAATCTTATTCAACCTTCGATAAGTATGATGTAGGTGGTTTAGGATATAATTCAATATTGGCTTAAAAACCCATAGATTTTCATGTCAGTTGTAGAGGTATAGAAGGTTGAGAAGATCTGTGCATCAGGGAACCATCTGGATTCTAAAAGGGGGAACTATTTTGATCTAGGTATGCTTGTGAAGGTTCACATTCATCCAGGTCATGGTATATCTGTTGTATTCAGTTAGATTCCAGTATTACCATTCTGCCAGCGGATAAGGGAAGTGGCACTAAACACCTTGGACTACCATGATAAGGTGGCTGATAACACATATGAGGCTTTAACAAGGGATCCCACCAGCCAATACAAGAAAAAGATCATAGGCTTACTACAACAGCTTAAAAAGGATAAAGCCATTGATCGAGCAATGTATCATGTCTACCCTGGTAAGCCACATCCATGTTTATATATATAGACTCCAGAAGATACACAAGGAAAGGGGCCCCACTAAGACCTATAGTCAGCAGCGTCAACTCACTTGTAACATACAAGGTGGTGAAATACCTAGCCAATATCTAAGGGCCATTGGTTGGAAGTTCTAAGCATCACATCCAGAGCTCCCAGGATTTCACTAACAAGATTCAAGATGTAGTAGCAGAAGTAACTAGCGTGTGCTATGATGTGACATCTCTCTTCACCTGTATACCCACCAAGGAAGCTGTTGAAATGGTGAGACAGCACCCTTACCAGCAGAAAATATCTTAACCCAGAACAGGCGTGTTCCTTACTGGACTTATGTCTGTATACCAATTATTTCAAATAAAGGGATAAGTTCTACAAGCAAAACCATGGATGTGCAATGGGATTTCCAGTGTCACACATTGTTGCAAAGCTTTACATGGAGGAAATTAAAACACGGGCTCATAATTCCTTCAAGGGCATTGCACTTAGCCACTGGTTCAGACACGTGGATGACACCTGGGTTAAAATCCACCAGAAGGAAGTACAAGCCTTCACACATCAATGCTGTAGACCAGAACCGCAAATTTACAAGGGAAGAAAACAGCAAACTGGCTTGTTTGGACTGCTTGGTAGAAGTCAGGGGAATGGTAAACTGGAAGTAGAGGTTTACAGAAAACCAACCCACCTAGATGAGTATTTGATGTTTGACTCTCACCACCCATTAGATCACAAGCTGGGTGTCATCAGAACCCTGCAACACAGAGCTGAGAACATCCCCACTAGCAGAGAGGTGAAAGCTAAAGAAATTAAACATCTCAGCAGAGCCCTTAAAACTTGTGTATATCCGGACTGGGCCTTTGTCAAAAGGGATAGAAGGAAAGAAAAGAACACGAAGAACAGTGAAGAGGGAAAGCAAGACAGGAGAAAGAACATGGTGATCCCATATGTAGCAGGGATCTCCGAGAAATTAAAAATATTTTTTAAAAAACACCGTATCCCTGTCTGCTTTAAACCAAACAACACACTGAGGCAGCAATTGGTACTTTCAAAAGACCCAATACCGAAACATTTGAAGAGCAACATCATATACGCAGTGCAGTGCAGTGAAGGGTACTCTGATTTATATGTGGGGGAGACCAAACAGCAGCTGCACCAATGTATAGCACAACACAGATGAGCCATTTCTTGAGTGAGGAATCAGCCATGTACCTGCCATCTTTAGAAAAAAAGGCCATACCTTTGAATTGTAATGTCAACATTTGGTAAAGGAACAGGACTGGTTCAAGGAAGGTGTCAAGTAGGCCATTTATGTGAAAATAAAGAAACCAAGCATGAATTTAGATGGGGGGGTGGGGGGAGACATTAACTGTCTGCCATGTACAATGCATTTTTGACAACTTACCTGGGCTTTTTTTTTTTTAATCACACATTGAATCAGAAAGTCAGTAACACTTGGCTGTTATATGCTAAAACTTTCCAGGGTACTTAATTGTCAACAGATTCTTGTACAAGTCATTCTGAATTGAGAAAGTCAGTTGGATGACTAGCGAAACATCTTCAAGAACTAAACTTTAAATGCAGCTGATCTAACAGATTACAACAGATATATATTGTTTTAGAATTATTCTGTTATTTAGCTGTATAGCCAACATTGTGTTGGCATTATTACCCTTGATATAATAACTTTATTTTGCCAGTTTGAGTGCCCTATCAGCTTGTGAGCAGAATTTACTGATTTACTGTGTTGTGTTCATAAGTCAGAATTAAGACCTAGTGTACTCTTTCTCCTGTTCTCTGATATTGGTTGTTCATAAAGTACAATAGGCAGCCATAAAGCCATCTAGACCTGGAGTGTTACTTACCATTAACAATTTAATTGCAGTAGTAACCTCTGTAGGAGATATAGGGCTGATTAGCAAGTCCTATTATTTATTTCAAGATGAAGGTGGTTAATACAATTTTTAAAATGTGCTTGAAAATAATGGCATTATTGTTCTTCCATTGCAGAGGTCCTTGTAGGATGCAGAGAAAAGATGCAAATTTTCCACATTTGTGCATATGGGAGCAGCCTGATTTGTGCCATTCTATCATATAGCCATCCAGCCAGTATAGTGCCAGGTTTATCATTCTTGTCCTAATAAATATGTCTCTTCAGTTTGAGTGCCTTAATGGATTGTGAGTAGAGCAGTTGGTCTAGCTGTCTAAACAGTCAGGCTTTTCTCTCTATGTAAAGGAGAACTAGGGGCATCATTTTAAAGTGGGGAGCTTGAAATATTGGCACTATTTATGACAGTTCTAACATGCCAAAATTTCGACTATTCAACATGTTTCCTTCTGAACAATTATTTTTTTTGCAAAGCTTCGCTAAGACCCTTTTTGCTTAGTTAAATGTAATAAAATCGTTGCAGTATTTATAAAGCATCTCAAACTTATCTTGAAATTTTGCCAAATCTGGGATAACAATGCATTTATTTGGATTTTTTTGTTTTGGAAAAAGGCTCTTGAATTTACTGGAAGGTGTCAGTATATTACTATTGTTAGAAATTTCCCACCAAAAAAAAGGTGTCCAGGAGGTATTATGTTATTTTACATGTTTGCTGAACATGTAGAGTCAGAAATGCCTCCTGAGTAGGGATGGACCAAAACTCACTCTTTTTAGAACTCCCTGAAACTACAAACTTTCGGGTTTTCCAAATTCACAGACATACTTTCAATAATTATCGAAAATTCATGGATTATCGGATATTCAAATCAATAACCTTCGACTTTAGCCCTCCATAACCCTAGAATGCGGCATTCGGTACATCCAAGGGTTATCGCCGAATTCGAGGGTTAGCGAGCGCTACACTGAGGTTTATACCCGAATTCAATGGTTAGCGAAATCTACATTCGAGGGTTATCGCCGAATTTGTGGGTTACCAAATGCCACATTTGAGGGTTATGGAAGAATTTGTGGGTTAGCGT
This sequence comes from Hymenochirus boettgeri, assembly GCA_019447015.1. Lineage (NCBI taxonomy): Eukaryota > Metazoa > Chordata > Amphibia > Anura > Pipidae > Hymenochirus > Hymenochirus boettgeri. Next base: position 48,589,688 of record CM033473.1, read on the forward strand.
AGAGGGATAACCCTTGAATGTAGCATTTGATAACCCTAAAATTCAGTCATAATCCTCTAATGCGGCGATAAACCTCAGGTAGAATTGGTAGTTTCTACCTCCCAATATCATTTCTATGATATACTGCTTTTGACAGTCTTCCTGAATGCTTCAGCCCTATCTTTATTACAGGAAGGCCTATAACCTGGGTAGGAATTATTAATACTACCTCTCTGTCCCAGGTACTTTTCACTTTTAAAAAGTTACAGGGAGATTTAATAAAAGTTCCTATCGTTAAAAATGGTGCTAATTTTGCCCCAACCAATCAGATCTTATTTAACATTTGAAAGCTAACATCTGGTTGGTTGGGGCAAAATTAACACCATGATAAGGGGGCCAATTTACCCAGAGACGCTGGGCAAATATTAGGAGTTAAATTTGCGCTAACCAGTTCACTACTGGTTAGCGTGACTATTACTAAATATTAGCACTGGATGTGCAAGTTACGCAAAAGGCACTCGCGTATCTGACTCTCACGATTCAATATCGCGTTTGCGCTAGTTTTTGTGCTGCGATAGCGGCTCTGGGTAAATGATCCTAAAGAACTTTTATTATCTCCCTGATAGTTTTTACAGTATAGTTATCCTGTAACAATGTCACCCTAGCTCTTCCTATGTAACAATTATTCTGTACAATTAAAAAATTCTTCTTACAATTACACCCCTAAAGATGCTTCTGCCAGGCTTCCCAGGGCCATAACCTGGCAGATGAAAACCAAATCTGCTGTAGCTCCTCAACAAAACAATATTGGGAGGTGGAATTAAACAATCCTACCTCCCTGTTCCAGGTACTTTTTATGTCTAAATAGTTGATTTTTACAGTACAGTTGTCCTTTAACTGTTTTTTTAAAAAAAACTTTATATACACTGTATTTCTTCTTTAACTACCACTAGTTTTGAAGAGACCAAAACAAAAAAAATTTACTTTCTGGAAAGATATGGCAGTGACCCAGCGAGTTGTGGAAGTGACATCCCTTAGACCTTTCCCTGTTGTCACTGAGCTGGAATTCAGCTTGACTGTTTGTGTCAGCTTCAACTGTAGAAGCATGGAAGCTGAGTATCACCACTTCCCCAACTAAATGCAAAACAGTGCTTACTGCTTTGCCCCTGAGGCAAAGGGATGAGTGTGGGCCCAAAACATGGCCATTTATGTTTTACTCAACTGGATTAAAGGGCATGTCCACCCCCAAAACTATAATCCCCCCACTACTGGCACCATCATGTAGTGTAGTTTAATACTTACCTCACATCCCAGCTCCATATGGTTCTCCTGTAGTCCCCCCCAAAGTCCCAAAAACTGCCCACCAGGAGGATAGCAGAGTCCATATAGGACTCTGCCTCCTACCTGGCCTCCGGGAGAAGTTTGGCATGCGTACTCCCCCTCCGGATTTCCTCCCCCTAGCATAAATCCCCTTTGATATAGTATTCCCCCTGGACTCCCAGCCCCAACCGCTTAATTTTTATGTTTAGAAAGTGCCCCAAACTTTTACTTACCTCCCCTTCTTTCCTCCGCTGCACTGAATGACCGGCAGCCGCGTCCGTGATTGGCTGCTGCCAATCACAGACGCGACTGCCGGTCCCGCCCCTCTGCTTGCATTTTCTCGCAAGCAGAGGGCTGGCAGCGCGGCGGAGGAAAGAGGGGAGGTAAGTAAAAGTTTGGGGCACTTTCTAAACATAAAAATGAAGCGGTTGGGGCTGGGAGACCAGGGGGAATACTATATCAAAAAATAGTTTTAAGGGTGGACCCTTTAATAAATATGCAATTTTAGAACCAAATCATCATCTGGACCTCTATAACTTTTGGATATATTGTATTGGATGTGTTTGGCCTACCTAGGCAGTATGGCCAACATTAGAGTGTTTCAGTGTTCTAAGGGATCCTTGCCTACAACCTGTCTGTTTGCTTCGCCCCTGATGGCATATGACACAACATTCAGTGCCCCCAATAATGATGGGCACCTACTTCTGCTAATGAACAAGACCAGTGAGTTGAGCTGGGTACATATCATTCAGTAATTCTGGCGACCAGCCAACATTTCAGTATATCGATTGGTAAACCAATAAACGCAATATTTGATTAATTTTTCAGACAGCCCCAACTTACGTACAAATGTTAATTTGTCCAAATTGGTCGAAAGTGCGATAGGACACGCTGGAAAACCACCGCACACTCAGACGCAGGAACTGTTGACCAGGGTTACTTTTGCCACCACCGACAGTGCTTTGTTCTGTCTGGCTGCTCGGTAGTGCCAAACGGTCGGTCAGAATGAACACATCCTATGGTGTGTACCCAGCATTACTGTGCATAGAACAAAAGATACAGATAAATAGGAAGCCAAATATTCCATGCTGGATGAATTTCTAACAATAGAAAATACTATTTTTGAGAATTTTTATTCTGGGCAGTGACCTTTCTATTTAATTGCTTGTAATATTATAGTCTGGAATTCTGCTACAACAATAGGTTACTTTTTCATTCATTTAAATTAGATTAGAGAGATGTTGGAATTTTCTCATATACATAGAAATAAAATGTTCAGCTGACCACAAGTGTGAAAAATGTAACTTAATGGACAAAAGGAATTGCATATTGGAAAGACATGTCTTTAAAACAAAGGTGTTAATACTGATATAAGGGAAATGTGTTATAATTACCAAAACAATATAGAATTGCGTTAATCACAGCATTTCTGTCTGATTTCTTATAATCCTCCCCCCACACACACTTGATCTTCTGCCGACCAGAAAGCCAACTGTACCTATCAAACAGAATCACATTATTTTGATCCTTCTAACTAGCCAACTAGTAAGCTGCTCATACTTTCCACTAGCTACTTAACCACCAAACTGATTACCCAACTGGCTAACCACCCATCCTACGTCATGTCTGTTTAGATTTCAATCATTTGCAACACCCACAGCCTAAAACACATTGTACACTTCTTAACTGACCATTGGTTCCCATGTCCACCTGTGATCAGCCCTCTTGTGCTGACACCTGTTTTTTCAATGACATAAAAACCCAAACACATTTGCAGTTTGTACATACAAAGGGTATCAAAGAGGTCCTCTAGAAACCTAGGGATGTGCATGGGTTTAAGACTGAAATATGGCAGCTGCGGCAATTAAAAAAGATTTCTAAAAATGACTTTAGGTAAATTCACAGGAATTGCTCTCCTGAGAATTTTTGCAATTTATTTTCATTGTTTATTTTGCATAGTTTTGAAGAGATTTATATTTTTGTGTGTGATATGGCAGCATATGGCACCTGCACTTCCTGCTCTGAAACAGTCAATGTGCCCTGAGTCTCCTCCATCCCACTGAACTTACCTGGGGCAGTTTTACCTTCCAAAATTCCCCTAATGTTCCCCATCCTGGCCCATTTATTTGCAATAATTGGGCCAGGCAGTTCTTCTTACATTATAGGAATGTCAAGGGAACAACCAAGGTAAGCTTACAGTATATGGCCAGCATTAGTAATCCAGGACTGATGTAGCGAGACCAACATGGCGAATAGATAATATATGAGGCTTAAGCTACCCATATACGGGCCAATGTTTTTCCTATCGGGTTTTCAATTGACTACAACAATTGGAAATACGAACAAAAGAACCAGTCTAAGTTCCCCATCTTGTAGAGCTGGTCTTTTTGCAGATTTCCCCTTAAAATCTGCAGGAGACAGGGACTTGAAGATGGGGTCAGCAGAAAATTTACTGCCTGGCCCAATCTTCATTTTTTTGACAAACTGATAGATATTTAGGAATGGTCAATCGTAAAAATAGCATTACAAATAATTGATACTTTGAGAGATTTTATATCTCAAAATATCGATCCCTGTATGTGTGACTTTAGTAGAAACTCAAATGTATTTATGTTTTATTTATTTAGTTTATAATAATCCTGTTTCTTCATACACATGCTTACATTCTTGACCAACAGTACCATCAACAAAGAACAATCAACATAGACTCCTCTGGTGACTGTTAAGCAAGATTTTAAATACTGCAATGTTCTGTAAGACCCTGTAGTATCAGTAAATTAATTATTCATAAACCTATAAAAAAATCCTCGTATTTGCTGGTCTTGCACTGCTAGAAAGCTACAAAACTGATATCACTTACAAATGTCTGATTTGCTGTCCAGAAAACACTTTGAGGAACAAAGAAGAGTATGTCAGAAATCATATAAGTTAGCTACCATCCATATAAATATTTGATGTTTCATAAATGAAAAATACATTAGGGAAGCTCTCATGTGACCTGATGCCTCAATCTTATTTTATGGACAAAATAACCAATGTTAAATTCAAAAGCATCAACATAAGATGACGAATCTAGCAAATAACTTTATTTGCATTGATACAAGTTTTTTTTTTTGTAGAATATGAATGTAGTACAGCTATTGACAGTAAAATCGGGATTTTCCTTGATCTCCCAATGTAGATGAACCTTTGAGTCTATAGACTGCAATACTTAACTGCAGCTACTCAGCTGTGACCTTCAGCCTCAGGCTCAGTGCAATAAAATTTTCATGCAACCATATGGAAGAATATTTTAATAGAGATTTACTGTCGGTAACTGTCCCAAAAGAGCAAATAAGGAAGCTGTAACATATTGCGTACTGTAAATCAAGGGGACTTCAATGGAAAAATGAAACCTCCCTAAGGCTGGAATCTTTAAAATTACAGGCAACACTTTGTACAAATATGTGTACAAAGAGCTATACGTATATGCCCTAAACTATGCAGCTTTTTATAGTGATCATATGGATTTATTTATTGTAGTTTTCATTACATTGTAATTAGTAGCAGTGCTGTTATAAATATAACATATTAACCAATATTATTCTTCGTATAAGTACTTGTGATTTGGATTGTTCTTTTGTTCTGTGCCATGATGTCTCTGAATTGTATTGTGTGTCTCAAACAATAACTTGATTTAAAAATGGCTCGGCTTGTTAAATGCAGCTTGTCCTTTTTAGATGAATCAATAAAAGGACGTTGACCACATACAAGGTTCTCTAGCACATAACATAATTATGTGTATCTGGAAATAAATATGACATATGACAGAAATCTATAAACATTTAAAACAAAGGGCAAAATGACACAGTAGCCAATATTTTAGCCTCGTCAAGGAGATGTGTCACTAAAGTATTATCAACAGGGTAGGCAATTAAGACAATTCTAAGGGTCAGTTTGAAAAAAAGAGTTAATTAGGCTGTATACAGTACATTGGAAAGATTTGTAGTAGGAACTGATCTATTAAGATTATAAGGTAGCTATACTGTATTCCTTTTTTGCAGAGAGGTAGATTTAAAGGAAAAGTTCACTCAGAAAGTAAACTTTTCCTTTATTGCATTCATTGAAAAACGGGAGGTAAAGGAGAGCTATGGAGCCAGGAGTGAAGGTAAGGAACTCTAGCGTGATCCACCCTCCCGACTGTTTCCAGCTTTACTTGAGTATGCATGCTAATGCGCTAGTTAAGTAAAACAAGAAACAGTCAGGACCTGTCAGAGAAGCTGGTGGATCCTGCTTAAGGGTAAGTTCTTTAACTTCACTCATGTCTCCTGTTAGATTAATTGAAAAGTGGAAGTTAAGGCATATCTGTTATATTCATTTAGATCAACTGGACTTGAAGTTTAGTCCTTGAAGATGTTTCGCTAGTCATCCGACTGGATCTCTCAATTCCTGACTTGTACAAGAATCTGTTGGCAATAAGTACCCTGGAATGTCCCAATCAGTTTATAACTAGAGATAGGATCCAGGTCTGTCTGGTACCTGGATCCGATACGGAACCCCTCAGTTCCGAAATCCGAATGTTCCATCGCAAAACGGATGGATTGTTCGGAATTCGGATCACATTTTCCCTTAAAAATATGATCGGAAACTCGAAAATAGTTTCAAATAGTATTTGAAACTATAGTATTATCGACCATTCAAGGCTATTTTTGATGATTATCGAAAATAGCCTTGAACGTTCCATAATCATCGAAAATGGGATCCAAAATCCCAAAAGTATGTTCCGTTTTCGGATCTTCTGGATTTTCCTAGTCAGTGTCGAACCCCACCTCTATTCAGGCTTGGTTTTATTATTTTGACATAAATGGCCCCCTTCTCCCCACTTTTGAACCAATCCTGTTCCTTTGCCAAGATGTTGACATTACAACAGGTAAGGCATAGCTTCTTTATCTCCTGTTCTTCAATTAATGCAATAAAGGAATAGTTCACTCAAAAAGTGAGTATTCCTACTGACAAATCGATGTTCATCCCAGAATGGCAGCATCTCAAATTGTGTTCATGTACCTTTTCAGACCCCCCCTCAAACGATGGTTTATGCCAATAATGGCAAACTATTATGGCAACCAATATATCAGTGCCTCCCTCAAAACCACAAACCCACAAAAGAACTGGATGACCCCTTAACAAATGGTAGGGATAAAATAAAGATTTTGGCAGACGAGTAAAGGTGAACACACTGCATATTATCGAACAATTGAACAATCATTGTGATAATGATTACAACATGACATTTCCAGTAACTACAATAGGCCATAGGACTTTCATCGTCCACTTTGGTTGTTGGTCACCACTAATAAAAATCATTGTGATAACAGTGTATTTACAGTAGGTGTACACCCTACCTTTATTCATGGTATGAGAATATATATAAAATGTTAACAAGGAAGAGAGACTTCTGGGTCATTTCCATGGTAGCCCTTTATTAAACATGTTTGCACATTTTTATGTGTTGGCTTCTTCACTCCTATCAACTGAATGTGCTTTATTACAAACCCTGTAAACATTCAAGAGTTCCTAGATGTCCTATAGTCTGTGTGTTCTTTGCCTTGACCCCATAAGTAAGACAGAATCTAACCACAAGCTAAGGGTTGCTGATGCAGGTTAAACGCAGAAGACATTCTGGCCCGTAACACAGAACAGATTCAGCAGATTTCTTTGAAGCTTTGTTCTGCAGCTGTTTGAAGTATCTATGGCACACTGGTGAGAATTAATACAATAACAGTGTAGCTGCAGGTTTGTTTTTTTAAAGGAGAACTGTTTTAAAACATATATTTTTTTAATATCTTAAACATAAATTCAGACACAGCTTATTATAAGATAAAGATATACCTGTGTCAATTCTGAAAATATTTTACGGCCTTTCTCCCCTCTACCAGTGGAACAGGCATCTCATTGTAATGCTTTTTGGACAATGAATAAAGAGATTCCTTAAAGAGGTATGTTGCATCAACAATGATAGCTTAAAGGGCAAGTACACACTTCTAAATAAAAAATAGTACACATCTAGATCACACAAAAATGCAGGAATAGTATAAGACTTCATAAATCGAAAACATACCTGTAATTCAGCCCAATGTTTGGCTCCAGGTCTGAAAAAGTTCCTGCCTCTTCTTAAAGCTTTGCAGGCTATATACAAGCTCACACATGCACAGAGGAGTCAGCTTGGGAGACAACAGTCAGCCATTGGCTGAAATGTTATCTGTCAAGCTGTCACAGCCATTCAAGGGAAAAAAGCATAGACTGCAACACAGTCTTAAGAATATCTGTTGTATTCAGTTAGATCAACTGGACTTAAAGTTTTGTTCTTGACGTTTCGCTAGTCATCCGACTGGCTTTCTCAATTCAGAATGACTGTACAAGAATCTGCTGGCATTATAAGTACACTGGATAGTCCCAATTAGCATATGACAGGATACTATTGCCAACAGATTCTTGTACAAGTCATTCTGAATTGAGAAAGCCAGTCCAGCTGATCTAACTGAATACAACAGATATACCATGACCTGGATGAATGAGAACCTTCACAAGCATGTCTTAAGAATAGTAAATAAAACAGTCCTTTATTATGACAATAAGGGACATCATTTAAAAGAAATGAAAATTATCATATTTATAAATATGACCTAAGTATTATTCTGCATAGCATTATATATAATAAAGAACAAATGGGTTAACTGATGCAGTACAAATGATACATAAAAATATAAATACTGTCTAGGTCAGAATGTAACGTCAAGGGGTGTTCATGATGAATGTGTTTCGCTCCCGACATTTTACACAAAGCTTTGTCAGCCATAGCTATGGCTGCTCACCGTGTTATTTAGCAATGTATACCCCCCCCAGGAAGTAAAATCGGTGACATCACCAGTACGCAAATCATGTACGACCAATCAAGTGCAGTCTTGTGATCAAATAGCGTGAGACCATCTAAACCTTGCAAGATCTCGCATTTGCCACAGGGGATGTCATGGTTACCAAGAATACACATATTAAATAGACAACATCCCTATATATATATATATATATATATATATATATATATATGAGACTATACGACCTGATAGCACTCCTCACAACTGAGGAATATGCCCGGGTGTCTTTCCACAGTCCATATACACATCCATAGAAAATGAAAGCACTCAAAGGGTCTTCTTTATGACAGCAAACAATCTTTATTACTTAAACATCAGTCAACGCGTTTCCGCCCCAGCAGGGCCGTCGTCAGGACTATAATAGCATAAAACCTCCCCAACTTTTAAACCCATGTGCCTAACCCCCCTAAATGTGTGACATCATCACTTACCAATCACAGGTGCACTACATATCCCTTGCTCCCCTCTGGCTCAGACTCTAAGCACATGTGGATCTAGAAAATGGCCATCGGAAAACTGGATCCGCCCCTCACTTACTGAGACCAATCCACATCAAGAGGAGGGACAAATGGACTCAAGAGCCAATAGGCGTGCCCCTACCAAAACAGCTGAGGCAAATCCATGCAACAAGGGGGGATAACTATTACGCTCTTAGACAAAAAGCACTGGACATTGTCTCCTTACAGAAGTAAGGAGACAATACCCGAAGAGGGGGCAGAACCAGCACACCCCCATATAGTGTCATAGAGACAACAGCTAACGAACAAGAGAAATCCACTCCCCCTAAATAAAACATCCAATCTGCATCAGGGAGCATATAGACATAAAGTGCACCAGTGAATAAATAGAATAAATATATAAAATATAAATATATAAAAAAGGCAAAACACCCCCTACAACCACCAAAACTAATATATATACACTAAAATCTCAAGGATGTATCTATATACAAATCATCATACATATATGAAATGGGGCCCCACTAAAAGAGACCCAGTCCTCTATGTAGCAAAAAGCACAAAAATCAAAAAATATACACATAATAGATCAAAACAATCAACATTATAAAAACAATTCATATTAATCATTTCATTCAGGCCCCTTGGCGTAAAGGTTTGTAATCTCAGGATCCATTTACTCTCCAATCTCAATTATTTCTTTTCCCTCGCTATCAATGAATCTTCTAGAGGGATGTGGTCAATTACCATACACTTCAGAGTTGATAAATTGTGTCCCTCCTTCTTAAAATGTCTCGCTACTGCTAGATCTCCAAATCCAAATAAAGAGCTACAAATTATATAAATATATTATTAATATATCACAAATAATGAAAGGTAGTACCTGTTTTCCAAGGGACCCATCAACTTTCCTTCAAGTATTGATGCTCACCCGCATGGTTAACTCTTCCTCCCAAATGCTTCAAATAGCTCCAAAAAATAGATCAATAAGTCCAGCTACCGATATCCATTAATGTAGTTAACATGACAAAATTTATTAGAACAATGTTAAAATCCTATTGGACATCACACATAGAAGCCCTGAGGAGTGACATTATTTTTTATGAAACAAGTAGCACCTAGTTTTCTGGCCTCCATCTTGTCTGTGTACATGGAGCACTACTCTCACCAACAGGGGTGACTCCCTGCTTTACAGTGATATACTTTCACTTTCACAGAGAGATCCATCAGTCAATTATAATTTGCAAACTTGCTAGTAACAAAACAAAACAATAACAGATGACATTGTTGCCACTGTATCGCTACTAGAAATTGCTATTCTGTACCTTTTTCTTTAACTTCTATTTAGTCAACAGCAACTGAAAACTGTACAAAATGAAGTCTCCCATAATCAAACATAAATGGACTTTATGCTTGTGAAGGTTCTCATTCATCCAGGTCATGGTATTCCGTGAATGATCCTCATCATCCGGTTCATTGTATCTCTGTGAAGGTTCTCATTCATCCCAGTCTGGTATATCTGTGAAGGATCTCATTCATCCAGGTCATGGTATATCTGTGAAGGATCTCATTCATCCAGGTCATGGTATATCCGTGAAGGTTCTCATTCATCCAGGTCATGGTATATCTGTGAAGGTTCTCATTCATCCAGGTCATGGTATATATGTGAAGGTGACCCTGAGGAAGCCATAGCAGTATGGGCGAAATGGTGAAACATGTGTAGGTCCGGGAGGGCCTCCGTAGTGTGTGTCGTCACTCTGCCTAGGTGCAATCTTTATGAAACCCGAAGCTCCGAACTTGTGTATCAGGTAGCAGCTGGTTATATCGGGATATTTAGATCTGTGGACACGGACTCTAGAGGCTGATTTATCGGGTGAAGTGTGTGGTCCGTCCGTGAAGGGGATCAGTAAGTCGGACTTGGCTTCTCACGACGAGTCCCGAGAAGTTGGTTTACTTACAGTGTTCGTTGGGGTTTTTCTAGACACACGCTACGGTTTAGAGCTCTTCCCTTATGTTTGATACACCTGGGACGCCCGGTTTTATTTTTGTTAGTTTGTAATATGTATATTATTTGTGAGGGGGGTATATTTATGTGAATCCAATAAATCGCATTTTTTAATTGCATCTTGGCATGTGGTAGTGCTATTGTATGGGGGACTTTTTGGGACGGTTGGTGATTTTGCCACCTGTTCCTGGCTCTTTATATTATACTTAAATTTGGATTATCCCCCTGAGCACCACTATACTATAGTGATCCACGGCCTGCTCTATAAGTAGTGCATCTGTCTACTATAATATAGGTTCTCATTCATCCAGGTCATGGTATATATGTTGCATTCAGTTAGATCAGTGATCCTCAAACATGGCTCTACAGATGTTTGAATACTACAACTCCCAGCATTCCTCAACTACAGAGGAAAGCCTAGGAATGCTAGGAGTTGTAGTTTTCAAACATCTGGAGAGCCATAGTATGAGGATCACTGAGTTAGATCAACTGGACTTAAAGTTTAGTTCTTGAAGACTTTTCACTAGTGATCCGACTGGCTTTCTCAATTCTGAATTGAGAAAGCCAGTGGGATGACTAGTGAAATATCTTCAATAACTAAACTCAAGTTGAGTTGATCTAACTGAATACAACAGATATAAATGAACTTTCCCACTCTTAATTTTTGAAATATATTCCAATAATTTGTGTAAAATATAAACAAATCTCTGAGGTTTTTTTCCTACTATATATATTTAATTGAACCATAAATACACAGGTAATTAGATGATTTGAAACAGCAGTAAATGAAAAGTTAGAAGAATATAATTTGCTGTGTTGTTCTGATGAGCATTAAAATATGGTATAAGAGCAATAAAGATTTAAATCTAATGCACAAAAGACGCACCGCTCACAAAGTCTCCCTTTTATTTATGTCACTTGGTATATTTGTATCCTAATTAAAAATCTTAACAATGGAACAGCTGTCAGAAATGATTAATATGCCTGAGGGATTCTGTTCATTAGCTGCATTACCTGTGGTTACAATGTAAACCAGGTAGCATTTAAAAACAAGCACAACGGATTAGTTTATCATAAAATAGATTTTTGGAATTTTTCCAGACTCTGTTTGAATGGCAATTTCCTTTATTAATAGGGCGAATGCTGGAGCATTCCATGTATACGACTGAACACGGCCATATATTTCCCATTTAGCAGCCGTTTTTGGCATGTGAACCGCAGTTTGAATAAGTTAGAAGGCAAAGCAGAGAGCCGGGCAAAATCGGAGACCTGGACCGAACAGAAAATATACTGTAATAGAAAATAGAAGGTAGAGGCAATCTCATAAAGTGCGAAACGTAGACATTTATCCAATTATGCTGAAATACATAATGTGTCGGGGTAGTCCCCTAATATAGATTTAACACATTCATCTCTCTACATTTCTGGTTGTGTTTTGATTTTATATTTGTCTAATTATCATTATATCTAATTCGTGCCTATAATTCTATGACATTTTTCAGCCTGTCTTTGCTGGAACTACAATACATTTTTCAGTTTTTATTTCAGTGCATTTCAATTATCAATCTGTAACTTGTGACATAAGTAAGATGTTAGGGGCATATTTATAAAGGATCACTATTGTCACAACATCCCAATGGCAAAGATCGTTTTCAACGTGTAAAGGATCGCCGGACTTAACACAATGAATACGGCAATGTCGCCGGCTCACATCGCCATAATCATTGTGTCATGTATCGCTGCCCAAAAGAGAAAATGGTGATCTTGGTAAAACTGGAAAAGGACCCACTGACAGGCTACACATATGGGCACTTATATGTTTTCCCCACAGCTTTATAAATTGCGATAAGTTCAAATTTGCTGAAAACAGCAGATTACAGCAGCGAAAAGTTAACAAAGTTAACAAACCATTAGAAATATGCCCTTTAGACATTTTAAAAATCTATCAATAATGAGATAAAATACATTAATGCTTTACCTAGACCTACTACATTCAACCATACACATCTACTAGTCTACCAGACAGGTAATGTTAATGAGATTAGCTTACCATAAGTATTCATGAGTGAAATTTTTAAAGTGATTTTCAATGTCCCGGTTTTTGATACGTTCCAAACTTGACAATTTTGCCGGATCCACGGATTTTTTTAAAACCAGCTGTTCCAAAACAAAACCAGGTTCATTTCAAAAGCAGTACTCCTCTCTATCCAAGCTTCCATAATTGAACTATGTATAAACTAAAGGGGTTCTTGTGTTCAATAAACAACAAATAATCTGAATAATTATTATTTTTATTAGTTCTCCTTTACTCAAGAGCCTATCAGACAACCCTTAAAGGACAATTATACTCACCTTCCCTCCGCTCCAGATCTTCATGTAGTAGCTTTAACCCAGGGTGAGGACCTGAACCGCTAGGTCCTCAACCCGGGATTCACGAAACCTACAGCAGCGTGTTGCAGCAACGCTGCTCTTGTAGGCTCCGCCCCCTCCTCCCCGTCGGCGACAAGGCCAATAGGAAGGCATGCTTGTTGCAGTGCCCTTTTAAAGGGCAACTATAGTGCCCAAAACACTTTTTCTTATTTACTTATTTACAAAACCTAGAGAGTTAGAATACAGTACTTTAACCTCCTGTTATGATCACTAACCCAACTTGTGAGCTGTAAAAAAGCTGCTTGTGCTATGGCTGCTCTCCTGCTCCTCCCCTGCCTTTGGTTTTGTTGGGGAGATAAGTGGGCGCAAAAGCACAAGTGGCTTTTGACAGTTCACCGCCCATGTTAAAGTTTGGAATGGGAAGTTAAGAGTATCCTAACTTCCTGGTAAGTTTACTTTTAACTGGGAGAAGGAGGTCTGGGCACTACAGTTGTCCTTTGATTTTTATACTTTGTCAGATGGGCATTTCAAGTCTACATAAAATATTGTAATGCTTTGTTCTATCTAATTGATGCCATGCTAGGGTAATAAATATCAATATAATAATGATGCCCCTTGTCCACTAAGGGAATACATACATCAGTAATATAATTTACATATTATTTTAAATGTGCTGTGATACAGTATATTACTAAGAACCAATGAATTATAAACGTTATTTAAACCTCATCATAGAGTTAATAGGTACTAAATGTCATGGTGATCAGCCCTAAATGTATTTATTGGGAAATATTTATCACCTCTTATGTCTGATTATTAAGATTGAAGTATGAGTCAAGCCCACGCTAGCCATGTATAAGGAAGTGTTGGGCTTAACTCATTTTCGGCCATTTGGTGCTGACATTACATCTCAGTAATAGCATGCAAAAATGAGGGGTTTCTTTTAAAATTATTTCATTTTGTCTGGGCTATTAAATAGTCAAAACAATGGGGTGGTAATTTAATTAGATTAACATTCTCACACAGAAACCACGTCTGCGCTTTGCTTTTTACAATTTCCATATTACATTTTAGCCACACGAAACAAAAATGATTAGCTCTGGGACCAGCATTAAGTTCATGCTGTCTCTAGTTACCAGCAGTACTGTGATGGGAATAACATCTTTTTGTCTGTTGTGCTGCTCCCTCATGGTGTTAGATTCCATGCAAGAAGTTCGCATTGACTTCAGTGGTTGATGCACTGCCTCCCGGAGTGAGTTTTCACCTTGCACCCATGCTACCAACCTCCAGAATCCAACCCTTAGGGAGGAAGTTCATCTGCAAAACACTATCTGGAATAACTGGACTGTGTGCCTTAAGCAATAATTTATAGTGTGGAGGCATGGAAATCAGTATTTTGGGGGTCTTTTGCCTTTTGTCCATTGTGGCCATTGGACTGTAAATATTGCCCCTAAGAAATGTAGTTTTTGCAGTGCTAGTAAAGATTCCTTTTTTTCATTGCTGATTACCAGGCTCTGTAGTCTGTATTCCATATCTATTCCCCCTTCCGTTTTTTAATAGCTTGGGCTGTGCAGCACGTAGAGAGATGGTTGATTGCGCGTTTTTTTCAACAATTGTTTGGAGGACTGCAGTTCCCCTTTAATTCTCTATAAACCTTTAGTGCCAGGCTGCACAGAGAAATTTAGATCCATTTTAAAAGGTAAAGGTGCCCATACTTTAGAACTCACCCCCACGACAGTCCCACGACATTCAATCAGTTCTTCAGGAGCCACCTTTACCACTCTTTTTCGCAATCGACATACGTTCGAAAAATAATGCGCAGGTGCGACCGTCATAATTAATGTCGGTTACAATAAAAAACATGGAAGGCAGGTCCTAACAAAAAATGTATCAATGTTGTAGGATTGGCCGGGAGGTGAGTCTGAGACTGCATTTTTAAAAATTAACCATAACTGGTTTGGATACCACATTAGAGATCGAAAGAACTCGAACCGGGTGTTAGATTCCATGCAAGAAGTTTCCAGACTTCAGTGGTATGTGCAATGCCTTCCGGAGTGAGTTTTCACCTTGCACCTGCTCCAACCTCCAGAAATCCAACCCTTGGAGGAAGGGTTCGAGCCGAGTTCGAGCCGAACTATTCGAGTTCAAACGGACTCTGACTTCTCGAACTATCCCGGACCCGGATTTTCAATATTTTCCGACTCGTTCGAACGTTCGAGACATGCAAATATGCGAGTAAAATGTCTAATATACCAATACGAGAGTAAATATCGAATCCGTGAGTAAATGTCTATTATACCAATACGCAAGTAAAATATCGAATCCTGAGTAAAATGTCTATTATACCTATAACATCCCAGGATATTCGATATTTCTGGACTTTCGATAATTATCGAATGTTCGAACGTTCGAGGCATGCGAATATGCGAGTAAAATGTTTATTGCACATATACGTGAGTAAATATTGAATTACGAATCCGCGAGTCGTCATGGAATAATTATCAATGTTCGAATGTGAGAGCTCGAAGATAGCGCACGAGTAAAATCGAGTTTTCGAAAGTTCGGAATATTTGAACTTGTTCCCAGACCATTCCAGGTCCCACAACCATTTTCATTAAGTTATCATTGATATTTTAATTGTATTTCATTCGAACATTTCAAAATATTGACTCCCAATGACTTTAATGGGTCCATTTCGAACTTTCCATATAGTTCGATAGTTTGAAAGTTTGAAAAGGGACTGAACTTTGAAAGTTCGGCCATCTCTAACCATAATTTCTTTTAACCACCATGTTGTCGTCTATATAAAATGTATGGCATTTACAAGACATTTCCAATTCAAGCGATCAAGCGATATCTCATCAACCTAACACTCCCCTTTACACAATCAGTTATCAGTTATCCCAATATGGTATACAATGCTGGAAAATCTCATTGGGGGTTAAAAATAGTAAACAGAGATCAGAGCTGATGACTATTTACTATTTAATAGGTGAATATACTTCTCTTAATTAGTGTCAAGAATGTTAGTATTTTTTATACACAACATGTCATGGAAACATTAGGATTCTAAATGTCTCAAGGTAACTGTTTAATATATATAATTAAATGTATGCTAGATTAGTTATAATTGGCATTGTTTTCTAATACAACTATCAGGTTTTGCTAGGTGATCAGTGCCTTTATGCAAAGCTGCCTCTGATGAAAAGCAAAGAATCACTTTCGGAAGTTCATTTCCATAAAGACCACAGGGCAAATTATGTCTAGCTTGGAAACAGATCATTTCTGTTCTATTTACTTGATACTTCCCATGGAAAAAAGGTATTTGTGAGTAGGCATGATATCCCTTTTGCAAACATAAAAAGTGTAATTTCGTATTTTGTAGTTAAACTGTCAATTAGCAAGGTTGTTTGTTTTATTTAGTAGTTGCAAGGAAATAATAAGGAGCCACCTATTTTTACTTGAGGCAGACTTCAGCTTAAAGGACAACTTTATTATAAAGTTGCTGCCTCTCCTCATAGAAATGTTATTGGGAGTAGAAAATACCAACGCTACTTCCCTGACCCTGGTACTTTTCATTAAAAATTTTAAACATTCTATAATTCTCCTATTGAGGACATATAAGGACATAAAGGTTATGGAATGCACTTCATGATAATGGCATGTTGGCAGCCTATCTAAATGCCATCAAAAGATAGTTGAATTTGAAGGTGTTAATGTTAAGTTTGGATGAAAGGGTGAAACATAAAGGACAATTTATATTTAAACCCCAAAAAAACTGATTTTATGTGTATTATCATTTTCAAATCTCGCTCTAACGTTAGCTTTGAGAATAATCAGAATGTAGTAAAAATAAAGCCCCAAAAATATAGTAAGCTAAATGCCTTATGAGCAATAGCATTGTAGTCAACTTGCATCCAGGTTCATGCAAATGCATAAATTAATATCATAGCTTATTTCAACAGAATTCATTGGATGGCATATTCTCTATGTTGATTAATGGACAGTGTTCTCCCCAGAATTTTTTCCAGCCGGTGGCATCAAAAAGTAGCCAGGTGAGAAGGGGAAATTTGGTGGTGGGGGAAATTAAATATGCTCTATTTTTACAGTTAAATATTATTAATTATTTTCCAATACTTTTAGGTTTGACATTGCCCTTTAAACCCATGCAGGATTACTACATTGAAACAATACAGCCTTCTTCATATTCTAATGGAAATACTGATCAGCTGCATCATGCTCATATATAGGTCAGGGATGTCTAACTTTCATCCCACTAGATGTTTGAAACTAAAATTCCCAGCATTCCTTGCCGTAGTTTTAAAACACCTGAAGGTAACCCAGATGTAACATGGCAGCACAAGCACATGTGCCACATACAGTGCGTTGCAGGTTGCTGTGCCACCTTTTGCGGCCTTGGGGATCTTGAAAAACTAGGTAACACATGCTAAAATAATCTTGCTGTTAAAAAAAGGGTCTTGACTTGGCAGTTTGGGTGGGAGTTTTACTGACTTTGGCACACCTAAAGAGTCGGCAACTTGTGGAGGTTAAAAAACAGTGAACAACCACTAAACAGATATATAATAATCAGACATTTATTGCACACAATATAATAAAAATAGCTGGCCAACTAGACATTAATATACACATCATAAATATCCTACAAATGTGGCAAAAATACCTAAACGGTAAAAATAGTACCATATATAAAAATTATTTAAAACCAAGAGTTCTTTTACCTATATATGTAACATGAAACATATTACAAATATCTTCCTCAATCAAAGATGGTACCTATAACAGTCTATGGCCTCTTATCAGTAGGTCATGGATCCGATATCAAGGAAAAGACAGTTTCAGTGTGCACACGATAAGAATATGACCCAGCAGGGTGGAAGTGATATGTAAGTATACGTCACCGCCTCCTAGGTATCATTTGGACTCTCCTCTGGCAGGCACTCGGTCCCCCGGGCACTGATCACCAATGCAATAAATTTACGTTTTGTGCTCCTATTTAGCGTTAAATGTATTGTGTTTTAATCAGGGCATAAAAGCCCTGCAATGAGACTCAATTTACTATGACTTGTTCCTACATGTACTAATGGTCGCTAAGTAATTAATACATACAGGAACAAGTGAAAGGTCAGTTGTAAACCAAGAATTTTACATTACCCTTTCCCCCCAAAAAAATATAAATGCCTTTATGACAAAAAATTTGCCTATTTTTTTTAAGTTTAGGTGAATATTTTATGGCCAAGTGAGTTAAAACCTACCTTGCTGCACTACATTAATGGTCAAATCTAACACCATGTAAAACTTGTACCTATGGTTATCGAATTCCAATGTAAATTTGCAAAATGGCTGTTGTTACTTTTTTTTTTATTTGGAGTGTTAATGTGTTTTTTAAAATAGTTCAGTGGTTACTGTAACACTAATTAACTTTTATTTTTTACTTCTTCATAATCTTTTTTTACGCTTGTAATGCTTTCAGGTATTTTTTAGTTTGGCTTGTCTGACAAAACTCCCTTTTTTTAAACTCTTATACAAAATTAAGACAATGGCTAAGACATATCAATATTTAATAAGCTTTGTTCAGTCCAGGTTTTAGCTTTTTCAAATGGCACACTTTACCAGACAGCTTTTTCATACATCATTAAACAGAAGCCTTAGTACATGTGCCCTGTTTCTGATTACAGAAGACACTAATGTTTAAGATTACAACACCACACATGCTCTCAGCTATTGAACAACATCAAAACTATCCTTTCTGGTTTCTATTAATGAATCAAATAAGTATATTTGTACTTACACTGACAGAGGTCTTAATGGCAGATACTGAATTTAGGGGTAAGTATTAACCCAGCAAAAGATCTGAAAAGGAATTTTAAACTATGTATCTCTAAAATATTCCTTGTGCTTTATATTTAGTAAAATCCTATTTTTTTAAATAAAATAATTTTGTGAATAGTTTACTGGGTTTAATATACTGAGAGCTTGGATGTAAAAAATTGATGGATAGATAAAATATTATGAGGGAAAACTTGAAACAGTACACAAATGCTATATCTGATGTTAAGACTTTATTTATACAATATTTTTTTAAAAGAGGATATATATATATATATATATATATATATATATATATATATATATAGCTATGTGTGGATAGTCCTCAGCACACCCTCATATAAACAGGCCCTCAGTGCATCCGTCAGGCATATAGAGAGAGACGAAAATCGGAGCACTCACAGGACTTAATTCACGGTACACAACTTTATTTAGCGAGAATCAACGCGTTTCGGCCTTCTTGCTTACGGCCGTCGTCAGGATGAATCCTGACGACAGGATGAATCCTGACGACGGCCGTAAGCAAGATGGCCGAAACTCGTTGATTCTCGCTAAATAAAGTTTGTGTACCGTGAATTAAGTCCTGTGAGTGCTCCGATTTTCGTTCTCTCTCTCTCTCTCTATATATATATATATATATATATATATATATACACACACACTAAATAAAGCAGCAGCACCTAGGGCCCTATTTATAACGCACGGTATCACACATTAGCGATACCGCACGTTATTGGTAAATTACAATGGCAGCCATAAATGTAATAAAAAGTGATATTGTGTCTTTTTAAATATAGCCCCTATAATCATGTTCCTTTAAAGGCACGGGAGTGAATCCCCAAAATATGATTGGGCCAAGATCCAAGAACCAATCAGACTTAAGATTGTATCTAGACCAGATTTTAGACCAGATTTTAGGAGTGTGTTTATGAGACACTAAAAAACAGCATGAAATATTCAGAGAAGCTCAGTTTGTAATCAGCAGTCAAACTAGCAGGTCTTGCCATTGTATTTAGGTTTGAGATTTGCAAGTAGAAGGCTGGTTGATTGGTTGGACTGCAGTAATGAATTTTTTCTAGCTCCTGTTTTTTTGGGGGGGGGGGGGGGTTGGGTGTCATTGTGTAGCAATCCAGAATTGCCACTCAATAGAACTGATAGATGTAGGCCAGAAATGCAGAATAAATAAAATCTATTAGGGGGGTTTGTACCACTATCTGCCTGAATAGAGGAACAAATATATCTACCATACATGCTTACCATAGTAAAATATTTTTTTTATTCACTTTAAACACTTATTCCTTTATCTGTTGGCATAACTTTGAGACACACTAATGAAGTATCAGCAATTATTGGGTGGTTTAATATGGTTCTTGATAAAGTAGTGTTGTTTCACAAAATGCATCAAGCATTCATCCCATCTAGTTCACAATGTGATATTATTGTACTACGTGTTGAATATAGTTTGAATTTTATGAACTTGCTGACTACTTCCATTCTCCTTTTATGGAATATAAAACCAGCATTTTATATACTACAACATACAAATATAATTGTTTTCTTTAAGTTTTCCTTCTTCCTAAATGTGGGTGCATGTACCTTCATTGATGTACAGTCAATTCTTTCAGTTCCTCATAATGTTTTCCTTGTCTGTCCTTGCTAATAAATTCACCCTCCTTAGTTAAATACTCCTAAAGTTGGCCATGTCTTACTGAGAGAAACTCTTATGTAAGTAACAGACAAGTCATGCCCATGTCTGTCACAAAAGACAAGAAATTAAATTTAAAATTACCAAGGTAGATAGATAGATAGATAGATAGACAGACAGACAGACAGACAGACAGATAGATAGATAGATAGATAGATAGCAGAGATAGAGAGATAGATAGCGAGAGAGATAGAGAGATAGATAGATAGATAGATAGATAGATAGACAGACAGACAGACAGACAGACAGACAGACAGACGGCAGACGACAGACAGACAGACAGATAGATAGATAGATAGATAGATAGATAGATAGATAGCAAGAGATAGAGAGATAGATAGGAAAAGATAGATAGTAGATAGTAGATAGATAGATAGATAGATAGATAGATAGATAGATAGATAGATACTGTAGATAGATAGATAGATAGATAAAAAGATAGATAGATAGGACAGACAGACAGACAGACAGACAGACAGACAGACAGACAGACAGACAGATAGAAGATAGATAGATAGATAGATAGATAGATAGATAGATAGATAGATTGATTGTTCATCATCAGTGGCAGACTTTCTTCAGTGAAAAACATTACTTGGCATCAGTTCTGAAGTTACTTATATCTTAATGACATATTTGTATTGCTTTTTAAATCATGACAGATATTTGGATCAACTTACCCAGTAGAAACATTATTTAGGATCAATCTCTATAACTATCATCTATCTATCTATCTATCTATCTATCTATCTATCTATCTATCTATCTATCTATCTATCTATTATCTATCTATCTATCTATCTATCTATCTATCTATCTATCTATCTATCTAGCATCTATCTATCTATCTATCTATCTATCTATCTATCTATCTATCTATCTATCTATCTGTCTGTCTGTCTGTCTGTCTGTCTGTCTGTCTGTCTGTCTGTCTGTCTGTCTGTCTATCTCTATCATCTCTCTCTCTCTCTATCTCTCTCTATCTCTATCTCTTTATCTATCTATCATCTATCCATCCATCTCCATTTTAGCATTGTGTGAGATTGATCCTAAATAATGTTTCTACTGGGTAAGTTGATCCAAATATCTGTCATGATTTAAAAAGCAATACAAATATTCATTAAGATATAGTAACTTCAGAACTGATGCAAGTAATGTTTTTCACTGAAGAAATGTCTGCCACTGATGATGAACAATCAATCTATCTATCTATCTATCTATCTATCTATCTATCTATCTATCTATCTATCTGTCTGTCTGTCTGTCTGTCTGTCTGTCTGTCTGTCTGTCTGTCTGTCCTATCTATCTATCTATCTATCTATCTATCTATCTACAGTATCTATCTATCTATCTATCTATCTATCTATCTATCTATCTATCTACTATCTACTATCTATCTTTTCGCTATCTATCTCTCTATCTCTGCTATCTATCTATCTATCTATCTATCTATATCTATCTATCTGTCTGTCTGTCTGTCGTCTGCTCGTCTGTCTGTCTGTCTGTCTGTCTGTCTGTCTGTTCTATCTATCTATCTATCTATCTATCTATCTCTCTATCTCTCTCGCTATCTATCTCTCTATCTCTGCTATCTATCTATCTATCTATCCTATCTCTGTCTGTCTGTCTGTCTGTCTGTCTATCTATCTATCTATCTATCTACCTTGGTAATTTTAAATTTAATTTCTTGTCTTTTGTGACAGACATGGGCATGACTTGTCTGTTACTTACATAAGAGTTTTCTCAGTAAGACATGGCCAACTTTAGGAGTATTTAACTAAGGAGGGTGAATTTATTAGCAAGGACAGACAAGGAAAACATTATGAGGAACTGAAAGAATTGACTGTACATCAATGAAGGTACATGCACCCACATTTAGGAAGAAGGAAAACTTAAAGAAAACAATTATTTTTGTATGTTGTAGTATATAAAATGCTGGTTTTATATTCCATAAAAGGAGAATGGAAGTAGTCAGCAAGTTCATAAAATTCAAACTATATTCAACACGTAGTACAATAATATCACATTGTGAACTAGATGGGATGAATGCTTGATGCATTTTGTGAAACAACACTACTTTATCAGAACCATATTAAACCACCCATAATTGCTGATACTTCGTTAGTGTGTCTCAAAGTTATGCCAACAGATAAGGAATAAGTGTTTAAAGTGAATAAAAAAAATATTTTACTATGGTAAGCATGTATGGTAGATATATTTGTTCCTCTATTCAGGCAGATAGTGGTACAAACCCCCCTAATAGATTTTATTATATTCTGCATTTCTGGCCTACATCTATCAGTTCTATTGAGTGGCAATTCTGGATTGCTACCAATGACACCCAACCCCCCCCCCCCACCAAAAAAACAGGAGCTAGAAAAATTCATTACTGCAGTCCACCAATCAACCAGCCTTCTACTTGCAAACTCAAACCTAAATACAAGGCAAGACCTGCTAGTTTGACTGCTGATTACAAACTGAGCTTCTCTGAATTTTCATGCTGTTTATAGTGTCTCATAAACACACTCCTAAAATCTGGTCTAAAATCTGGCTAGATACAATCTTAAGTCTGATTGGTTCTTGGATCTTGGCCCAATCATATTTTGGGGATTCACTCCCGTCCTTTAAAGGACATGATTATAGGGCTAATTTTAAAAAGACACATATCACTTTTTATCATTTAATGGCTGCCATTGAATTTTTACCAATAACGTGCGGTATCGCTAATGTGTTGATACCGTGCGTTATAAATAGGGCCCTAGGTGCTGCTGCTTTATTTAGTGTGTGTGTATATATATATATATATATATATATATATATAGAGAGAGAGAGAGAGAACGAAAATCGGAGCACTCACAGGACTTAATTCACGGTACACAAACTTTATTTAGCGAGAATCAACGAGTTTCGGCCATCTTGCTTACGGCCGTCGTCAGGATTCATCCTGTCGTCAGGATTCATCCTGACGACGCCGTAAGCAAGAAGGCCGAAACGCGTTGATTCTCGCTAAATAAAGTTGTGTACCGTGAATTAAGTCCTGTGAGTGCTCCGATTTTCGTCTCTCTCTATATGCCTGACGGATGCACTGAGAGGCCTGTTTATATGAGGGTGTGCTGAGGACTATCCACACATAGCTATATATATATATATATATATATATATATATATATATATATATATCCTCTTTTAAAAAAATATTGTATAAATAAAGTCTTAACATCAGATAAGCATTTGTGTACTGTTTCAAGTTTTCCCTCATAATATTTTATCTATCCATCAATTTTTTACAGTCCACAGCTCTCAGTATATTAAACCCAGTAAACTATTCACAAAATTATTTTATTTAAAAAAATAGGATTTTACTAAATATAAAGCACAAGGAATATTTTAGAGATACATAGTTTAAAAATTCCTTTTCAGATCTTTTGCTGGGTTAATACTTACCCCTAAATTCAGTATCTGCCATTAAGACCTCTGTCAGTGTAAGTACAAATAATACTTATTTGATTCAGTAATAGAAACCAGAAAGGATAGTTTTGATGTTGTTCAATAGCTGAGAGCATGTGTGGTGTTGTTAATCTTAAACATTAGTGTCTTCTGTAATCAGAAACAGGGCACATGTACTAAGGCTTCTGTTTAATGATGTATGAAAAAGCTGTCTGGTAAAGTGTGCCATTTGAAAAAGCTAAAACCTGGACTGAACAAAGCTTATTAAATATTGATATGTCTTAGCCATTGTCTTAATTTTGTATAAGAGTTTAAAAAAAGGGAGTTTTGTCAGACAAGCCAAACTAAAAAATACCTGAAAGCATTACAAGCGTAAAAAAAGATTATGAAGAAGTAAAAAATAAAAGTTAATTAGTGTTACAGTAACCACTGAACTTTTTAAAAAACACATTAACACTCCAAATAAAAAAAAAAGTAACAACAGCCATTTTGCAAATTTACATTGGAATTCGATAACCATAGGTACAAGTTTTACATGGTGTTAGATTTGACCATTAATTGTAGGCAGCAAGGTAGGTTTTAACTCACTTGGCCATAAAATATTCACCTAAACTTAAAAAAAATAGGCAAATTTTTGTCATAAAGGCATTTATATTTTTTTGGGGGGAAAGGGTAATGTAAAATTCTTGGTTTACAACTGACCTTTCACTTGTTCCTGTATGTATTAATTACTTAGCGACCATTAGTACATGTAGGAACAAGTCATAGTAAATTGAGTCTCATTGCAGGGCTTTTATGCCCTGATTAAAACACAATACATTTAACGCTAAATAGGAGCACAAAACGTAAATTTATTGCATTGGGTGATCAGTGCCCGGGGGACCGAGTGCCTGCCAGAGGAGAGTCCAAATGATACCTAGGAGGCGGTGACGTATACTTACATATCACTTCCACCCTGCTGGTCATATTCTTATCGTGTGCACACTGAAACTGTCTTTTCCTTGATATCGGATCCATGACCTACTGATAAGAGGCCATAGACTGTTATAGGTATACTCATTTTGATTTGAGGAAGATATTTGTAATATGTTTCATGTTACATATATAGGTAAAAGAACTCTTGGTTTTAAATAATTTTTATATATGGTACTATTTATTACCGTTTAGGTATTTTTGCCACATTTGTAGGATATTTATGGATGTGTATATTTATGTCTAGTTGGCCAGCTATTTTTATTATATTGTGTGTCAATAAATGTCTGATTATTATATATCTGTTTAGTGGTTGTTCACTGTTTTTTACCTCACACAAGTTGCCGACTCTTTAGGTGTGCCAAAGTTCAGTAAAAACTCCCACCCAAACTGCCAAGTCAAGACCCTTTTTTTAACAGCAGATTATTTTAGCATGTGTTACTAGTTTTTCAAGATCCCCAAGGCCGCAAAAGTGGCACAGCAAACCTGCAACGCACTGTATGTGGCACATGTGCTTGTGCTGCCATGTTACATCTGGGTTACCTTCAGGTGTTTTAAAACTACGGCAAGGAATGCTGGGAATTTTAGTTTTCAAACATCTAGTGGGATGAAAGTTAGACATATCCCTGACCTATATATGAGCATGATGCAAGCTGATCAGTATTTCCATTAGAATATGAAGAAGGCTGTATTGTTTCAATGTAGTAATCTGCATGGGTTTAAAGGGCAATGTCAAACCTTAAAAGTATTGGAAAATAATTAATAATATTTAACTGTAAAAATAGAGCATATTTAATTTCCCCCACCACCAAATTTCCCCTTCTCACCTGGCTACTTTTTGATGCCACCGGCTGGAAATAAATTCTGGGGAGAACACTGTCCATTAATCAACATAGAGAATATGCCATCCAATGAATTCTGTTGAAATAAGCTATGATATTAATTTATGCATTTGCATGAAACCTGGATGCAAGTTGACTACAATGCTATTGCTCATAAGGCATTTAGCTTACTATATTTTTGGGGCTTTTATTTTTACTAAACATTCTGATTATTCTCAAAGCTAACAGTTAGAGCGAATTTGAAAATGATAATACACATAAAATCAGTTTTTTTGGGGTTTAAATATAAATTGTCCTTTAGGTTTCACCCTTTCATCCAAACTTAACATTAACAACCTTCAAAATTCAACTATCTTTTGATGGCATTTAGATAGGCTGCCAACATGCCATTATCATGAAGTGCATTCCATAACCTTTATGTCCTTATTGTCCTCAATAGGAGAATTATAGAATGTTTAAAATTTTTAATGAAAAGTACCAGGGTCAGGGAAGTAGCGTTGGTATTTTCTACTCCCAATAACATTTCTATGAGGAGAGGCAGCAACTTTATAATAAAGTTGTCCTTTAAGCTGAAGTCTGCCTCAAGTAAAAATAGGTGGCTCCTTATTATTTCCTTGCAACTACTAAATAAAACAAACAACCTTGCTAATTGACAGTTTAACTACAAAATACGAAATTACACTTTTTATGTTTGCAAAAGGGATATCATGCCTACTCACAAATACCTTTTTTCCATGGGAAGTATCAAGTAAATAGAACAGAAATGATCTGTTTCCAAGCTAGACATAATTTGCCCTGTGGTCTTTATGGAAATAACTTCCGAAAGTGATTCTTTGCTTTTCATCAGAGGCAGCTTTGCATAAAGGCACTGATCACCTAGCAAACCTGATAGTTGTATTAGAAAACAATGCCAATTATAACTAATCTAGCATACATTTAATTATATATTTAAACAGTTACCCTTGAGACATTTAGAATCCTAATGTTTCCATGAACATGTTGTGTATAAAAATACTAACATTCTTGACACTAATTAAAGAAGTATATTCACCTATTTAAATAGTAAATAGTCATCAGCTCTGATCTCTGTTTACTATTTTTAACCCCCAATGAGATTTTCCAGCATTGTATACCATATGTGGGATAACTGATAACTGATGTGTAAAGGGGAGTGTTAGGTTGATGAGATAATCGCTTGATCGCTTGAATTGGAAATGTCTTGTAAATGCCATAATTTTATATAGACGACAACATGGTGGTTAAAAGAAATATGGTTAGAGATGGCCGAACTTTCAAAGTTCAGTCCCTTTTCAAACTTTCAAACTATCGAACTATATGGAAAGTTCGAAAATGGACCCATTAAAGTCATTGGGAGTCAATATTTTGAAATGTTCGAATGAAATACCAATTAAAATATCAATGATAACTTAATGAAAATGGTTGTGGGACCTGGAATGGTCTGGGAACAAGTTCAAATATTCCAGAACTTTCGAAAACTCGATTTTACTCGTGCCTCATCTTCGAGCTCTCACATTCGAACATTGATAATTATTCCATGACGACTCGCGGATTCGTAATTCAATATTTACTCACGTATATGTCAATAAACATTTTACTGCATATTCGCATGCCTCGAACGTTCGAACATTCGATAATTATCGAGTCCAGAAATATCGAATATCCTGGGATGTTATAGGTATAATAGCATTTTACTCACGGATTCGATATTTCTTGCGTATTGGTATAATAGACATTTTACTCACGGTTCGATATTTACTCTCGTATTGGTATATTAGACATTTTACTCGCATATTTGCATGTCTCGAACGTTCGAACGAGTCGGAAAATATTGAAAATCCGGGTCCGGGATAGTTCGAGAAGTCAGAGTCCGTTTGAACTCGAATAGTTCGGCTCGAACTCGGTCGAACCTTCCTCCAAGGGTTGATTCGGAGGTTACAGGTGCAGTGAAACTCACTCCGGAACATTGCACATACCATGAGCTGGAAACTTCTGCATGGAATCTAACACGTTGAGCATCATCTTAGTGGTATCAAACAGTTAGGTTAATTTTTAAAAATGCAGTCTCAACTCACCTCCCGGCCAATCCTACAACATTGATACATTTTTTGTTAGGACCGCCTTCCATGTTTTTTATTGTAACCGACATATAATTATGACGGTCGCACCTGCGCATTATTTTTCGAACGTATGTCGATTGCGAAAAAGAGTGGTAAAGGTGGCTCCTGAAGAACTGATTGAATGTCGTGGGACTGTCGTGGGGTGAGTTCTAAAGTATGGGCACCTTTACCTTTAAAATGGATTAAATTTCTCTGTGCAGCCTGGCACTAAAGGTTTATAGAGAATTAAAGGGGAACTGCAGTCCTCCAAACAATTGTTGAAAAAAACGCGCAATCAACCATCTCTCTACGTGCTGCACAGCCCAAGCTATTAAAAAACGGAAGGGGGAATAGATATGGAATACAGACTACAGAGCCTGGTAATCAGCAATGAAAAAAAGGAATCTTTACTAGCACTGCAAAAACTACATTTCTTAGGGGCAATATTTACAGTCCAATGGCCACAATGGACAAAAGGCAAAAGACCCCCAAAATACTGATTTCCATGCCTCCACACTATAAATTATTGCTTTAAGGCACACAGTCCAGTTATTCAGATATGTTTTGCAGATGAACTTCCTCCCAAGGTTGGATTTCTGGAGGTTGGTAGCAGTGGGTGCAAGGTGAAAACTCACTCCGGGGAGGCAGTGCACATACCACTGAAGCAATGCGAACTTCTTGCATGGAATCTAACACCCATGAGGGAGCAGCACCAACAGACAAAAAGATGTTATTCCCATCACAGTACTGCTGGTAACTAGAGAGCACATGGAACTTAATGCTGGTCCCAGAGCTAATCATTTTTTGTTTCGTGTGGCTAAATGTAATATGGAATTGTAAAAAGCAAAGCCAGACGTGGTTTCTGTGTGAGAATGTTAATCTAATTAAAATTACACACCCCAATGGTTTTGACTATTTAATAGCCCAGACAAAATGAAATAATTTTAAAAGAAACCCCTCATTTTTGCATGCTATTTACTGAGATGTAATGTCAGCACCAAATGGCCGAAAATGAGTTAAGCCCACACTTCCTTATTACATGGCTAGCGTGGGCTGGACTCATACTCATCTGTCTATCTATCTATCTATCTATCTGTCTGTCTGTCTGTCTGTCTATCTATCTATCTATCTATCTATCTATCTTTAGTCTGTCTGTCTATCTATCTATCTGTCTATCTATCTATCTATCTATCTATCTTTAGTCTGTCTGTCTATATATCCATCTATCTATCTATCTATCTATCTTGCTATCTATCAGTCTAGCTCTTTCTATTTATCTTAGCTTATCTATCTATCTATCTATCTATCTATCTATCTATCTATCTATCTATCTATTTTTATCTGTGTATCTATCTGTGTATCTATCTATCTACTTTTGGAATTTTAATTTAATTTCTTGTCTTTTGTGACAGACAGGGCATGAACTTGTCTGTTACTTACATAAGAGTTTCCTCAGTAAGACATGGCCAACTTTAGGAGTATTTAACTAAGGAGGTGAATTTATTAGCAAGGACAGACAAGGAAAACATTATGAGGAACTGAAAGAATTGACTGTACATCAATGAAGGTACATGCACCCACATTTAGGAAGAAGAAAACTTAAGAAAAACAATTATATTTGTATGTTGTAGTAATATAATGCTGGTTTTTATATTCCATAAAAGGAGAATGGAAGTAGTCAGCAAGTTCATAAAATTCAAACTATATTCAACACGTAGTACAATAATATCACATTGTGAACTAGATGGGATGAATGCTTGATGCATTTTTGTGAAACAACACTACTTTATCAAGACCATATTAAACCACCCAATAATTGCTGATACTTCGTTAGTGTGTCTCAAAGTTATGCCAACAGATAAAGGAATAAGTGTTTAAAAGTGAATAAAAAAAATATTTTACTATGGTAGCATGTATGGTAGATATATTTGTTCCTCTATTCAGGCAGATAGTGGTACAAACCCCCCTAATAGATTTTATTAATTCTGCATTTCTGGCCTACATCTATCAGTTCTATTGAGTGGCAATTCTGGATTGCTACACAATGACACCCAACCCCCCCCCCCCACCAAAAAAACAGGAGCTAGAAAAATTCATTACTGCAGTCCAACCAATCAACCAGCCTTCTACTTGCAAACTCAAACCTAATACAAGGCAAGACCTGCTAGTTTGACTGCTGATTACAAACTGAGCTTCTCTGAATTTTCATGCTGTTTTAGTGTCTCATAAACACACTCCTAAAATCTGGTCTAAAATCTGGTCTAGATACAATCTTAAGTCTGATTGGTTCTTGGATCTTGGCCCAATCATATTTTGGGGATTCACTCCCGTCCTTTAAAGGACATGATTATAGGGCTAATTTTAAAAAGACACATATCACTTTTTATCATTTAATGGCTGCCATTGAATTTTACCAATAACGTGCGGTATCGCTAATGTGTTGATCCGTGCGTTATAAATAGGGCCCTAGGTGCTGCTGCTTTATTTAGTGTGTGTGTATATATATATATATATATATATATATATATAGAGAGAGAGAGAGAGAACGAAAATCGGAGCACTCACAGGACTTAATTCACGGTACACAAACTTTATTTAGCGAGAATCAACGAGTTTCGGCCATCTTGCTTACGGCCGTCGTCAGGATTCATCCTGTCGTCAGGATTCATCCTGACGACGGCCGTAAGCAAGAAGGCCGAAACGCGTTGATTCTCGCTAAATAAAGTTGTGTACCGTGAATTAAGTCCTGTGAGTGCTCCGATTTTCGTCTCTCTCTATATGCCTGACGGATGCCTGAGGGCCTGTTTATATGAGGGTGTGCTGAGGACTATCCACACATAGCTATATATATATATATATATATATATATATATATATATATATATATCCTCTTTTAAAAAAATATTGTATAAATAAAGTCTTAACATGCAGTATAGCATTTGTGTACTGTTTCAAGTTTTCCCTCATAATATTTTATCTATCCATCAATTTTTTACAGTCACAGCTCTCAGTATATTAAACCCAGTAAACTATTCACAAAATTATTTTATTTAAAAAAATAGGATTTTACTAAATATAAAGCACAAAGGAATATTTAGAGATACATAGTTTAAAAATTCCTTTTCAGATCTTTTGCTGGGTTAATACTTACCCCTAAATTCAGTATCTGCCATTAAGACCTCTGTCAGTGTAAGTACAAATAATACTTATTTGATTCAGTAATAGAAACCAGAAAGGATAGTTTTGATGTTGTTCAAATAGCTGAGAGCATGTGTGGTGTTGTAATCTTAAACATTAGTGTCTTCTGTAAATCAGAAACAGGGCACATGTACTAAGGCTTCTGTTTAATGATGTATGAAAAAGCTGTCTGGTAAAGTGTGCCATTTAGAAAAAGCTAAAACCTGGACTGAACAAAGATTAATGAAATATTGATATTGTCTTAGCCAATTGTCTTAATTTCTGTATAAGAAGTTTAAAAAAAGGGAGTTTTGTCAGACAAGCCAAACTAAAAAATACCTGAAAGCATTACAAGCGTAAAAAAAGAGTATGAAGAAGTAAAGAAATAAAAGTTAATTAGTGTTACAGTAACCACTGAAGACTAATTTTAAAAAACACATTAACCCTCCAATAAAAAAAAAAGTAACAACAGCCATTTTGCAAATTTACATTGGAATTCGATAACCATAGGTACAAGTTTTACATGGTGTTAGATTTGACCATTAATTGTAGGCAGCAAGGTAGGTTTTAACTCACTTGGCCAATAAAATATTCACCTAAACATTAAAAAAATAGGCAAATTAGGTTGTCATAAAGGCATTTATATTTTTTGGGGGGGAAAGGGTAATGTAATGAATTCTTGGTTTACAACTGACCTTTCACTTGTTCCTGTATGTATTAATTACTTAGCGACCATTAGTACATAGCAGGAACAAGTCATAGTAAATTGAGTCTCATTGCAGGGCTTTTATGCCCTGATTAAAAACACAATACATTTAACGCTAAATAGGAGCACAAAACGTAAATTTATTGCATTGGGTGATCAGTGCCCGGGGGACCGAGTGCCTGCCAGGAGGAGAGTCCAAATGATACCTAGGAGGCGGTGACGTATACTTACAATATCACTTCACCCTGCTGGGTCAATATTCTTATCGTGTGCACACTGAAACTGTCTTTTCCTTGATATCGGATCCATGACCTACTGATAAGAGGCCATAGACTGTTATAAGGTATACCTGATATTTGAGGAAGATATTTGTAATATGTTTCATGTTACATATATAGGTAAAAGAACTCTTGGTTTTAAATAATTTTTATATATGGTACTATTTATTACCGTTTAGGTATTTTTGCCACATTTGTAGGATATTTATGGATGTGTATATTTATGTCTAGTTGGCCAGCTATTTTATATTATATTGTGTGTCAATAAATGTCTGATTATTATATATCTGTTTAGTGGTTGTTCACTGTTTTTACCTACACAAGTTGCCGACTCTTTAGGTGTGCCAATAGGTCAGTAAAAACTCCCACCCAAACTGCCAAGTCAAGACCCCTTTTTTAACAGCAAGATTATTTTAGCATGTGTTAACTAGTTTTTCAAGATCCCCAAGGCCGCAAAAAGGTGGCACAGCAAACCTGCAACGCACTCTGTATGTGGCACATGTGCTTGTGCTGCCATGTTACATCTGGGTTACCTTCAGGTGTTTTAAAACTACGGCAAGGAATGCTGGGAATTTTAGTTTTCAAACATCTAGTGGGATGAAAGTTAGACATCCCTGACCTATATAATGAGCATGATGCAAGGCTGATCAGTATTCCCATTAGAATATGAAGAAGGCTGTATTGTTTCAATGTAGTAATACTGCATGGGTTTAAAGGGCAATGTCAAACCTTAAAAGTATTGGAAAATAATTAATAATATTTAACTAGTAAAAATAGAGCATATTTAATTTTCCCCACCACCAAATTTCCCCTTCTCACCTGGCTACTTTTTCATGCCACCCGGCTGGAAAAAATTCTGGGGAGAACACTGTCCATTAATCAACATAGAGAATATGCCATCCAATGAATTCTGTTGAAATAAGCTATGATATTAATTTATGCAGTTGCATGAAACCTGGATGCAAGTTGACTACAATGCTATTGCTCATAAGGCATTTAGCTTACTATATTTTTTGGGGCTTTTATTTTTACTAAACATTCTGATTATTCTCAAAGCTAACAGTTAGAGCAGATTTGAAAATGATAAGTACACATAAAATCAGTTTTTTGGGGTTTAAATATAAAATTGTCCTTTATGTTTCACCCTTTCATCCAAACTTAACATTAACAACCTTCAAAATTCAACTATCTTTTGATGGCATTTAGATAGGCTGCCAACATGCCATTATCATGAAGTGCATTCCATAACCTTTATGTCCTTATATGTCCTCAATAGGAGAATTATAGAATGTTTAAAATTTTTAATGAAAAGTACCAGGGTCAGGGAAGTAGCGTTGGTATTTTCTACCTCCCAATAACATTTCTATGAGGAGAGGCAGCAACTTTATAATAAAGTTGTCCTTTAAGCTGAAGTCTGCCTCAAGTAAAAATAGGTGGCTCCTTATTATTTCCTTGCAACTACTAAATAAAAACAAACAACCTTGCTAATTGACAGTTTAACTACAAAATACGAAATTAACACTTTTTATGTTTGCAAAAGGGATATCATGCCTACTCACAAATACCTTTTTTCCATGGGAAGTATCAAGTAAATAGAACAGAAATGATCTGTTTCCAAGCTAGACATAATTTGCCCTGTGGTCTTTATGGAAATGAACTTCCAGAAAGTGATTCTTTGCTTTTCATCAGAGGCAGCTTTGCATAAAGGCACTGATCACCTAGCAAAACCTGATAGTTGTATTAGAAAACAAATGCCAATTATAACTAATCTAAGCATACATTTAATTAAATATATTTAAACAGTTACCCTTGAGACATTTAGAATCCTAATGTTTCCATGAACATGTTGTGTATAAAAAATATCTAACATTCTTGACACTAATTAAGAGAAGTATATTCACCTATTTAAATAGTAAATAGTCATCAGCTCTGATCTCTGTTTACTATTTTTAACCCCCAATGAGATTTTCCAGCATTGTATACCATATATGGGATAACTGATAACTGATGTGTAAAGGGGAGTGTTAGGTTGATGAGTATATCGCTTGATCGCTTGAATTGGAAAATGTCTTGTAAATGCCATAAATTTTATATAGACTGACAACATGGTGGTTAAAGAGAATTATGGTTAGAGATGGCCGAACTTTCAAAGTTCAGTCCCTTTTCAAACTTTCAAACTATCGAACTATATGGAAAGTTCGAAAATGGACCCATTAAAGTCATTGGGAGTCAAATATTTTGAAATGTTCGAATGAAATACAATTAAAATATCAATGATAACTTAATGAAAATGGTTGTGGGACCTGGGAAATGGTCTGGGGAACAAGTTCAAATATCCAGAACTTTCGAAAACTCGATTTTACTCGTGCGCTACTTTCGAGCTCTCACATTCGAACAATTGATAATTATTCCATGAACGACTCGCGGATTCGATAATTCAATATTTACTCACGTATATGTACAATAAACATTTTACTTGCATATTCGCATGCCTCGAACGTTCGAACATTCGATAATTATCGAAAAGTCCAGAAAATATCGAATATCCTGGTCTGGGATAGTTATAGGTATAATAGACATTTTACTCAGGGATTCGATATTTACTTGCGTATTGGTATAATAGACATTTTACTCACGGATTCGATATTTACTCTCGTATTGGTATATTAGACATTTTACTTGCATATTTGCATGTCTCGAACGTTCGAACAGTCGGAAAATATTGAAAATCCGGGTCCGGGATAGTTCGAGAAGTCAGAGTCCGTTTGAACTCGAATAGTTCGGCTCGAACTCGGGTTCGAGTTCTACTCCATCTCTAATTGTGGTATCCAAACCAGTTATGGTTAAATTTTTAAAAAATGCAGTCTCAGAACTCACCTCCCGGCCAATCCTACAACATTCGATACATTTTTTGTTAGGAACCGCCTTCCATGTTTTTTATTGTAACCGACATATAATTATGACGGTCGCACCTGCGCATTCATTTTTCGAACGTATGTCGATTGCGAAAAAGAGTGGTTAAGGTGGCTCCTGAAGAACTGATTGAATGTCGTGGGACTGGTCGTGGGGGTGAGTTCTAAAGTATGGGCACCTTTACCTTTAAAATGGATTAAATTTCTCTGTGCAGCCTGGCACTAAAAGGGTTATAGGAGAAATTAAAGGGGAACTGCAGTCTCCAAACAAATGTTGAAGAA
Source organism: Hymenochirus boettgeri (assembly GCA_019447015.1). Lineage (NCBI taxonomy): Eukaryota > Metazoa > Chordata > Amphibia > Anura > Pipidae > Hymenochirus > Hymenochirus boettgeri. The sequence goes on from CM033473.1 coordinate 48,625,016, forward strand.
AAATGAGCAATCAACCATCTCTCTACGTGCTGCACAGCCCAAGCTATTAAAAAACGGAAGGGGGAATAGATATGGAATACAGACTACAGAGCCTGGTAATCAGCAATGAAAAAAAAAGGAATCTTTACTAGCACTGCAAAAACTACATTTCTTTGGGGCAATATTTACAGTCCAATGGCCACAATGGACAAAAGGCAAAAAAAAAAACCCAAAATACTGATTTTCCATGCCTCCAGCACTTATAAATTATTGCTTTAAAGACACACAGTCCAGTTATTACAGATAGTGTTTTGCAGATGAACTTCCTCCCAAGGGTTGGATTTCTGGAGGTTGGTAGCATGGGTGCAAGGTGAAAAACTCACTCCAGGAAGGCAAGTGCACATACCACTGAAGCCAATGGCAGAACTTCTTGCATGGAATCTAACACCCATGAGGGGAGCAGCACAACAGACAAAAAGATGTTATTCCCATCACAGTACTGCTGGTAACTAGAGAGCATCATGGAACTTAATGCTGGTCCCAGAGCTAATCATTTTTGTTTCGTGTGGCTAAAATGTAATATGGAAATTGTAAAAAGCAAAGCAGCAGACGTGGTTTTGTGTGAGAATGTTAATCTAATTAAAATTACACACCCAATTGTTTTGACTATTTAATAGCCCAGACAAAATGAAATAATTTTAAAAGAAACCCCTCATTTTTGCATGCTATTTACTGAGATGTAATGTCAGCACCAAATGGCCGAAAATGAGTTAAGCTCACACTTCCTGATGTACATGGCTAGCGTGGGCTTGACTCATACTTTGTAGTGTGTGCGCTGTTTTGTATTAACAGCACGGGCACTCGATGCAAAACCTCCAACATTTGTTTTTGCGCTACTATGTAGTGCAAAAGCAGATGTCTTGTACATCTGTTGTTACCCTCAAGTTGTTACCCTCCGCACTCCTTATCTTCTGGGTTCCCACAATGCAGCAAATCATGATAAGTGAATAATGTATTGCTGGAACCCTAAGGGTAGAGGAGCTTGAAAAGTTAGTATTACATCGAATTAGGGTTATCCCTCCTTATACCTCTTGTTTGCAATACACCATCTGCAACGTTTTAACAAAGATGTAATAATAAAATATGGATTTTAAATGCACACAAACTGTGGTGCCCGTCACTTTTGCATATTTACCGATCATTTTACATTTTTTCTGCAAATCTTATTTTTTTTTCTTTTTAATATATCAAACATTTCTATATTTGCACATTTACCATGAACTTTGTTGTCTGGGCCTGGGTTACAGATGCATTGTATAAGGGATATGATTTAAGGCCGAGGAAAATCCCTGCTGCAGTTTCAAATGATTTTGCAAGGTATGTGATTACTAAAAAAAGACAGTTTTATATGGTATGATTACTGTTATTAATGAAAATATAATTACAAGCCTATAAATCACCAGAAAGAATGCAGGAAGGGATCTGGGGTTTGTGAAAAAGTAAAAAAAAAATCTGTCTCAAGGTTAAGTGATGCCCTAAAGGTTGGAAACAATGCAAGTAAACAAATTCTAGGTATAAAGACACACTAGGGGTCACTGTTGTTATTTCATTAAAATTCATGGAGAACAAAAGAAATCTACAGATATTTTCTCTGAAAATAGAATTTTTTTTCTTTTCCAAGAAGACTAACATATCACTGATAAATCAAAGAAGCTCATAGAAGATGGAACGATTTAAAGGAAGTTGGTGAGATACAAAGAAATAAAATCTATAAAGCATTACTAGTTTTTTTGGATAAATAATCTCAGCTTAGAAAATACTCTAAGAAATTCCAATAGTGCTATATAGCCAAGACTACAAAGTCTAGTACTGTACATAAATATAAAAAGGTTCATTTTGAAAGCAGAACTACTGTATATACTCAAAATTAGAGATAGGCCCAAACCTGGTTCCGGATTTCACAGTTCTGCCAGAACTCAGACTTTGTGGATTTCGGAGTTTTTTTAATATTTTTTTGAAATGGGGAACTATTTTCTAAATTTCTCAAATGTTTGACAATTTTCGAATTTAAAAATATAACATTTTCACAATTTCTAGAAATTTCAAATTTACAAAAAAAAAATCGCGACATTTCTAGAAATCTAAAAATACTATGGGGAATACCAAAATTCCCCATAGTATTATTGGGGAATTTTGGCAATAGTACTGGATGGTGTTTTTTTTTTTAAAGATTTTGGGCACTGATACATGCTCCCAAGACCATTTCCCAGGTCCTCGAGCCATTTACAGTAAGTTATCATTGCTTTTTATTCCTTTTTTCTCGAAGATCCGCAAATCTGCAAATGGAACAGGTTTCAGTGAGTTTGGCCAACTTTACAACATATTCTTTATAATTAGTATTAGTTTTCTTCCTAAAATATAAACAATCTACATTAAACTTTTTAGGAATTTCAAAAATATATAAGAAACAAAGGGGGTTATTTAAGAAGTGCAACATTTTCTCTGTAGCAACCAATGAAATGTTTTCTAATTGTAGTAGACCATTAAAAAGGTATCTCATTGGTTGCCTCAAATTAATAGCATGGACAAATTTTTGCACCTCTTATAAAATAAGCCTGCAAATCTGCAGAAGTGTAAAATATACTGTTCAAATTTTTTTTTTTAAATTAAGTTTTTACCCTACGCACACACAAATGTATTGCTGGAACCCTAAGGGTAGAGGTAAGTACAGCAGCAAAGTTCAGGATACACTCCAGCACACCGATGTTGGCTGTATGCCAAATAATTAGGTGCTATCCCCCTAGCCCTCCTCTCCAAGGGCCAAATAGTTCTATAGCACAAGAAGAATGATGGGGGAGCACACTAATCAGGTGAATCCAAATGTGTTTATTCAAACAACATACACGTTTCCCTGAGGAAGGGACAGTGCGTCCCGAAACGTTGTGTATGTTGTTTGAATAAACACATTTGGATTCACCTGATTAGTGTGCTCCCCCATCATATTTCTTGTGCTATAGCGGTTAGTATTACATCGTATTAGGGTTATCCCTCCTTATGCTTCTCTGCAATAAACCATCTGCAAAATTTTAACAAAGATGCAAAAATAAAATATGGATTTTAAATGCACACAAACCGTGCTTCTGCAGCGTCTTTCTAGTTCTGGAACTTCCCCAGTGTGACTACATGATCGCTGAGGTAAGGGATCAGAGCCGCCATTGATGTTATGTAAGTATTACATTGCGCTGAAAATTTTCTGAAGAAAAATGCAATACAGGTATACATATTTCAGGGAAAACTATTATCTACAGTAAAGAATGATGGTTTTCAATAATAATTTTGTGCCCATTTGTGAAGAAAAAAATATAAACCTTAATTTACAGATTTAAATGATGTGCAATTTTATATGTAGTGAAAAAGTAAGAAATACAGCGGCACAGACACAATATGTAAATACATTTTATAAAGAAAAAAACTTTGTAAATTGGAGACATCACATCATGTGGTTAAAATGTTGACGTTTCTCTTGTCGAGACATAAAGTCTGGGTCATATCTTCAGTAATAAGATTGTAGCTATATAAAACAAGACATTTACAGAAGCTATGAACATTTCTTGGGTCCCTGTACATGTGTACAAAAACAAGGTCTGTTTATGGTTTTATTTTAGTTAGGATACATTGCGTTCTATTTACATTCGAAATAATAGCCCTTTGAGCAAATCTGCTCGACAGTTGTTTTTGTTATTTGCTTCTCTGTAAAGTAATGTATGCATGAAATATTGCAGTGGATTTTCTATATAAAGCTGCCTATAATTGTTAAAGTTAAGTGGAAAATATAATAGTTTTTGAATACTTTATGTTACATGTGCATAGTTATTCTACATATACTCTTCCATTTTGAAAAATCAGTTCCGCCCCTTATATTTGCCGTGGTCAGTAGTGAGGTGCCATTTATGGTTCTATAACGGTCCTTCTTCTTCCCAGAATACAACACTTCCTTATAATGTTCCTAATAGTAATTTCTACTGATTGGCTGTTGGTTGGGTCAAACATGCTCAGATCTCTACTGAGCAACTGAATCAACCCAGGGACCATAACATACACTATTAGGGGTCCTGCAATTAGTAAGTCATTGGTTTAGAAGCATTTATTTAATTACATTGCTGGATGGGCAGATCATTGGAAACAGAAAATACTGCTTTTTTCCTGAAAAGTATATGTATTTGCACTGAACTTCCCCTTTAATGTACTATTAAGTTTTTCACTATATTATTTATTATATTATAATATTATTTCCCAACTGCATGTAGATTCTTTAAAATAAGTACTGTACTGTTATTTTGTTCACCCATGCAAGTGTATTTGCCTGAAAAATCAATGAAACTCTCTGCACCAGGGTCTGTGTCTCAATATAAAAACAAAGCTCAATAATATGCAATAATAAAATACAATATATTGCCAAACAAGGAACGTATATATACAGATAGCACAGATAGTTTTCAAATATTGTCATATTCTTCAAATATCAACAAGGTAGGAGAAAGAAATTTACAGAAAATCCGGAGAAAAAATTCCCTGTTTTCTGTCCTTTATTTCTTCAAATAATACATTCAATAATGGAATAAAGATGATCATGTTTACTAACATGATGACACCTCACATTAATCTTTAATCCTTCCTAAATTTGGTAACATTCTGGATAAAAAAAAATTCTAGCTAAAAAACACCTCAAGAGAATCACTAAATATTTAAATTCATCAAGAAAACGTAATACACCAAATGCGCACTATACTGGATTCGAACCAGGGAGCGGTCGGATATTTTAAGCTCTGGCACGGTGGGGTGGGTGGAACGCGCAAATGGTAAATATACTTACCTTTGTCCCTGGCTCCTGAGATATTGATTGAAGAACTGGAGGGTTCTTAGCTCCTTAACCTCCCGAGCTTCACTCAATACATTTAAGGAAAATTTCACTTTTCAGGTGAACTATTCCTTAAGTTACTATTAGAGATGAATGAAACTGGCGAGGTTTTGTGGACATATTGTTCATAAAATCCAAATGAATCGGAATTTTTTGAATTTTTCATAGCATTTTCGAATTGTATATAGACATTTTCGATTTTGTTTTTTATATATATATATTCAATTTTAGAATCGAATTTTCAAAGTTTTTTTATGATTTTTTCCAATTTTTAATTTTTTTATTTTCGCTGAAAAGTTTTTTGCGAAAAGTTTGAAAAATCTGTTGGATCCACAGAATTTCACAACTGACAGTTCCGAATAGAAACCAGGTTCACTTCTAAACCGGGATTTATCACTATATATATTATCAAGCAGGCAAAATGTGCCTGCTTTGTTAAAGGGCAATAACCCCCTTTTTTTTCTCTCACCCTCTCTCCCAGTGAGTCTTGCCTAATTCAGTAGAGCAAGCCTGTTAAAGTCGTGATGCGGGGGCTGACCCCACCCCACCCTTTCATTTGATTAATGGGGAGGCACGCTCTGAAAGGAGTATTTTGATCAGTCTTTTTATAGTCCAGGACTATGACACGGGAGCCCAGAAAGAGGCTTTACAAAGCCGACTTGTGAAGGCTCATTCTGATGAATTAGGTAAGATCCAGGGGTGAGGACACCCCTGTGATTAAGGCACTCACCCTGGGTATTATGTGAGTGGGTGTCAATTTAAAAGGTTTAATTGCCCTTTCATTTTACGTAACCAGTCAGGTGATACATTTTTACCGGCCTACTATAATCTTCTACAGTTAGAAAACATTTTATATCATCTGATTTGTTGCTGCAGAAAAACAGCATGGGCAGACTTTTGCCCTTATGTTTACTTAAAAATATGTGTTACAGTATCAGACACTACATTGATAACTGCCTGCTCACTGGCCCCTTCCCCTAGCCAGTGTGTGACTTAACTTCTCTTATCTCTGACATAAGCGATAAGTTAATAAAGGGGAGGGCAGAGACAGAGAGCTGTTAGTTACTGCATGAGTATAGTGTTCCTTAAAATAACCATTACTACTTCCCATTTTATACATACGCAGGTGTGCGTATGCTGCTGAATGTGTGTGGAGAAAGTCCTGTACAAAGGCTGACTTTATCCATTACAAGTCATGCTGTAGCTCTCGGCTCCTGTTGGCAAAACAAAACTATTACCGGAAACTTATAAATAACAACACATCTAACCCATGTCACCTGTTCTCCATCTTCAACTCCCCATTACTTTCAACATAAAGTGAAGTCCACCCGTATGCAGATATCTCAGTCGATCATTCCCTCCTAATACACTCCTTGGGCAATGAAGTGGCATCCTGGTTTCTATCCTATCTCTCTAACTGAACTTACTCTGTATCTTTTGCGAATAACACCTCTTCTCTGGTTCCTCTTAGTGTGGGTGTAACACAGGGGTCGGTTCTTGGACCCTTATTGTTCTCCCTCTACACTATTTCCTTAGGAGTTGTCATTAGCTCTTTTGGCTTTAAGTATCACTTATATGCAGATGATACACAAATCTACTTGTCCACCCCTACACTAACTCCTGACATCTAATCATGTGTCTCCGTCTGTCTCCTTGCCACCACCTTCTGAATGTCGTGATGCTGCCTTTAACTGACTCTTTCTAAAATTAGACTAAAAAAATTGCAGATTCATTTTTCATGATTTCACAAACAAAAACAAAAGAGTTTGTTTGAGAGAAAGGTGTACCATTTGTTCTATTATCATGTGTGTGTATCATATTTTAACTGTTGATATTATGTATTATGTATTTTCTGGGTACTACTTAAAAAGCAAATGTAGTCTCTGAACAAGTTATAAATTAAAAAGATTAACAAGATTAAATAAAATCCCATATGTCATACCTTGAAAATGAACCCTGGATCACATCTCTAGGTAAAAACTTTGTGAAGTTTAATTGCTGGAAATTTGATCATTATAACCTTCTGAAAACTTCCTGCTTTCACCAGCTTGTAGACATGTAAACAGTCTCTAAAAAACAGTTAAGGGAAAAGAACAAGAGGCCTTACTAGCATGTAATTTAACTTCTCACCATATATTCCTAACCATTGGTACTATGGAAAATACTTTTCCCCCCACATGTACCTACATGCTGTGCATTTATTACAACTATTTCTTTTATGAGCTTCAAAGCCCAACTACTCACTTACAGTCTGATTCCTCATTTGGTAATAAGTGGGGGACAAGAGATCCCTTCTACCTGTTACACATGGGAATTTGCCTATCTTGTCCCTTATAGCCTCCTCTTCATGGGAATCCCCCCCCCCCCCTTTTAGCTGTTTTTCTGCCTTTCTCTGGATCAACTGTTAGGAAGGGTTTAAAAAATTTTTTTTAAATAAGTTGGACTTGATGGACGTATGTCTTTATTCAACCTCATTTACTATGTAACTATGCAATAAATAACAATATTTTTGTAAAATGCCATTTATTGTCTTCCATTCACTGTTGTAAGTCAATTAGATTCTTATCTCCCCTTCCATCTCTTTTTTTCTCCTTTTTCCTACTTTATTTTTCTTTCCATATATTTTAGCTCTAACTATATCTTTGGCAAAAGGTCAGCTGCCTGTTTGTTAAAGGTCTCCACAGAGGAGCAGTTCTGAAGAAACTGCCCTACCTGTCACTAGATTCCTATGGTGGTGGCTGGATGCAGCAAGGAGGGAATTAAATGTGTTCAACTTATGGTAGGTCTCCGTCATTAGTATGTTATCTTCTTTTTCAATGGTAAAATCTAAAAAATTCCCTGTTTTTCTGTCCCATTCATATTTTATTCTCATATTGCATGTATTTATGTTAAGTTTACCCAAAAACTCAATAGTTTCTCAGGCCCTTTCCAAAAAATTAGGACATCTCTATTTGCATCTCATTAAAGGAATAGTTCACTTCCAAAGTGAACTATTCCTTTAATGCATTGATTGAAGACCGGGAGGATAAGGAGCTATGCCTTACCTTCCATTCTTCAATCAATGCAAGTGGAGCCAGGAACGAACTTAGATTCAGTCCTCTACCTTAAGGACATCAAGCTATAGCACAAGCAAAAAAAGCACACTGTTCCTCAGAAAAATTCTGTTTATTGCATCACACAAACACACTATGTTTCGGAGAACACTATGTCTCCTTCATCAGGTGACACCTGATGAAGGAGACATAGCTTTCTCCGAAACGTAGTGTGTTTGTGTGATGTAATAAACAACATTTTTCTATTATGTTTTGATATATTTATATATATATTTATGTATTTATTCATCTAAGTATCCAGACATTTATATATTTATATATCTATTGTGGTTCGAATTGTTCCATTGTGTATGCATTTTTTTAAAGGACATGTCCACCCCCTAAACTAAAATTTAACCCACTACTGGCCCCACTGCGTAGTTTAAAAAAAATCCTTACCAGGGGGGCGGAGCCTGACTGTGAAAGGAAATGGACGCATGGTGAGGGAGCTCCGGAACGGCCAGGGGGAATAACTGATATAAGAGCCACACAGACCTCATAAACTAGCCCCTAACACAAGTCTCCCAACAACCATGGGCCCCAGGAACAACAACAAAGACAACAAAAGCGAACAACAAAGCGACCTGGGCAACTATATCATCCGGAGTGATCAGGCCCCAACAAACCAACATGGCGGCGCCAGCAAAGCACAACCGGCGGATCCAAACAAAACCTCAGTAACCCGCAAAGATCTGGATGATCTATTCCACAACCTGGAACAGGTGATAACAGCAGCACACTCCAAAACGCTGACAGAGGTAAAAGCCAAAGTTGCAACACTGGGAGACCGCGTGGCGGACCTAGAGACGCAACAAACCTCTACAGCCAAATATTGCCAACAAATGGAGCAAGACATAACAGAGATGCGAACTCAAATCCAACAACTTACAGAAATGCAAGAAGACACTGAGAACCGCTCACGCAGGAACAACATACGTCTGAGAGGTATACCCGAAAATGTGACAGACCTCTCTTACTACCTAAAAAACCTCTTTCACAAAATGGCCCCCGACATCAAGGAAGAACAACTGATAATGGACAGAGCCCACCGAGCCCTAAGACCCCCATCAAACATGAATGGAGCCCCAAGAGACGTCATAACCAGACTCCACTACTTTCAAACTAAAGAAAGGATCTTAAGAGAAGCCAGAACTCAAGGACCCCCAGAAATAGAGGGCACAACAATCCACCTATACCAGGATCTGGCCTCCAGAACCCTACAAAGAAGAAGAGGCATGAAACCAATAACAGACATTCTCATTACCCACAAAATTAAATATAAATGGGCATTTCCATTCCGCCTGATCGCCACACAGGGCGACAAAACAGTATCAGCGTCCACTCCGGAAGAAGGACAACTACTGATTCAGAAGTTGGGTATTATTGCAGAAAATCCATCACAATCTCGAAGTAACCCACAAAGAATCCCACCACCAGAAGTTACCTGGCACTAAAGAAAACATCTCCAAGAATTAACCCTTGTGTTAATGAAACTTGTGTTTCATAAAATATGTACATAAAACTGACAATATGGAACGCTTTCAGATAGGACCTAAGAAGCCAAGCATCCACCCATGGGAACACAACCCACCTCCTATCCTGATCCACACTACTCCACCTTCCCCTTACCTCCACACCAAAAGGCAAACCAGGGAGACCCAAATCTCCCAGGGAAACAGAACTACTACAACCATTGATACCCGGACAAAAAACTAACAGAAACAGAACCTGCAAAGAAAACTTATCAAACAACAAACAAATCCCAACAGAACAGAATCCCTAACCCCTTCCCCCATCCAAATCCAGGAAGACCAACTTACCCTCATAACAATGTTCCCCCAGCTACTAACCTAGGAGAAGCACCATATTTTCCATTTGCTTTCCCCCCAAGCCGTTAAAAGGCCTACCTCCCATAACCCATCCAGACCCCTTTAAGGCTCCCAAACACTACAATGGCACACACCCCAAAATGAGACAAGATGGATAGAAATAGAACAAAAACTGACAGGGAAAACTCCTCTACCTGCACTACTATGGCCCACACACCATCCCCAACACAAACCCACAAACCCAATTATAAAACATACAATCAAATTGTGGAAGCAATCAAACCAAATTTATAAGTTAACAAACCCTCACACCACTATGATGCCTTTATTTAATAATACTGATTTCCCTGCTGGATGTGAAACGGATCAATGGCTAGAATGGCAAGAAAGTGGCCTAGAATGGCTATTTCAACTAAAACACAACAATCAACTGATATCTTGGGACCTGGCCCAATCTAAATGGAAATTACCAAAGACAGAATGGTTTAGATTCCAACAAATAATTCACTTCGCCAGATCCATAATTAAGACACAACCAATACCCCCCCTGACCCCACTGGAAAACATAGCAATCAACTCACCAGGAGGACATAGAAAAATCACAACACTTTACTCAATCATACAAAAACATAACACCCCAACCAAACTCCCAACCTAACTACAATGGGAAAAATGGACTAACAAACAACTAACCAATGAACAATGGGAGGACCTAGCATTAAACCTCAAAAACTGCTCAAACAATATTATTCAAGAAAAAAACTTTAAAATCATACATAACTGGTATTATTCACCCTCAAAATCTACCCAACCACCTCACCCCTATGTTACCGCCAATGTCAGCAGGAAGCAGACCTCTACCATTGCTGGTGGACATGCCCTGAGGTCGTAAAAATCTGGACAGATTGCTACATACTAATTAATAAAACTATGAAAACAAACCTGATCCCCGACCCTTGGGAAGCTCTTTTTGATAAACACACATCTCTACTTAATAAAGAAGGAAATAAATTCTATCACTATATATGTGCAGTAACCAGGTCTTTGATAGCGGCCTCTTGGAAATCCCCAGCTCCCACAGAATCACACCTAGTAAACAAAATATGGTGGTTCTACAACAATGAAAGACCAATAAACATAGCCAGAAATACCATCAAAAAATTTGATAAGATATGGGAAATGTGGTTTATATACATGGAACAATCTAATGTAAATGGAAATGTATGATAATCTGGAACCTGAAGAACCGGATCTGCTTGAAAAGAGAGGTGGAAACTATGAGGGGATAGATAATTCCCTACTACAATTCCCCCCAGCGCCGACAGAAAACAGAACATAAAACAAAGACAGACAAGTATATAAGGTATGATAAAACAGTTTTATTTATTTGGAAACAACAAGAAAATGCATAGAAAAAGTTAAGACAAAAATCATATAGAGTAATGAATAAATGTTTGAAAACAACGAGAAAAGGTAACAACTATTAAAGATTTACAAAGAAATATAATATACTGTTCTAGATGATGATATATAATGTTAAAGGGCATGTCCACCCCCCAAAACTATAATCCCCCCCAGTAATGGCCCCACCATGTAGTGTAGTGTAATCCTTACCTCACTCCCAGCTCCATAGGGTTCTCCTGTAGTCCCCCCCCAAACTCCCAAAACTGCCCACCAGGGGCTAGCAGGGCTCTGCCTGCTACCTGGCCTCAGGTAGATTTTTGCCATGCGTACTGCAGCTCTTCTCCCCCCCTCCCTCCCTCCCGTTCTACTATCCCTCCCCCTAGCATAAAACCCCCTTAATATGTTGTTCCCCCATGTCTCCAGCCCCAACCGCATATTTTTGTTTTCCAAAAGCTCCCCAAACTCTTACCTCTCTCTCTTCCTCCGCTGCAACTGACTGACCGGCAGCCGCGTCCGTGATTGGCTGCCGCTCAGCCAATCACAGACGCGACTGCCGGTCCCCCCTCTGCTTGCATTCTCGCAAGCAGAGGGCCGGCAGTGCGGCGGAGGAACGAGGGGAGGTACAGTCAGAGTTTGTGGGGCTGGCAGACATGGGGGAACATCATATTAAAAACTATTTTTAAGGGTGGACATACCCTTTAAAATAACAAACAACATAAATTGAAGGATGATCTCAAAATGTTATATTATATGCAAAAGAATGTGAATTGTTGTATGCCTTTATCTCTAATAAAAATTTAATGGAAAAAAAAAAAATCCTTACCTTGTATCTCTGCTCCTTATGGTTCCTCTGCAGTGCTTGCCCAAAGCCCAGGAAACTGAAGAGTAGGAGGTGTCTTCCTGTACGAAAAGTTTCTGCCTCCTCCTTGTCCTCTGAGAGGACAGTGGCATGTGCAGGGGAACCCCCCCCCCTCTCCCTCCTGATCCATCTCTTGCTGCCCCTCACCTAGCGTAAAATGTTTTATATATAATGTAGGGCATTGCAGAAACTTTTCGTACAGGAAGACACTCCTACTCTTCAGTTTCGGCTTTGGGCAAGCACTGCAGAGAACCATAAGGAGCGAGATACAAGTAAGGATTTTTTTTTTTTCCATTAAATTTTTATTGAGATAAAGGCATACAACAATTCACATTCTTTTGCATATAATATAACTTTTTGAGATCATCCTTCAATTTTATGTTGTTTGTTATTTTAAAAGGGTATGTCCCCCTTAAAATAGTTTTTAATATGATGTTCCCCCATGTCTGCCAGCCCCCCAAACTCTTACTTACCTCCCCTCTTCCTCCTCCGCCGCACTGCCGGCCCTCTGCTTGCGAGAAGGAAGCAGAGGGGCGGGACCGGCAGTCGCTCTGTGATTGGCTGAGCGGCAGCCAATCACGGACGCGGCTGCCGGTCAGTCAGTGCAGCGGAGGAAAGAGAGAGGTAAGAGTTTGGGGAGCTTTTGAAAACAAAAATATGCGGTTGGGGCTGGCGACATGGGGGAACAACATATTAAGGGGTTTTATGCTAGGGGAGGGATAGTAGAACGGAGGGAGAGGGAGGGGGGAGAAGAGCTGCAGTACGCATGGCAAAAATCTACCTGAGGCCAGGTAGCAGGCAGCCCTGCAGCCTCCTGGTGGCATTTTTTGGGAGTTTGGGGGGACTACGGAGAACCCTATGGAGCTGGGATGTTAGTAAGGATTACACTACACTACATGGTGGGGCCATTACTGGGGGGATTATAGTTTTTGGGGGTGGACCATGCCCTTTAACATTATATATCTCATCTAGAACAGTATATTATATTTCTTTGTAAATCTTTAATAGTTGTTACCTTTTCTCGTTGTTTTCAACTGTATTCATTACTCTATATGATTTTGGTCTTAACTTTTTCTATGCATTTTCTTGTTGTTTCCAAATAAATAAAACTGTTTTTATATCCTTATATACTTGTCTGTCTTTGTTTATGTTCTGTTTTCTGTCGGCGCTGGGGGGAATTGAGTAGGAATTATCTATCCCTCATTTTTCCACCTCTCTTTTCAAGCAGATCGGTTCTTCAGGTTCCAGATTATCATACATTTCCATTTACATTAGATTGTGCCATGTATATAAACACAATTTCCCATATCTTATCAAATTTTTGATGGTATTTCTGGCTATGTTTATTGGTCTTTCATTGTTGTAGAACCACCATATTTTGTTACTGGTGTGATTCTGTGGGAGCTGGGATTTCCAAGGCCGCTATCAAAGACCTGGTTACTCTGCACATATATAGTGATAGAATTTATTTCCTTCTTTATTAAGTAGAGATGTGTGTTTATCAAAAAGAGCTTCCAAGGGTCGGGGATCAGGTTTGTTTTCATAGTTTTATTAATTAGTATGTAGCAATCTGTCCATTTTTACGACCTCAGGGCATGTCCACCAGCAATGGTAGAGGTCTGCTTCCTGCTGACATTGGCGGTAACATAGGGGTGAGGTGGTTGGGTAGATTTTGAGGGTGAATAATACCAGTTTGTATGATTTTAAGATTTTTTTCTTGAATGATAACATTGTTTGAGCAGTTTTTTTGAGGTTTTGCTAGGTCCTCCCATTGTTCATTGGTTAGTTGTTTGTTAGTCCATTTTCCCATTGTAGTTAGGTTGGGAGTTTGGTTGGGTGTTATGTTTTTTGTATGATTGAGTAAAGTGTTGTGATTTTTCTATGTCCTCCTGGTGAGTTGTTGCTATGTTTTCCAGTGGGGTCAGGGGGGTATTGGTTGTGTCTTAATTATGGATCTGGCGAAGTGAATTATTTGTTGGAATCTAACAATTCTGTCTTTGGTAATTTCCATTTGAATTGGGCCAGGTCCCAAGATATCAGTTGATTGTTGTGTTTTAGTTGAAATAGCCATTCAGGCCACTTTCTGCCATTCTAGCCATTGATCCGTTTCACATCCAGCAGGGAAATCGTTTATTAAATAAAGGCATCATAGTGGTGTGAGGGTTTGTTAACTTATAAATTTTTTTGATTCTTCCACAATTTGATTGTATGTTTTATAATTGGTTTTGTGGGTTTGTGTTGGGGATGGTGTGTGGGCCATAGTAGTGCAGGTAGAGGAGTTTTCCCTGTCAGTTTTTGTTCTATTTCTATCCATCTGTCTCATTTTGGGGTGTGTGCCATTGTAGTTTTGGGCCTTAAAGGGGTCTGGATGGGTTATGGGAGTAGGCCTTTATAACGCTTGGGGGAAAGCAAATGGAAAATATGGTGCTTCTCCTAGGTTAGTAGCTGGGGGACCATTGTTATGAGGGTAAGTTGGTCTTCCTGGATTTGGATGGGGAAGGGGTTAGGGATTCTGTTCTGTTGGGATTTGTTTTGTTGTTTGATAAGTTTTCTTTGCAGGTTCTGTTTCTGTTAGTTTTTTGTGTCCGGGTATCAATGGTTTTTAGTAGTTCTGTTTCCCTGGGAGATTTGGGTCTCCCGTTTGCCTTTTGGTGTGGAGTAAGGGGAAGGTGGAGTAGTGTGGATCAGGATAGAGGTGGGTTGTGTTCCCTGGGTGGATGCTTGGCTTCTTAGTTCCTATCTGAAAGCTTTCCATATTGTCAGTTTTATGTACATATTTTATGAAACACAAGTTTCTTAACACAAGGGTTAATTCTTGGAGATTTTTTCTTTAGTGCCAGGTAACTTCTGGTGGTGGGATTCTTTGTGGGTTACTTCGAGATTGTGATGGATTTTCTGCAATAATACCCAACTTCTGAATCAGTAGTTGTCCTTCTTCCGGAGTGGACGCTGATACTGTTTTGTCGCCCTGTGTGGCGATCAGGCGGAATGGAAATGCCCATTTATATTTAATTTTGTGGGTAATGAAAATGTCTGTTATTGGTTTCATGCCTTCTTCTTTTTGTAGGGTTCTGGAGGCCAATCCTGGTATAGGTGGATTGTTGTGCCCTCTATTTCTGGGGGTCCTTGAGTTCTGGCTTCTCTTAAGATCCTTTCTTTATTTTGAAAGTAGTGGAGTCGTGTTATGACGTCTCTTGGGGCTCCATTCATGTTGATGGGGTCTTAGGGCTCGGTGGGCTCTGTCCATTATCAGTTTGTTCTTCCTTGATGTCGGGGGCCATTTTGTGAAAGAGGTTTTTTATGAGTAAGAGAGGTCTGTCACATTTTCGGGTATACCTCTCAACTTATGTTTCCTGCGTGAGCGGTTCTCAGTGTCTTTTGCATTTCTGTAAGTTGTTGGATTTGAGTTCGCTCTCTTGTTATGTCTTGCTCCATTTGTTGGCAATATTTGGCTGTAGAGTTTGTTCGTCTCTAGGTCCGCCACGCGGTCTCCCAGTGTTGCAACTTTGGCTTTACCTCTGTCACGTTTTGGAGTGTGCGCTGTTATCACCTGTTCCAGGTTGTGGAATAGATCATCCAGATCTTTGCGGGTTACTGAGGTTTTGTTTGGATCCGCCGTGTGTGCTTGCTGGCGCCGCCATGTTGGTTTGTGGGGCCTGATCACTCCGGATGATATAGTTGCCCAGGTCGCTTTGTTGTTCGCTTTTGTTGTCTTTGTTGTTGTTCCTGGGCCCATGGTTGTTGGGAGACTTGTTGTTAGGGCTAGTTTATGAGGTCTGTGTGGCTCTTATATCAGTTATTTCCCCCTGGCCGTTCCGGAGCTCCCTCACCATGCGTCCATTTCCTTTCACAGTCAGGCTCCGCCCCCGGTAGGATTTTTTTTAAACTACCGCAGTGGGCCAGTAGTGGGTTAAATTTTAGTTTAGGGGTGGCACTGTCCTTTAAAAAAATGCTACAACATGGAACAATTCGACCCACATAGATTTAAATTTAATGTCTGGATACTTAGATGAATAAATACATAATATATATATAAATATATCAAAACATAATATAAACATGTGCGTAAAAACATCACACAACACACTACGTTTCGGAGAAAGCTATGTCTCCTTCATCAGGTGTCACCTGATGAGGGAGACATAGTGTTCTCCGAACATAGTGTGTTTGTGTGATGCAATAAACAAATTTTCTGGGAACAGTGTGCTTTTTTTTGCTTTGGCTATAGCTTGATGTCCTTAAGGTAGAGGACTGAATCTAGTTCGTTCCTGGCTCCACTTGCATTGATTGAAATGGAAGGTAAGGCATAGCTCCTTATCCTCCCGGTCTTCAATCAATGCATTAAAGGATAGTTCACTTTGGAAGTGAACTATTCCTTTAATGAGATGCAAATAGAGTGTCCTAATTTTTTGGAAAGGGCCTGAGAAACTATTGAGTTTTTTGGTAAACTTAACATAAATACATGCAATATGAGAATAAAAATTGAATGGGACAGAAAAACAGGAATTTTTTAGATTTTACCATTGAAAAAAAAGATAACATACTAATGACGGAGACCTACCATAGTTGAACACATTTAATTCCCTCCTTGCTGCATCCAGCCACCACCATAGAATCTAGTGACGGTAGGGCAGTTTCTTCAGAACTGCTCCTCTGTGAGACCTTTAACAAACAGGCAGCTGACCTTTTGCCAAAGATATAGTTAGAGCTAAAATATATGGAAGAAAAATAAAGTAGGAAAAGGAGAAAAAAAGAGATGGAAGGAGATAAGAATCTCAATTGACTTACAACAGTGAATGGAAGACATAAATGGCATTTTACAAAAATATTGTTATTTATTGCATAGTTACATAGTAATGAGGTTGAATAAAGACATACGTCCTACAAGTCCAACCTATTTAAAAAAATTTTTTAAACCCTTCCTAACAGTTGATCCAGAGAAAGGCAGAAAAAGCTAAAGGGGGGGGGGGGAATTCCCATGAAGAGAGCTATAAGGGACAAGATAGAAAATTCCCATGTGTAACAGGTAAGGGATCTCTTGTCCCCCACTTATTACCAAATGAGGAATCAGACTGTAAGTGAGTAGTTGGGCTTTGAAGCTCATAAAGAAATAGTTGTAATAAATGCACAGCATGTAGGTACAGGTGGGGGGGAAAGTATTTTCCATAGTACCAATGTTAGGAATATATGGTGAGAAGTTAATTACATGCTAGTAAGGCCTCTTGTTCTTTTCCCTTAACTGTTTTTTAGAGACTGTTTACATGTCTACAAGCTGGTGAAAGCAGGAAGTTTTCAGAAGGTTATAAGATCAAATTTCCAGCAATTACCTTCACAAAGTTTTTACCTAGAGATGTGATCCAGGGTTCATTCAAGGTATGACATATGGGATTTTATTTAATCTTGTTAATCTTTTTAATTAAACTTGTTCAGAGACTACATTTGCTTTTTAAGTAGTACCCAGAAATACATAATACATAATATCAACAGTTAAAATATGATACACACCATGATAATAGAACAAATGGTACACCTTTCTCTCAAACAAACTCTTTTGTTTTTGTTTGTGAAATCTGAAAAATGAATCTGCATTTTTTTAGTCTAATTTTAGAAGATTCAGTTAAAGGCACATCACACATTCAGAAGGTGGTGGCAAGGAGACAGACGGAGACACATAATTAGATGTCAGGAGTTAGTGTAGGGGGGGACAAGTAGATTTGTGTATCATCTGACATATAAGTGATACTTAAAGCCAAAAGAGCTAATGACAACTCCTAAGGAAATAGTGTAGAGGGAGAACAATAAGGGTCCAAGACCGACTCCTGTGTCAACCCACAACTATAGGAACCAGAGAAGAGTGTTATTCGCAAAAGATACAGAGTAAGTTCGTTAGAGAATAGGATGAAACCAGGATGCCACTTCATTGCCCAAGGAGTGTATTAGGAGGGAATGATCGACTGAGTATCTGCATACGGGTGGACTTCACTTTTAGTTTGAAAGTAATGGGGAGTTGAAGATGGAGAACAGGTGACATGGGTTAGATGTGTTGTTATTTATAAGTTTCCGGTAATAGTTTTGTTTTGCCAACAGGAGCCGAGAGCTACAGCATACTTGTAATGTGAAAGTCACCTTTGTACAGGACTTTCTCCACACACACTTCAGCAGCATACGCCAACCTCGCGTATGTATAAAATGGAATGTGTAATGGTTATTTTAAGGAACACTATACTCATGCAGTAACTAACAGCTCTCTGTCTCTGCCTCCCCTTTATTAACTTATCGCTTATGTCAGAGATAGAAAGTTAAGTCACACACTGGCTAGGGGAAGGGCCAGTGAGCAGGCAGTTATCAATGTAGTGTCTGATACTGTAACACATATTTTTAAGTAAACATAAGGGCAAAAGTCTGCCCATGCTGTTTTTTCTGCAGCAACAAATCAGATGATATAAAATGTTTTCTAACTGTAGAAGATTATAGTAGGCCGTTAAATGTTCACCTGACTGGTTACTAAAATGAAAGGGCAATTAAACCTTTTAATTGACACCCACCACTAATACCCAGGGTGAGTGCCTTAATCACAGGGGTGTCCTCACCCCTGGATCTTACCTATTCATCAGAATGAACCTTCACAAGTCGGCTTTGTAAAGCCTCTTTCTGGGCTCCCGTGTCATAGTCCTGGCTATAAAAAACTGATCAAAATACTCCTTTCAGACGTGCCTCCCCATTAATCAAATGAAAGGGTGGGGTGGGGTCAGCCCCCGCATCACGACTTTAACAGCTTGCTCTACTGAATTAGGCAAGACTCCACTGGGAGAGATGGTGAGAGAAAAAAAGGGGGTTATTGCCCTTTACACAAGGCAGCACATTTTGCCTGCTTGATAATATATATAGTGATAAATCCCGGTTTAGAAGTGAACCTGGTTTCTATTCGGAACTGTCAGTTGTGAAATTCTGTGGATCCACAGATTTTTCAAACTTTTCGCAAAAAACTTTTCAGCGAAAATAAAAAATTAAAAATTGGAAAAAATCATAAAAAAAACTTTGAAAATTCGATTCTAAATTGAATATATATATAAAAAACAAAATCGAAAATGTCTATATACAATTCGAAAATGCTATGAAAAATTCAAAAAATTCCGATCAATTGGATTTTATGAACATTGTCCCACAAACCTAGCCAGTTTCTTCATCTCTATTAAGTAACTTAAGGAATAGTTCCACCTGAAAAGTGAAATTTTCCTTAATGTATTGAGTGAAGCTCGGAGGTTAAGGAGCTAAGAACCTCCAGTTCTTCAATCAATATCTCAGGAGCCAGGGACAAAGGTAAGTATATTTACCATTTGCGCGTTCCACCGCTGCAGAGATGAAAATATCCGACCGCTCCCTGGTTCGAATCCAGTATAGTGCGCATTTGGTGTATTACGTTTTCTTGATGAATTTAAATATTTAGTATTCTCTTGAGGTGTTTTTTAGCTAGAATGTTTTTTATCCAGAATGTTACCAATTTAGGAAGAGTTAAAATTAATGTGAGTGTCATCAGTTAGTAACATGATCATCTATTCCATTATTGAATGTATTATTGAAGAAATAAAGGACAGAAAACGGAATTTTTTCTCCGGATTTTCTTTAAATTTCTTTTCTCCTACCTTGTTGATATTTGAAGAATGACAATATTTGAAAACATCTGTGCTATCTGTATATACGTCCCTTGTTTGGCAATATATTGTATTTTATTATGATATTATTGAGCTTTGTTTTATATGAGACACAGACCCTGGTGCAGAGAGTTTCATTGATTTTTCAGGCAAATACACTTGCATGGGTGACACAAATAACAGTACATACTTATTTTAAGAATCTACATGGAGTGGGAAATAATATTATAATATAATAATAATATAGTGAAAAACTTAATAGTACATTAAAGGGGAAGTTCAGTGCAAATACATATACTTTTCAGGAAAAAGCAGTATTTTCTGTTCCAATGATCTGCCCATCCAGCAATGTAATTAAATAAATGCTTCTAACCAATGACTTACTAATTGCAGGACCCCTAATAGTGTATGTTATGGTCCCTGGTTGATTCAGTTGCTCAGTAGAGATCTGAGCATGTTTGAAACCACCCCAGCCAATCAGTAGAATTACTATTAGGAAATTATAAGGAAGTGTTGTATTCTGGGAAGAAGAAGGACCGTTTAGAACCATAAATGGCACCTCACTACTGACCACGGCAAATATAAGGGCGGAACTGATTTTCAAAATGGAAGAGTATATGAGAATACTATGCACTGTAACAATAATATTCAAAAACTATTATTTTCCTTAACTTAAAAATTATAGGCGCTTTATATAGAAAATCCACTGCAATATTTCATGCATACATTACTTTCAGAGAAGCAATAACAAACAACTGTCGAGCAGATTGCTCAAAGGGCTATTATTTCGAATGTAAATAGACGCAATGTTCCTAACTAAAATAAAACCATAAACAGACTTGTTTTTGTACACATGTACAGGGACCCAAGAAATGTTCATACTGCTTCGTAAATGTCTTGTTTTAATAGCTCAATCTTATTACTGAAGATATGACCCAGACTTTATGTCTCGACAAGAGAAACGTCACATTTTAACCACATGATGTGATGTCTCCAATTTACAAAGTTTTTTTTTTCTTAATAAAATGTATTTACATATTGTGTCTGTGCCGCTGTATTTCTTACTTTTTCACTACATATAATTGCACATCATTTAAATCTGTAAATTAAGGTTTATATTTTTTTCTCACAAATGGGCACAAAATTATTATTGAAAACCATCATTCTTTACTGTAGATAATTTTTTTTCCCTGATAAGTATACCTGTATTGCATTTTCTTCAGAAAATTTTCAGCGCAATGATTACTTACATAACATCAATGGCGGCTCTGATCCCTTACCTCAGCGATCATGTAGTACCACTGGGGAAGTTCCAGAACTAGAAAGACGCTGCAGAGCACGGTTTGTGTGCATTTAAAATCCATATTTTATTTTGGCATCTTTGTTAAAATTTTGCAGATGGTTTATTGCAGAGAAGCATAGAGGGATAACCCTAATACGATGTAATCTAACCGCTATAGCACAAGAATATGATGGGGAGCACACTAATCAGGTGAATCCAAATGTGTTTATTCAAACAACATACAACGTTTGGGGACGCACTGTCCATTACTCAGGTACCGATTGCTGTCCTAAACGTTGTGTATGTTTGAATAAACACTTTGGATTCACCTGATTAGTGTGCTCCCCCATCATTCTTCTTGTGCTATAGAACATATTTGGCCCTGGAGAGGAGGGCTAGGGGATAGCACCTAATTATTTGGCATACGGCCAACATCGGTGTGCTGGAGTGTATCCTGAACTTTGCTGCTGTACTAACCTCTACCCTTAGGGTTCCAGCAATACATTTGTGTGTGCGTAGGTAAAAACTTAATTTAAAAAAAAAAATTTGAACAGTATATTTTACACTTCTGCAGATTTGCAGGCTTATTTATAAGAGGTGCAAAAATTTGTCTATGCTATTATTTGAGGCAACCAATGAGATACCTTTTTAATGGTCTACTACAATTGAAAAACTTTCATTGGTTGCTACAGAGAAAATGTTGCACTTCTTAAATAACCCCCTTTGTTTCTTATATATTTTTGAAATCCTAAAAAGTTTAATGTAGATTGTTATATTTTAGGAAGAAATACAATACTAATTATAAAGAATATGTTTGTAAAGTTGGCCAAATCTCCTGAAACCTGTTCATTTGCAGATTTGCGGATCTTCGAGAAAAAAGGAAAAAAAGCAATGATACTTACTGTAAATGGCTCGAGGACCTGGGAATGGTCTTGGGAGCATGTATCAGTGCCCAAAATCTTTAAAAAAAAAAAACACCATCCAGTACTATTGCCAAAATTCCCCAATAATACTATGGGGAATTTTGGTATTCCCCATAGTATTTTTAGATTTTCAGAAATGTCGCGATTTTTTTTTGTAAATTTGAAATTTCTAGAAATTGTGAAAAGTTATATTTTTAAATTCGAAAATTGTCAAACATTTGAGAAATTTAGAAAATATTCCCCATTTCAAAAAAATATTAAAAAACTTTTCGAAATCCACAAAGTCGAGTTCTGGCAGAACTGTGAAATCCGGAACAGGTTTGGGCCTATCTCTAATTTTGAGTATATACATTAGTTCGTCTTTCAAATGAACCTTTTATATTTATTACATACTAGACTTGTAGTCTTGGCTATATAGCACTATTGGAATTTCTTAGAGTATTTTCTAAGCTGAGATTATTTATCCAAAAAAACTAGTAATGCTTTAGATTTTATTTCTTTGTATCTCACCAACTTCCTTTAAATCGTTCCATCTTCTATGAGCTTCTTTGATTTATCAGTGATATGTTAGTCTTCTTGGAAAGAAAAAAAATTCTATTTTCAGAGAAATTCTGTAGATTTCTTTTGTTCTCCATGAATTTAATGAAATAACAACAGTGACCCCTAGTGTGTCTTTATACCTAGAATTGTTTACTTGCATTGTTTCCAACCTTAGGGCATCACTTAACCTTGAGACAGATTTTTTTTTTACTTTTTCACACACCCAGATCCCTTCCTGCATTCTTTCTGGTGATTATAGCTTGTAATTATATTTTCATTAATAACAGTAACATCAACCATATAAAACTGTCTTTTTTTTTATATCACATACCTTGCAAAATCATTTGAAACTGCAGCAGGATTTTCCTCGGCCTTAAATCATATCCCTTAACAATGCATCTGTAACCCAGGCCCAGACAACAAAGTTCATGGTAAATGTGCAAATTAGAAATGTTTGATATATTAAAAAGAAAAAAAAATAAATTTGCAGAAAAAATGTAAAATGATCGGTAATATGCAAAGTGACGGGCACCACAGTTTGTGTGCATTTAAAATCCATATTTTTATTATAATCTTTGTTAAACGTTGCAGATGGTGTATTGCAAACAAGAGGTATAAGGGAGGGATAACCCTATTCGATGTAATACTAACTTTTCATAGCTCCTCTACCCTTAGGTTCCAGCAATACATTATTCACTTATCTGATTTGCTGCATTGTGGGAACCCAGAAGATAAGGAGTGCGGAGGGTAACAACTTGAGGGTCACAACAGATGTACAGACATCTGCTTTGCACTACATAGTAGCGCAAAAACAAATGTTGGAGGTTTTGCATCGAGTGCCCTTTCGTTAATACAAACACGCACACACTACAAAGTATGAGTCAAGCCCACGCTAGCCATGTACATCAGGAAGTGTGAGCTTAACTCATTTTCGGCCATTTGGTGCTGACTTACATCTCAGTAAATAGCATGCAAAAATGAGGGGTTTTTTTTAAAATTATTTCATTTTGTCTGGGCTATTAAATAGTCAAAACAATTGGTGTGTAATTTTAATTAGATTAACATTCTCACACAAAACCACGTCGGCTGCTTTGCTTTTTACAATTTCCATATTACATTTTAGCCACACGAAAAACAAATGATAGCTCTGGACCAGCATTAAGTTCCATGATGCTCTCTAGTTACCACAGTACTGTGATGGGAATAACATCTTTTTGTCTGTTTGTGCTCTCCCTCATGGGTGTTAGATTCCATGCAAATTTCTGCCATTGGCTTCAGTGGTATGTGCACTTGCCTTCCTGGAGTGAGTTTTTCACCTTGCAACCCATGCTACCAACCTCCAGAAACCAACCCTTGGGAGGAAGTTCATCTGCAAAACACTATCTGTAATAACTGGACTGTGTGTCTTTAAAGCATATTTATAAGTGCTGGAGGCATGGAAATCATTATTTTGGGTTTTTTTTTTTGCCTTTTGTCCATTGTGGCCATTGGACTGTAAATATTGCCCCAAAGAATGTAGTTTTTGCAGTGCTAGTAAAGATTCCTTTTTTTTTCATTGCTGATTAACCAGGCTCTGTAGTCTGTATTCCATATTATTCCCCCTTCCGTTTTTTAATAGCTTGGCTGTGCAGCACGTAGAGAGAGGTTTATTGCTCATTTTTCTCCAACATTTGTTTGGAGACTGCAGTTCCCCTTTAATTTCTCCTATAAACCCTTTTAGTGCCAGGCGCACAGAGAATTTATCCATTTTAAGTAAAGGTGCCCATACTTTAGAACTCACCCCCACGACCAGTCCCACGACATTCAATCAGTTCTTCAGGAGCCACCTTAACCACTCTTTTTCGCAATCGACATACGTTCGAAAAATAATGCGCAGGTGCGACCGTCATAATTATATGTCGGTTACAATAAAAACATGGAAGGCGGTTCCTAACAAAAATGTATCGAATGTTGTAGGATTGGCCGGGAGGTGAGTTCTGAGACTGCATTTTTAAAAAATTTAACCATAACTGGTTTGGATACCACAATTAGAATGGAGTAGAACTCGAACCCGAGTTGAGCCGAACTATTCGAGTTCAAAACGACTCTGACTTCTCGAACTATCACCGGACCCGGATTTTCAATTTTCCGACTGTTCGAACGTTCGAGACATGCAAATATGCAAGTAAAATGTCTAATATACCAATACGAGAGTAAATATCGAATCGCGTGAGTAAAATGTCTATTATACCAATACGCAAGTATATCGAATCCTGAGTAAAATGTCTATTATACCTATAACTATCCCAGACCAGGATATTCGTATTTCTGGACTTTTCGATAATTATTGATGTTCGACGTTCGAGGCATGCGAATATGCAAGTAAAATGTTTATTGTACATATACGTGAGTAAATATTGAATTATCGAATCGCGAGTCGTTCAGGAATAATTATCAATGTTCGAATGTGAGAGCTCGAAAGTAGCGCACGTGTAAATCGATTTTCGAAAGTTCTGGATATTAACTTGTCCCCAGACCTTTCCCAGGTCCCACAACCATTTTCATTAAGTTATCATTGATATTTTAATTGTATTTTATTCGAACATTTCGAAATATTTGACTCCCAATGACTTTAATGGGTCCATTTTCGAACTTTCCATATGTTCGATAGTTTGAAAGTTTGAAAAGGGACTGAACTTTGAAGTTCGGCCATCTCACCATAATTCTCTTTAACCACCATGTTGTCAGTCTATATAAAATTTATGGCATTTACAAGACATTTTCCAATTCAAGCGATCAAGCGATATACTCATCAACCTAACACTCCCCTTACACATCAGTTTATCAGTTTCCCATATATGGTATACAATGCTGGAAATCTCATTGGGGGTTAAATAGTAACAGAGATCAGAGCTGATGACTATTTACTATTTAAATAGGTGAATATACTTCTCTTAATTAGTGTCAAGAATGTTAGATATTTTTTATACACAACATGTTCATGGAAACATTAGGATTCTAATGTCTCAAGGGTAACTGTTTAATATATTTATTAAATGTATTCTAGATTAGTTATAATTGGCATTTGTTTCTAATACAACTATCAGGTTTGCTAGGTGATCAGGGCCTTTATGCAAAGCTGCCTCTATGAAAAGCAAAGAATCACTTCTAAGTTCTATTCCATAAAGACCCACAGGGCAAATTATGTCTAGCTTGGAAAGATCATTTCTGTTCTATTTACTTGATACTTCCCATGGAAAAAAAGGTATTTGTGAGTAGGCATGATATCCCTTTTGCAAACATAAAAAGTTGTTATTTCGTATTTTGTAGTTAAACTGTCAATAAGCAAGGTTGTTTGTTTTTATTTAGTAGTTGCAAGGAAATAATAAGGAGCCACCTTTTTTACTTGAGGCAGACTTCAGCTTAAAGGACAACTTTATTATAAAGTTGCTGCCTCTCCTCATAGAAATGTTATTGGGAGGTAGAAAATACCAACGCTACTATTCCCTGACCCTGGTACTTTTTCATTAAAAATTTTAACATTCTATAATTCTCCTATTGAGGACATAAGAAGACATAAAGGTTATGGAATGCACTTCATGATAATGGCATGTTGGCAGCCTATCTAAATGCCATCAAAAGATAGTTGAATTTTGAAGGTTGTTAATGTAAGTTTTGGAATGAACGGTTGAAACCATAAGGACAATTTTATATTTAAACCCCAAAAAACTGATTTTATGTGTACTTATCATTTTCAAATCTGCTCTAACCATAGCTTTGAGAATAATCAGAATTTTAGTAAAAAAATAAAAGCCCCAAAAAATATAGTAAGCTAATGCCTTATAGCCATAGCATTGTAGTCAACTTGCATCCAGGTTTCCATGCACATGCATAAATTAATATCATAGCTTATTCAAACAGATTCATTGGATGGCATATTCTCTATGTTGATATGGACAGTGTTCTCCCCAATTTTTTCCAGCCGGGTGGCCATGAAAAAGTAGCCAGGGTGAGAATGGGAAATTTGGTGGTGGGAAATTAATATGCTCTATTTTTATAGTTAAATATTATTATTATTTTCCAATACTTTTAAGGTTTGACATTGCCCTTTAAACCCATGCAGTATACTACATTGAAAACAATACAGCCTTCTTCATATTCTAATGGGAATACTGATCAGCCTTGCATCATGCTCATTATATGTCAGGGTGGGTGTCTAACTTTCATCCACACTAGATGTGTGAAAACTAAAATTCCCAGCATTCCTTGCCGTAGTTTTAAAACACCTGAGGTACCCATGTAACATGGCAGCACAAGCACATGTGCCACATACAGAGTGCGTTGCAGGTTTGCTGTGCCACCTTTTTGGGCCTTGGGGATCTTGAAAAACTAGTTAACACATGCTAAAATAATCTTGCTGTTAAAAACGGGTCTTGACTTGGCAGTTTGGGTGGAGTTTTTTACTGACCTATTGGCACCACCTAAAGAGGTCGGCAACTGTGTAGGTAAAAACAGCTAACCACCCACTAAACAGATATATAATAATCAGACATTTATTGACAACACATATAATATAAATAGCTGGCCAACTAGACATAAATATACACATCCATAAATATCCTACAAATGTGGGCAAAATACCTAAACGGTAATAAATAGTAACCATATATAAAAATTATTTAAAACCAAGAGTTCTTTACCTATATATGTAACATGAAACATATACAATATCTTCCTCAAATTCAGGTATACCTTATAACAGTCTATGCCTCTCCTCAGTAGGGTCATGGATCGTATCAAGAAAAGAGCAGTTTCAGTTGTGCACACGATAAGATATTGACCCACAGGGTGAATGATATTGTAAGTATACCCCCGTCACCGCCTCCAGGTATCATATTGGACTCTCCTCCTGGCAGGCACTCGGTCCCCCGGGCACTGATCCCCAATGCAATAAATTAACGTTTTGTGCTCCTATTTAGCGTTAAATGTATGTTGTTTTAATCAGGGCTAAAAGCCCTGCAATGAGACTCAATTTACTATGACTTGTTCCTGCTATGTACTAATGGTCGCTAAGTAATTAATACATCGGAACAAGTGAAGGTCAGTTGTAAACCAAGAATTCATTCATTACCCTTTCCCCCCCAAAAAAATATATGCCTTTATGCAACCTATTTGCCTATTTTTTATGTTTAGGTGAATTTTATTGGCCGTGAGTTAAAACCTACCTTGCTGCTACAATAATGGTCAAATCTAACACCATGTAAAACTTGTACCTATGGTGTATCGATTCCAATGTAAATTTGCAAAATGGCTGTTGTTACTTTTTTTTTTTTAATGGGAGTGTAATGTGTTTTTTAAAATTAGTCTTCAGTGGTTTCTGTAACACTAATTAACTTTTATTTCTTTACTTCTTCATACTCTTTTTTACGCTTGGTAATGCTTTCAGTGTATTTTTAGTTTGGCTTGTTCTGACAAAACTCCCTTTTTTAAACTTCTTTATACAGAAATTAAGACAATTGGCTAAGACAAATACAATATTCATTATCTTTGTTCAGTCCAGTTTTAGCTTTTTCTTAAATGGCACACTTACCAGACAGCTTTTTCATACATCATTAAACAGAAGCCTTAGTACATGTGCCTGTTTCTGAATTTTACAGAAGACAACTATGTTTAAGATTACAAACGACCACACATGCTCTCAGCTATTTGAAACATCAAACTTCCTGTTCTGGTTTCTATTACTGATCAAATAAATATTAAGTGTACTTACCACACTGACAGCAGGTCTTAATGGCCAGATTACGAATTTAGGGGTAAGTATTAACCCAGCAAAAGATCCTGAAAAGGGAGTTTTTAAACTATTGTATCGCTAAATATTCCTTGTGCTTTATATTTAGTAAAATCCATTTTGTTTAAATAAAAACATTTTGTGAATATTTCACTGGGTTTAATATACGAGAGCTGTGGGACCCCCCCTGTAAAAAATTGTATGATAGATAAAATTTATGAGGGAAAAAACTTGGAACAGTACCAATGCTTACTGCAGTGTTAAGACTTTATTTATACAATTTTTTTTCCACGAGAGTATATATATATTATATATATATATATATATTATATATAATAGCTATGTTGGATGTCCCTCGCACACCTCATATAAAACGCCGCTCGGTGCATCCGTCAGGCATATAAGAGGACGAAAATCGGAGCAATCACAGGACTTAATCACGGTACAACTATTAGCTTTAGTCTCCTCACCCGAGTAATCAACGCTTTTCGGCCTTCTGCTATTTTTTTTTTTTTTTTTTTTTATTTTTTTTTTTTTTTTTTTTTTTTTTTTTTTTTTTTTTTTTTCGGTCGTCGTCAGGAGAATCTGACGGACAGGATGAATCCCTGACACGGCCCGTAACAAGATGGCCGAAACTCTGTTGAGTTCTACGCTAAATAAAGTTTGGTGTACCGGAATTAGTCCTGGGAGTGTCCGATTGTTTCTCATCTCTCTACTTCTCTCTTTATATAAAGATAGATATATATATAATAATTATATATAATACACACACACACTAAAATAAAGCAGCAGCACCTAGGCCCTATTTATAAACACGGTATCACACATTTAGCGATACCGGCCGTTTATTGGTCAACTTACAATGGCAGGCCATAATGTATAAATAAAGTGATATTGTTGTCTTTTTAAAATGTAGCCCTATAATCATGTTCCTTTAAAGGACGGGAGTGAATCCCCAATACTCACTATATGATTGGGCAAGATCCAAGAACCAATCAGACTTAAGATTGTATCTAGACCAGATGTTTAGCCGACACAGATTTTAGGAGTGTGTTTATGAGACCTAAAAAACAGCAGAAAATTTCATAGAAGCCTAGTTGGTATTCAGCATCAACTATCAGGTTGCCATTGTATTTAGTTTGGATTGGCAGTAGGAAGGCTGGTTGAATTGTTGGACTGCAGTATATGAAATTTTTTCAGGCTCCTGTTTTTTTTTTTGGGGGGGGGGGGGTGGGTGTCCTTGTGTAGCAATCCCAGAATTGCCCACTCATAGAACTGTATGATGTAGCCAGAAAACTGCAAATAAATAAAAATCATTTAGGGGGGTTTTGTGACCAATATCTGCCTGATCATAGAGGAAAATATATCTGCCATACATGCTACCATAGTAAAATCAATATTTTTTTTATTCACTTTAAACACTTTTCCGTTATCTGTTGGCAAGAACTTATGCGAACACACTAATGATATCAGCAATGTATTGGGTGGTTTATTAATGGTACCTTGTAAAGTAGTGTTGTTTCACAAAATGCATCAAGCATTCATCCCATTAGTTCACAATGTGATATTATGTACTACGTGTTGAATTAGTTTGAATTTTTATGAACTTGGTACTACTTCCATTCTCCTTTTATGGGAATATAAAACCAGCTTTTATGATACTTACCAACATACAAAAAAATCTGTGTTTCTTTATTTTTCTTCTTCTTCCTAAATGGGGTGGCATGTACCTTCATTGATGTACAGTCAAATTCGTTTCATTCTCAATGTTTTCCTTCTTGCTGTCCTTGCTACTAAATCACCCTCCTTAGTTAAATACTCCAAAGTTGTGCCATTCTCTTCTGAAAACAATTTATGTAAGGAACAGACAAGTCATGCCCTGTCCTTGCACAAAAGACAAAAATTTAAATTGTAAATACCAAGGTGATAGAAGTAGAAGTAGATAGATAGATAGATAGACAGACAGACAGACAGACAGATAGTAGAAATAGATAGATATAGATAGATAGATAGATTGAGAGATAGCAGGCAGAGATAGCAGATGATGAGAGATGCGAAGATAGATAGATAGATAGTAGAAGACAGCGACAGACAGCCAACAGGACAGATAAATAGATAGATAGATAACGATAGAGGCGAGTAGAAATAGAAAGAGAAGAGGATAGAGAGATACGATAGATAGATAGGAAGACAGACCAGACAGACAGGACAACAGACGACGACAGACCAGACCAGATAGACAACAGACAGACAGGACAGAAATCTAAGATAAAGTAGATAGATAGATAGATAGATCGAATAGATAAGATAGAGAAAATAGAAGACGATAGCATAGAGAGAAGATAGAAGATAGATAATAGATCGATAGATAGAGATAGCATAGATAGATTACGGATTACTTAGAATAGATGAGATAGAGAGATAGATAGAGATAGATAGATAGATAGCTACCAGCACAGACAGACGACAGACAGACAGACAGACAGACAGACAGACAGACAGACAGACCGATAGATAGATAATAGATAGGATAGATAGATAGATAAGATAGATAGATAGATAAGATAGATTGGATTGATTTGTTCATCATCAGTGGCAGACATTTCTTCAGTACGAAGTTATCTTATATCTTAACTGCACATATAATTTGTATTGCTTTTTAATCATGACAGTTATTTGGATCAACTTACCCGTTAGAAACATATATTTAGGATCATCTTAATAATCAGACATAGAAGGTGATTAAATATTCCCAATAAATTAACATTTTAGGGCTGTATCACCATGACATTTTAGTACCTTATTAACTCTATGATAGGTTAAATAACGTTTATAATTCATTGAGTCTTAGTAATATACGTTCACAGACATTTGAAAAATATATGTAATGTATTATCTGAATGTTGTATTCCCTTCTGGACAAGGGGGCTCATTATTATATGATATTTATTACCCTAGCATGGCATATTAGATAGAACAAAGGCTTACAATATTTTATGTAGACTTGAAATCCCAGCTGACAAACTAAAAAATCAACCGGACACTGTGTGCCCAGACTCCTTCTCCCAGTTAAAAGAAACTTACCAGGAGTTAGGGATACTCTTAACTTACCATTCCAACTTTAAACATGGCGGCGTGAAACTGTCAAACAGGCCACTTGTGCTTTTGCGCCCCCTTTGCGGGGGCTGACCCCACCCCACCTTCATTTGATTAATGGGGAGGCACGCTCTAGAAGGAGTATTTTGATCAGTCTTTTTATAGTCCAGGACTATGACACGGGAGCCCAGAAAGAGGCTTTACAAAGCCGACTTGTGAAGGCATATCTGATGAATAGGTAAGATCCAGGGGTGAGGACACCCCTGTGTTATAGGCACTCACCCTGGGTATTGTGAGTGGGTGTCAATTAAAAGGTTTAATTGCCTTTCATTTTACGTAACCAGTCAGGTGATACATTTTTACCGGCCTACTATAATCTTCTACAGTAGAAAACATTTTATATCATCTGATTTGTTGCTGCAGAAAAACAGCATGGGCAGAATTTTGCCCTTATGTTTATTAAAAAATGTGTTACAGTATCAGACACTACATTGATAACTCTGCTCACTGGCCCTTCCCCTAGCCAGTGTGTGATTAACTTCTCTTATCTCTGACATAAGCGATAAGGTAATAAAGGGGAGGCAGAGACAGAGAGCTGTTAGTTACTGCATGAGTATAGTGTCCTTAAAAAACCATTAATACTTCCCATTTTATACATACGCAGGGTGGCGTTGTGCTGAATGTGTGTGGAGAAAGTCCTGTACAAAGGCTGACTTTACCATTACAAGTCATGCTGTAGCTCCGGCTCCTGTTGGCAAAAAACAAAAATATTACCGGAAACTTATAAATAACAACAAATCTAACCCATGTCACCTGTTCTCCATCTTCAACTCCCCATTACTTTCAACATAAAGTGAAGTCCACCCGTATGCAGATATCTCAGTCGATCATTCCCTCCTAATACACTCCTTGGGCAATGAAGTGGCATCTGGTTTATACCTATCTCTCTAACGAACTTACTCTGTATCTTTTGCGAATAACACCTCTTCTCTGGTTCCTTTTAGTGTGGGTGTAACACAGGGGTCGGTTCTTGGACCCTTATTGTTCTCCCTCTACACTATTTCCTTAGGAGTTGTCATTAGCTCTTTTGGCTTTAAGTATCACTTATATGCAGATGATACACAAATCTACTTGTCCACCCTACACTAACTCTGACATCTATATGTGTCTCCGTCTGTCTCCTTGCCACCACCTTCTGAAGTGTGTGATGCTGCCTTAACTGAATCTTTTAAAATTAGACTAAAAAAATTGCAGATTCATTTTTCTGATTTCACAAACAAAAACAAAAGAGTTTGTTTGAGAGAAAGGTTGTACCTTTGTTCTATTATCATGTGTGGGTATATATTTTAAATTGATATTATGTATTATGTATTTTCTGGGTACTACTTAAAAAAGCAAATGTAGTCTCGAACAAGTTATAAATTAAAAAGATTAACAAGATTAAATAAAATCCCATATGTCATACCTTGAAAATGAACCTGGATACATCTCTAGGTAAAAACTTTGTGAAGTTTAATTGCTGGAAATTTGATCATTATAACCTTCTGAAAACTTCCTGCTTCACCAGCTTGTAGACATGTAAACAGTCTACTAAAAAACAGTTAAGGGAAAAGACAAGAGGCCTTCTAAGCATGTAATTTAACTTCTCACCATATATTCCTAACCATTGGTACTATGGAAAATACTTTTTCCCCCCACATGTAACTACATGCTGTGCAGTTTATACAACTATTTCTTTTATGAGCTTCAAAGCCCAACTAATCACTTACAGTCTGATTCCTCATTTGTAAAAGGGGGGACAAGAGATCCCTTCTAACTGTTACACATGGGAATTTCCTATCTTGTCCCTTATAGCCTCCTCTTCATGGGAATTCCCCCCCCCCCCTTTTGCATGTTTTTCTGCCTTTCTCTGGATCAACTGTTAGGAAGGGTTTAAAAAATTTTTTTAATAAGTTGGACTTGATGGACGTATGTCTTTATTCAACCTCATTTACTATGTAACTATGCAAATAATAACAATATTTTTGTAAAATGCCATTTATGTCTTCCATTCATGTTGTAAGTCAATTAGATCTTATCTCCCCTTCCATCTCTTTTTTCTCCTTTTTCCTACTTTATTTTTCTTTCCATATATTTTAGCTCTAAATTATCTTGGCAAAAGGTCAGCTGCCTGTTTGTTAAAGGTCCACAGAGGAGCAGTTCTAGAAGAAACTGCCCTACCTGTCACTAGATTCTATGGTGGTGGCTGGATGCAGCAAGGAGGAATTAAATGTGTTCAACTTATGGTAGGTCTCCGTCATTAGTATGTTATCTTCTTCAATGGTAAAATCTAAAAAATTCCTGTTTTTCTGTCCCATTCATATTTTATTCTCATATTGCATGTATTTTGTTAAGTTTACCCAAAAAACTCAATAGTTTCTCAGGCCCTTTCCAAAAAATTAGGAACTCTATTTGCATTTCATAAGGAATAGTTCACTTCCAAAGTGAAAATATCCTTTAATGCATTGATGAAGACCGGGAGATAAGGAGCTATGCCTTACCTTCCATTCTCAATCAATGCAAGTGGAGCCAGGAACGAACTTAGATTCAGTCCTTACCTTAAGGACATCAAGCTATAGCACAAGCAAAAAAAAAAGCACACTGTTCCTCAGAAAAATTCTGTTTATTGCATCACACAACACACTATGTTTCGGAGAAAACCTATGTCTCCTTATCAGGTGACACCTGATGAAGGAGACATAGCTTTCTCCGAAACGGAGTGTGGTTGTGTGAGTTTTTACACATGTTTATATTATGTTTTGATATATTTAATATATATTTATGTATTTATTCATCTAAGTATCCAGACATTATATATTTATATACTATTGTGGTTCGAATTGTTCCAATTGTGTATGCATTTTTTTAAAGGACCTGTCCACCCCCTAAAACTAAAATTAACCCACTACTGGCCCCACGGGTAGTTTAAAAAAAATCCTACCAGGGGGCGGAGCCTGACTGTGAAAGGAAATGGACGCATGGTGAGGGAGCTCCGGACGGCCAGGGGGAAATAACTGATATAAGAGCCACACAGACCTCATAAACTAGCCCCTAACACAAGTCTCTCCAACAACCATGGGCCCCAGGAACAACAACAAAGACAACAAAACGAACAACAAAGCGACCTGGGCAACTAATCATCCGGAGTGATCAGGCCCCAAAAAACCAACATGGCGGCGCCAGCAAAGCACAACCGGCGGATCCAAACAAAACCTCCGTAACCCGCAAAGATCTGGATGATCTATTCCACAACCTGGAACAGGTGATAACAGCAGCACACTCCAAAACGCGAGACGAGGTAAAAGCCAAAGTTGCAACACTGGGAGACGCGTGGCGGACCTAGAGACGCAACAAACCTCTACAGCCAAATATTGCCAACCAATGGAGCAAGACATAACAGAGATGCGAACTCAAATCCAACAACTTACAGAAATGCAAGAAGACACTGAGAACCGCTCAAGCCAGGAACAACATACGTCTGAGAGGTATACCCGAAAATGTGACAGACCTCTCTTACTACCTAAAAAACCTCTTTCACAAAATGGCCCCCGACATCAAGGAAGAACAACTGATAATGGACAGAGCCACCGAGCCCTAAGACCCCCATCAACATGAATGGAGCCCCAAGAGACGTCATAACCAGACTCCACTACTTTCAAACTAAAGAAAAGGATCTTAAGAGAAGCCAGAACTCAAGGACCCCCAGAAATAGAGGGCACAACAATCCACCTATACCAGGATCTGGCCTCCAGAACTACAAAGAAGAAGAGGCATGAAACCAATAACAGACATTCTCATTACCCACAAATTAAATATAAATGGCATTTCCATTCCGCCTGATCGCCACACGGGCGACAAAACAGTATCAGCGTCCACTCCGGAAGAGACAACTACTGATTCAGAAGTTGGGTATTATTGCAGAAAATCCATCACAATCTCGAAGTAACCCACAAAGAATCCCACCACCAGAAGTTACCTGGCACTAAAGAAAACATCTCCAAGAATTAACCCTTGGAAAACTTGTGTTTCATAAAATATGTACATAAAACTGACAATATGGAACGTTCAGATAGGACCTAAGAAGCCAAGCATCCACCCATGGGAACCACAACCACTCCTATCCTGATCCACACTACTCCACCTTCCCCTTACCTCCACCACCAAAGGCAAACAGGGAGACCAAATCTCCCAGGGAAACAGAACAACTAAACCATTGATACCCGGACAAAAAACTAACAGAAACAGAACCTGCAAAGAAAACTTATCAAACAAACAAACATCCCAACAGAACAGAATCCCTAACCCCTTCCCCCATCCAAATCCAGGAAGACAACTTACCCTCATAACAATGTTCCCCCAGCTACTAACCTAGGAGAAGCACCATATTTTCCATTGCTTTCCCCCAAGCCGTTAAAAGGCCTACTCCCATAACCCATCCAGACCCCTTTAAGGCTCCCAAACACTACAATGGCACACACCCCAAAATGAGACAAGATGGATAGAAATAGAACAAAAACTGACAGGGAAAACTCCTACCTGCACTACTATGGCCCACCACACCATCCCCAACACAAACCCACAAACCCAATTTAAAACATACAATCAAATTGTGGAAGCAATCAAACCAATTTATAAGTTAACAAACCCTCACACCACTATGATGCCTTTATTTAAAATACTGATTTCCTGGGATGTGAAACGGATCAATGGCTAGAATGGCAAGAAAGTGGCCTAGAATGGCTATTTCAACTAAAACACAACAATCAACTGATATCTTGGGACTGGCCCCATCTAAATGGAAATTACCAAAGACAGAATGGTTTAGATTCCAACAAATAATTCACTCGCCAGATCCATAATTAAGACACAACCATACCCCCCTGACCCCACTGGAAAACATAGCAACAACTCACCAGGAGGGACATAGAAAAATCACAACACCTTTACTCAATCATACAAAACAACAAACCCAAACCAAACTCCAACCTAACTACAATGGGAAAAATGGACTAAACAAACAACTAACCAAGAGACAATGGGAGAGGACCTGCATAACCTCAAAAACTGTCAAACAATTTACATTAAGAAAAAAACTAAAACATACAAACGGACACCCCAAAATCTACCCAACCACCTCACCCCTATGTTACCGCCAATGTCAGCAGGAAGCAGACCTCTACCATTTGGTGGACATGCCTGGGTCGTAAAAATCTGGACAGATTGCTACACTAATTAATAAAACTATGAAAACAAACCTGATCCGACCCTTGGAAGCTCTTTTTGATAAACACACATCTCTACTTAATAAAGAAGGAAATAAATTCTATCAATATATAGGCTGCAGTAACCAGGTCTTTGATAGCGGCCTCTTGGAAATCCCCAGCTCCCACAGAATCACACCTAGTAAACAAAATATGGTGGTTCTAAAACAATGAAAGACCAATAAACATAGCCAGAAATACCATCAAAAAATTTGATAAGATATGGAAATGTGGTTTATATACATGGAACAATCTAATGTAAATGGAAATGTATGATATATGGAACTGAAGAACCGGATCGCTGTGAAAAGAGAGGTGGAAACTATGAGGGGATAGATAATTCCCTACTACAATTCCCCCCAGCGGCCGACAGAAAACAGAACAAAAACAAAGACAGACAAGTATATAAGGTATGATAAAACAGTTTTATTTATTTGGAAACAAACAAGAAAAGCATAGAAAAAGTTAAGACAAAAAAATCATAGAGTAATGAATAAATTTTGAAAACAACGAGAAAAGGTAACAACTATTAAAGATTTAAAAAAAGAAATATAATATACTGTTTTAGATGAGATATATAATGTAAAGGGCATGTCCCCCCCACACAAACTATAATCCCCCCCCAGTAATGGCCCCACCAGTAGTGTAGTGTAATCCTTACTCAACATACAGCTCCATGGGTTCTCCTGTAGTCCCCCCACAACTCCCAAAAACTGCCACCAGGAGGCTAGCAGGGCTCTGCGCTACCTGGCCTCAGGTAGATTTTTGCCATGCGTACTGCAGCTCTTCTCCCCCTCCCTCTCCCTCCCGTTCTACTATCCCTCCCCCTAGCAATAAAACCCCCTAATATGTTGTTCCCCCAGTCTGCCAGCCCCAACCGCATATTTTTTGTTTTCCAAAAGCTCCCCAAACTCTTACCTTCTCTTTCCTCCGCTGCACTGACTGACCGGCAGCCGCGTCCGTGATTGGCTGCCGCTCAGCCAATCCCAGACGCGACTGCCGGTTCCGCCCTCTGCTTGCATTCTCGCAAGCAGAGGGCGGCAGTGCGGCGGAGGAACGAGGGGAGGTAAGTAAGAGTTGGGGGGCTGGGAGACATGGGGGGAACATCATATTAAAAACTATTTTAAGGGGGGACATACCCTTTAAAATAACAAACAACAAATTGAAGGATGATCTCAAAATGTTATATTATATGCAAAAGAATGTGAATTGTTGTATGCCTTTATCTCTAATAAAAATTTAATGGAAAAAAAAAAAAAATCCTTACCTTGTATCTCGTCCTTATGGTTCCTCTGCAGTGCTTGCCCAAAGCCCAGGAAACTGAAGAGTAGGAGGTTGTCTCTGTACGAAAAGTTTGCCTCCTCCTTGTCCTGAGAGGACAGTGGCATGTGCAGGGGAACCCCCCCCCCTCTCCTCTGATCCATCTCTTGCTGCCCCTCACCTAGCGTAAAATGTTTTATATATAATGTAGGGCATCCTTCCAACACCCAACCACTATATTAGATTGATAAAAAAAGAATCGGAAATATACTTACAGCCCTTTGCTCCCACGTTTTATTGTCTTTCATCCAATCACAGCCACAGCTGCCGGTCCAGCCACTGTTTGCAAGTTCCAGCAAACAGAAAGCTGGATCGAGCACGACAGGAGCGAGGGGCTGTAAGTATAGTTTTGCTATTTTTTTAACAATGTTAATATAGCAGTTGGGGTGGGAAAGGATGACCTACAATTTAAAAAAAATTAGAGGGTGGAGATACCCTGTAAAAAGGAAGAGTTTCTGAGGATTTTGCAATAGTTGAGGTTTGTACTTTATTAGCCATAAGTAAGAAAAGAAAAGTAGAGCTGTGATATCTTTTATTGGCTAACTAGATAAAAAAAATTAAGCAAGCTTTTCAGGAGCCTAAGCCCCCTTCATCAGGCTGGGGTGTTATAAAAGAAACTAAGAAATCACAAAATTATTACACATAGGGACAGTTAACATCAAGCAAATGAAAGATGACCAGGTACAGACTCAGGAGGGGAAAACAGTAATGGAGGTGTGAAATGGGCACAAGTAGAAGCTGTAATAATGTGAGAATAGTGTCCTTTAAAATGGAAAGTGTCCTTTGAAATGTATTAAACAGTACAAAGACAGTGTCTGGTGAGTGGATTAGTCTGGGTGGTAATGTAGATTAAGGTGATATTTGGCCATAAAACTCATGTCCCTATTTAGTCCGCCATTCAGGGATTAAATTTCTGAATGAATTTGTATTCCATTCCTTACGCTTGTTTTTGATTGTGTAAAATTGCCCATAAGAATGGTGATCTTGAGGTCTTTAATACTGTGGCCTCTTTTACAAAAGTGCTCAGCCACAGGGGCGTCTTGTTAATCCATGCATGATGTTGTATTATGAAAGATCATCTGTTTGCGCAGTGCCTGGGCATCTGTTTAGTTTGTTTGATGTTACTGTCCCAGTATTATATAAGTTTGTCGATATTGTGATACCTTTTAAAGGTATTTAATAAAATGATGTTTGAATTTTGACCTACTATGGTGCTGCAGCTTATTTTCTTCTTTCTTCCCATTTCTGCTTCTAAAACTTGATTTTATTATTTTATATTAAAAATTTTAAGCATCTCCCTTTTGAGTATATGGTGAGTTTTTTGCATCAGCATTGGGGGAGTAATCGATACCTTTGTGGAAGCTCTGGAATCTGAGAGAATTGGTTAAAGCTGTTTAACAGTGGTAAGCTCACAATGTATCAGCAAGTCTATGGGCACCTGGTCAGGTTGTTTCGCCGTTCGGAGAGGAATTGTTTATGATCCGACAAGGCAATCGCATGTCTGTACGGCCTTTTATTTTTTAATTTGTATTCAGTATACTATCCCCAATGGACAACCATGACTTCATTCCTGAGTATAGTCTTGCAACCGGTCCCTAGACTGATACGGCATAACAATTATATCTTTAAGTTAGGCATAATGCTGACTAAATTACTTATGTTATGTTAACACAGAAAGCTGCCCAAAAGTGGGCATATAAAGGTTTTTCCTGTAATATACTTATTGGGAGATGCAGAAATGGGCCCACCACTAATATATGTTCCATAGTGCCATGATGGAGCAACATGTACTTCATATCAGATAAGTTGTGACTCGCTATAATAAATCAATTTGTTATATGTTAAATTTTGCTGAACTTTTGAATGCACATTTCCACCACAAGTTTCATGCAAAATCAACACTATGGGGGCGATGCAATATTTTTTTCCGACCCACGCAATCCGATGTATCATCAGGTTTACCGTGGTTTTTACACTGAGTTTGCATTGCCTGCGCCCATTTCCGAGAATGCTCGGAAATAGCGTGGCGCAGGCGATGCAAAACCGCCCTTAGTAAAGTTTTTGCGCTAACCATGTAGCGCGAACTTTACGCCACTGAATAGGAGGCGTTAGCCGCGCACTTACTGGCAGAGATCCCGCGATGTACAAAATCTCGCACAGGGATTTTTTGCATCGCGAACTCGGCAGGTAATGCTGCGTCGGAAAAAATATTGCATCGCCCCCATAAGTGTTGATTTTGCAGCAACTTGTGGTGGAAATGTGCATTCAAAAGTTCAGCAAAATTAACTATAACAAATTGATTTATTATAGCGAGTCAGTCACAACTTATCTGATATGAAGTACATGTTGCTCCATCATGGCACTATGGAACATATATTAGTGGTGGGCCCATTTCTGCATCTCCCATAAGTATATTACAGGAAAAAACCTTTATATGCCCACTTTTGGGCGCTTTCTGTGTTAACATAACATAAGGTAATTTAGTCAGCATTATGCCTAACTTAAAGATATAATTGTTATGCCGTATCAGTCTAGGGACCGGTTGCAAGACTATACTCAGGAATGAAGTCATGTGTGGTGTCCATTGGGGATAGTATACTGAATACAAATTAACAAATAAAAGGCGTACAGACATGCGAGTTGCCTTGTCGGATCATAAACATTCCTCTCCGAACGGCGAAACAACCTGACCAGGTGCCATAGACTTGCTGCGATACATTGTGAGCTTACCACTGTTAAACCAGCTTATAACCCATTCCTCAGATTTCCAGAGCTTCACAAAGGTATCGATTACTCCCCCAATGCTCGATTTGCAAAAAAAACTCACCATATACTCAAAGGGAGATGCTTAAATTTAATATAAAATAAAAATCAAGTTTTAGAAGCAGAAATGGGAAAGAAAAAAATAAGCTGCAGACCCATAGTAGGTCTAAAATTCAAACATCATTTTATTAAATACCTTTAAAAGGTTATCACAACTTATATATACTTGGGACAGTAAACATCAAACAAACTAAACAGATGCCCAGGCACTGGGCAAACAGATGATCTTTCATAGATACACATCATGCATGGACTAACAGACGCCCCTGTGGCTGAGCACTTTGTAAAAGAGGCCACAGTATTAAAGACCTCAAGATCACCATTCTTAGGGCAATTTTACAATCAAAAACAAGCGTAAGGTAATGGGATGACAAATATCATCAGAAATTTAATTCCCTGAAGGCGGACTAAATAGGGACATGAGTTTTATGGCCAAATATCAATAATCTACATTACCACCCAGACTAATCCACTCAACCAGGACACTGTCTTACTGTTTAATACATTTCAAGGACACTTTCCATTTGTTAAAGGACACTATTCTCAAATTATTACAGCTATCTACTTGTGCCCATTTCACACCTCCATTACTGTTTTCCCCCTCCTGAGTCTGTACCTGGTTCATCTTTCAGTTGCTTGATTTAACTGTCCCTATGTGTATATAAGTTGTGATTTCTTAGTTTCTTTTATAACACCCAGCCTGATGAAGGGGGCTTAGGGCTCCTGAAAGCTTGCTTAATTTTTTTATCTAGTTAGCCAATAAAAGACACAGCTCTACTTTTCTTTTCTTACTTATGGCTAATAAAGTACAAACCTCAACTAGTGCAAAATCCTACAGAAACTCTTCCTTTTTACAGGGTATCTCCACCCTCTAATTTTTTTAATAAATTGTAGGTCATCCTTTCCCACCCCAACTGCTATATAAATTGTTAAAAAATAAGAAAAACTATACTTACAGCCCCTCGCTCCTGTCGTGCTCTGATCAGCTTTCTGTTTGCTGGAACTTGCAAACAGTGGCTGGACCGGCAGCTGTTGGCTGTGATTGGATGAAAGACAATGCAAAACGCCGTGGGAGCAAAGGGCTGTAAGTATATTTCATTCTTTTTTTATCAATCTAATATAGTGGTTGGGGTTGGAAGGGTGCCCTACATCTATATATAAACATTTTCGCTAGGTGAGGGGCACAAGAGATTGGATCAGGAGGGAGAGGGGGGGGGGTTCCCCTGAACATGCCACTGTCCTCTCAGAGACAAGGAGAGGCAGAAAACTTTTCGTACAGGAAGACATCCTCCTACTCTTCAGTTTCCTGGCTTTGGGCAAGCACTGCAGAGGAACCATAAGGAGCGAGATAAAAAGGTAGGATTTTTTTTTTTTTCCATTAAATTTTTATTAGAGATAAAGGCATACAACAATTCACATTCTTTTGCATATAATATAACATTTTGAGATCATCCTTCATTTATGTTGTTTGTTATTTTAAAGGGTATGTCCACCCTTAAAATAGTTTTTAATATGATGTTCCCATGTCTGCCAGCCCCCCAACTCTTACTTACCTCCCTCGTTCCTCCGCCGCACTGCCGCCCTCTGCTTGCGAGAATGCAAGCAGAGGGGCGGGACCGGCAGTCGCGTCTGTGATTGGGCTGAGCGGCACGCCAATCACGGACGCGGCTGCCGGTCAGTCAGTGCAGCGGAGGAAAGAGAGAGGTAAGAGTTTGGGGAGCTTTTGGAAACAAAAAATATGCGGTGGGGCTGGCAGACATGGGGGAACAACATATTAAGGGGGTTTTATGCTAGGGGGAGGGATAGTAGAACGGAGGGAGAGGGGAGGGGGGGAGAAGAGCTGTCAGTACGCATGGCAAAAATCTACCTAGGGCCAGGTAGCAGGCAGAGCCCTGCTAGCCTCCTGGTGGGCAGTTTTTGGGAGTTTTGGGGGGGACTACAGGAGAACCCTATGGAGCTGGGATGTTGAGGTAAGAGTTACACTACACTACATGGTGGGGCCATTACTGGGGGGATTATGTTTTGGGGGTGGACATGCCCTTTAACATTTATATTCATCATCTAGAAACAGTATATTATATTTCTTTGTAAATCTTTATAGTTGTTACCTTTTCTCGTTGTTTTCAAACATGTATTATTACTCTATATGATTTTTGTCTTAACTTTTTCTATGCATTTTCTTGTTGTTTCCAAAGAAAGAAAACGGGTGTTATATCAGACCGGACATATACGGGCGGTGCGGGGGTGGTTGTTTCTGCCGTTCGTCGGCGTGGGAGGGAGCTTGATGGACGAGTCACTCCCTATAGGCCCCTCTCGTTCGGCAGCAGAGCTTCGGTTCGGCGCCAGAAGTCAGACAGTTCCATGTACAGAGAGGTGTGCTTCTAGGGAGAAACCACCGTCCATACGTAGCAAAGTGGTTGATGGGAGGTCTGGCTAGGGGTTATGCTTTCAGTTGTGTAGAACCACCACCGAGTGGAAGGTGTGAGCGGGGGTGATGCTGGGGAGGAGGAGAAGTTTCGCAAAGGGCACGAGTC
The DNA here is from genome assembly GCA_019447015.1 of Hymenochirus boettgeri. NCBI lineage: Eukaryota > Metazoa > Chordata > Amphibia > Anura > Pipidae > Hymenochirus > Hymenochirus boettgeri. The sequence goes on from CM033473.1 coordinate 48,668,334, forward strand.
AAAGCATGTTATAGAGCAAGGGCGAGGACACATAAAGATGGATAGAAATCTCTTAGAAGAAGGAGATTTGTGTTTATCAAAACAAAGTCCATCAAGAAGGTAGGGAGATAGAGTGTAAGTGATTAATAAGGTGTGAGCAATCGTCCAAGAATATTTAAACCTCATAATCCACAGTCAGGAAAATAATAAACATAAGTAATAAAGATAAAAAAAATAATGAGTAATAGATAGCTTACGACATTGCGGTAAGAAGGGAGGTGGAGAGGCAGTCAATATCAGTATGTATAGTTTAGAATAAGATTTTCTTAATGATATATAATTTATTATGATATTTAATTAGTATCTATATATATAGTCTCTCCATTGGCTTAACACTTGGTTAGCATTTAGTGATAGAATTATTGTCCTCTTTTACAAGGTTTTTTTCAAAGCTCCCCAATGAGTTGGTTGGGAGGTTGTTGGTTATGGGTTTGTTTATTAGTATGATTACTAATCGTCAGTGATTTTAAATCAGGGTCACCAGTAGGCGTTCCCATTGGCGCAGGGGGGGTTTTGAGGTGTATCCAGTTAGTTGATTTAGTTTCTAAATGTAAAGGTTGAAGTTTGAGGTAATGTAGGTCCTCATGTCAGGTTATTTGTTAGCGTTTTCATTGTGTGGCGGAGTTGGTGGGTGTTATGTGTGAAGTGAGTTAATTGTGATTTTTGTATTAGTGGTGCATGTCATGTAGGGGGTGGGTATTGGTGTTCTATGGATCGAAGTGACATTATTTGTTGGAATTAAACATTCTGTCTTTGGAATTTCCATTTTGATTGGGCCAGTCCCAAGATATCAGTTGATTGTTGTTGTTTTAGTTGAATTAATAGGCCATTCTAGGCCATCTTCTTGCCATTCTTAGCCATTGATGCCGTTTCACATCAGCAGGGAAATCTTATTATAAAAATAAGGAATCATAGTGGTGTGAGGGTTTGTACTTATCAACTTTTGGTTGATTGGTCTTCCACCCCAATTTGATTGTATGTTTTATAATCTGGGTTTGGTGTTTGTGTTGGGGATCGGTGTGTGGGCATAGTATGCAGGTAAGGAGTTTTCCCTGTCAGTTTTTGTTCTATTTCTACCATCTTGTCTCATCTTTGGGGGTGTGTGGCCATGAAGTGTTTGGGAGCCTTAAACGGGGTTCGGATGGGTTATGGGAGGTTTAGGCCTTTTACGGTTGGGGGGAAAGCAAATGGAAATAGGTGCTCTTTCTCTAGGTGTAGTAGCTGGGGGAAACATGTTATGTAGGGTAAGTTGGTCTTCCTGAATTTTGGATGGGGAAGGGGTTAGGGATTCTGTTCTGTGGGATTTTGTTTTGTTGTTTGATAAGTTTTCTTTTCGCAGGTTCTGTTCTTGTTGTTTATTTTTGTCCGGGTATCCAATGTTAGTAGGAGTTCCTGTTTCCCTGGGAGATGTGGTCTCCCTGTTGCCTTTTGGTGTGGAGGTAAGGGATAGGTTGGAGTAGTGTGGATCAGATAGGGAGGTGGGTTTTGTGTTCCTGGGTGGCATGCTTGGACTTCTTAGGTACCTATCTGAACAGCGTTCCATATTGTAGGTTTATGACATATTTTATTATGAACACAAGTCTATTATCCTTAAGGGTTTTAATTCTTGGATGATGTTTTCTTTCAGTGCCAGTGTACTCTGGTGTGGGATTCTTTGTGGGTTACTTGAGTTGTGATGGATTTCTGCATAATACCCAACTCTCTGAATCAGTAGTTTGTACCTATCTTCCGAGGGATCGCGTACTGTTTTGTTTCGCACCTGTGGTGGCGATTCAGGCGGAATGGAAATGCCCATTTAATATTTAATTTTGTGGGTATGAGAATGTCTTGTTATTGGTTTAATGCTCTTCTTCTTGGTGTGGTTTCTGGAGGCCAGATCACTGGTATAAGGTGGTATTGTGTGCCCTCTATTTCTGGGGCGTACTGGTTCTGGCTTCTCTTAAGACTGTTTCTTTAGTTTGAAAGTAGTGGAGTCTGTTTATGGACTCTCTTGGGTCATCATGTTGATGGGGGTCTTAGGGCTCGGTGGGCTGTCCATGTAGTCTGGTTCTTTCTCTCCTGTTATGTCGGGGGCCATTTTGTGAAAGAGGTTTTTTGAAGGTTAGTAAGAGAGGTCTGCACCATTTTCGGTATACCTCTCAGACGTATTGTTGTTCCGGCGTGAGCGGTTCCAGGGTTCTTACTTGCTTTCGGTAAGTTGTTTGGATTTGAGTTCGACAATCTCTGTTAGTCTTGCTCCAGTGTTGTTGGCAATATTTGGCTGCTATAGGTTGGTGCGTCTCTAGGTCCGCCACGCGGTCTCCAGTGTTGCACAACTTTGGCTTTTTACCTCTGTCACGCGTTTGGAGGTGGCGCTGTATCACCTGTTCCAGGTTGTTGAATAGATCATCCAGAATCTGTTGCGGGTTTACTGAGGTTTGTTTGGATCCGCCGGTGGGCTTTCTGGCGCCGCCCTGTTGGTTTGTTGGGGCCTGATCACTCCGATGATTATAGTGCCCGGTCGCTTTTGTTGTTACGCTTTTGTTGTCTTTGGTGTGTTCCTCTGGGCCCCAGGTTGTTGGAGACTGTTGAGGGGCTAGTTTAATGAGGTCTGTGTGGCTCGTCTTATATCAGTTAGCTCCCCCTGGCCGTTCCTGAGTCCCTCACCAGCGTCCATGTTTCTTTCACAGTCAGGCTCCGCCCCCCTGGTAAGTGATTTTTTTTAAACTACGGCAGTGGGCCAGTAGTGGGTTAAATTTTAGTTTAGGGGGGGGCATGTCCTTTAAAAAAAATGCATACACAATGGAACAATTCGAACCACAATTAGTATCTAATTTATAAATGTCTGGATACTAGTGAATAAATACATAAATAATATATAAATATCACAAAACAATATATAACATGTGCGTAAAAACAAACACACAACACACTACGTTTCGGGAGAAAGCTATGTCTCCTTCATCAGGTGTCACTGATGAAGGAACATATGTTCTCCGAAACATAGTGTGTTTGTGTGATGCAATAAACAGAATTTTCTGGGAACAGTGTTGCTTTTTTTGCTTGTGCTATGCTGATGTCCTTAAGGTAGAGGACTGAATCTAAGTTCGTTCCTGGCTTCCACTGCATTGATTGAGAAATGGAAGGTAAGGCATAGCTCCTTATCTCCCGGGCTTCAATCAAGCATAAAGGAATAGTTCACTTTGGAAGTGAACATTCCTTAATGAGATGCATAGAGATGTCCTAATTTTTGGAAAGGGCCTGGAGAAACTATGAGTTTTTGGGTGTAAACTTAACATAAATACATGCAATATGAGAGAATAAAAATATGAATGGGACAGAAAAAACAGGGAATTTTTTAGATTTTACCATTGAAAAAGAAGATAACATACTAATGACGGAGGACCTACCATAAGTTGAACACATTTAATCCCTCCTTGCTGATCACCAGCCACCACCATAGGGAATCTAGTGACAGGTAGGGCAGTTTTTCTAGAACTGCTCCTCGTGGAGCCTTTAACAAACAGGCACTGAATTTTGCCAAAGAATAGTAGAGCTTAAAATATATGGAAAGAAAAATAAATAGGAAAAAAGGAGAAAAAAGAGATGGAAGGGGAGATAAGAATCTATTGACTTACACACAGTGAATGGAAGACCATAAATGGCATTTTACAAAAATATTGTTATTATTGCATAGTTAATAGTAATGAGGTTGAATAAAGACATACGTCCATCAAGTCCAAACCTATTTAAAAAAATTTTTTAAACCCTTCCCTAACAGTTGATCCAGAGAAGGCAGGAAAAAACAGCTAAAAGGGGGGGGGGGGGAATTCCCATGAAGAGGAGGCTATAAGGGACAAGATAGGAAAATTCCATGTGGTAACAGTGTAGAAGGATCTCTTGTCCCCCACTTATTACCAAATGAGGAATCAGACGTAAGTGGAGGAGGTGGGCTTGAAGCTCATAAAAGAAATGTTGTAATAAATGCACAGCATGTAGGTACATGTGGGGGGGAAAGTATTTTCCATAGTACCAATGGTTAGGAATAATGGTGAGAAGTTTTTAATTACATGCTAGTAAGGCCTCGTGTTTTTCCTTACTGTTTTTTAGAGACTGTTCATGTCTACAAGCTGGTGAAAGCAGGAAGTTTTCAGAAGGTTATAATGATCAAAATTCCAGCAATTAAACTTCACAAAGTTTTTACCTAGAGATGTGATCCAGGGTCATTTTCAAGGTAGAAATATGGGATTTTATTAATCTTGTTAATTTTTTAATTTATAAACTTGTTCAGAGACTACCATTTGCTTTTTAAGTAGTACCAAGAAAATACATAATACATAATATCAACAGTTTCAAATATGATACACCCACACATGATAATAGAACAAATAGTACACCTTTCTCCAAACAAACTCTTTTGTTTTGTTTGTGAAATCATGAAAAATGAATCGCATTTTTTAGTCTAATTTAGAAGAGTCAGTTAAAGGAAGCATCACGACTTCAGAAGGTGGTGGCAAGGAGACAGACGGAGACACATGATTAGAGTCAGGAGTAGTGTAGTGGGTGGGACAAGTAGATTTGTGTATAGATCTCATATAAGTGATACTAAAGCCAAAAGAGCTAATGCAACTCCTAAGGAATAGGGTAGAGGGAGAAACATAAGGGTCCAAGAACCGACTCCGTGTTACACCCACACTAGAGGAGGAACCAGAGAAGATGGTGTTATCGCCAAAGATACAGAGTAAGTTCGGTTAGAGAGATAAGGATAGAAACCCGGATGCCACTTCATTGCCCAGAGTGGTTATTAGGAGGGAATGAATCGACTGAGATCTGCACTAGGGGTGGACTTACTTTTAGTTGAAAGTAATGGGGAGTGAAGATGGAGGAACAGGGGGGGACATGGGTTAGATGTGTTGTTATTATAAGTTTCCGGTTAAAGTTTTTGTTTTGCCAACAGGACCGAGAGCTACGCATGACTTGTAAGGATAAAGGTCAGCCTTTTGTACAGGACTTTCTCCACACACATTCAGAGCATACGCCACACCTGCGTATGTAAAAAGGTGGAAGTAGTAATGGTTATTTTAAGGAAAACTATACTCATGCAGTAAACTGAACAGCTCTCTGTCTCTGCCCTCCCTTTATTAACTTATCGCTTAGTCAGAGATAAGAGAAGTTAAGTCACACAACTGGCTAGGGGAAGGGGCCAGTGAGCAGGCAGTTATCAATGTTAGTGTCTGATACTGTCACACATATTTTTAAGTAAACATAAGGGCAAAGTCTGACATGCTTGTTTTTCTTGCAGCAACAAATCAAGATGATAAAATGTTTTCTAACTGTAGAAGAGATATAGTAGGCGTAAAAATGTATACCTGACGGTTACGTAAATGAAAGGGCAATTAAACCTTTTAAATTGACCACCCATCACATAATACCACGGGGGAGTGCCTTAAATCACCAGGGGTTGTCCCACCCCTGGACTTACCTAATTCATCAGAATGCGCTTCACAAAGTCGGCTTTGTAAAGCCTCTTTCTGGGCTCCGTGTCAAGTCCTGGAATAAAAGACTGATCAAAATACTCCTTTCAGAGCGTGCCTCCCCATAATCAAATGAAAGGGTGGGGTGGGGTCCGCCCCCGCATCACGACTTTAACAGCTTGCCTCTACTGAATTAGGCAAGAATCACTGGGAAGAGGGGTGAGAGAAAAAAAAAAGGGGTTATTGCCCTTTAACAAAGCGGACATTTTGCCTGCTTGATAATATATTTAGGGATAAACCGGTTTAGAAGTGACTGGTTTCTATTCGGAACTGGTCGTTGTGAAATTCTGTGGATCCAACAGATTTTCAAACTTTTCGCAAAAAACTTTTCAGCGAAATAAAAAAAATTAAAAATTGGAAAAAAATCATAAAAAAAACTTTGAAAATTCGTTCTAAAATTGGAAATAATATATAAAAAACAAAATCGAAAAATGTCTATATAAAAATTCGAAAATGCTATGAAAAATTCAAAAAATTCGATTCATATGGATTTTATGAACAATATGTCCACAAAACCTAGCCCGTTCATTCATCTCAATAGTAACTAAGGAATAGTTCACTGAAAAGTGAAATTTTCCTTAATGTATTGAGTGAAGCTCGGGAGGTTAAGGAGCTAAGAACCTCCAGTTCTTCAATCAATATCTCAGGAGCCAGGGACAAAGGTAAGTATATTTACCATTTGCGCTTTCCACCGCTGCAGAGATGAAAAATGATCCGACCGCTCCCTGGTTCGAATCCAGTATAGTGCGACTTTGGTGTATTACGTTTTCTGATGAAATTAAATATTTAGTGATTCTCTTGAGGTGGTTTTTAGTAGAATGTTGTTTATCCAGAATGAACCAAATTTGGAAGGTAAAAAGATTAATGTGAGGTCGTCATATGTTAGTAACAAATGATCATCTTTATTCATTATTGAATGTATTATTGAAGAAATAAAGGACCAGAAAACGGAATTTTTTCTCCGGATGTTTCTGTAAATTCTTTCTCTACCTTGTTGATATTGAAGAAATGACAATATTTGAAAACTCTGTGCTATCTGTATATATACGTTCCTTGTTTGGCAATATTAATTGTATATTATTGCATAATTGAGCATGACTGTTTTATATTGAGACACAGACCATGGTGCAGAGAGTTTCATTGATTTTTCAGGCAAATACACTTGCATGGGGAACAAAATAACGTACGTACATTTTTAAAGAATCTACATGGAGTGGGAATATATATATAAGATAATAAATATATAGTGAAAAACTTAATAGTACATTAAAGGGGAAGTTCAGTGCAAATACATATACTTTTCAGGAAAAAAGCAAGTTTTTCTGTTTCCAATGATCTGCCCATCCAGCAATGTAATTAAATAAAATGCTTCTAACCAATGACTTACTAATTTGCAGGACCCCTAATAGTGTATGTTATGGTTCCCTGGGTGATTTCAGTTGCTCAGTAGAGATCTGAGCATGTTGACCCAACCAACAGCCAATCAGTAGAAATTACTATTGGACATTTATAAGGAATGTTGTATTCTGGGAAGAGAAGGACCCGTTTAGAACCATAAATGGCACCTCCACTACTGACCACGGCAAATTAAGGGGGCGGAACTGATTTTTCAAAATGGAAGAGTATATGTAGAAATAATGCACATGTACATAAAGTATTCAAAAACTATTTATTTTCCACTTAACTTTAACAATTATAGGCAGCTTTATAGTAGAAAATCCACTGCAATATTTCATGCATACATTACTGACAGAGAAGCAAATAACAAAAACAAACTGTCGAGCAGATTGTCAAAGGGTATTATTTCGAAGTAAATAGAACGCAATGTATCCTGACTAAAATAAACCATAAACAGACCTTGTTTTGTACACATGTACAGGGACCCAGAATGTTTCATAGCTTCTGTAAATGTCTTGTTTTAATAGCTCAATCTTATACGAAGAATGACCCAGACTTATGTCTCGACAAGAGAAACGTCAACATTTTAACCACATGATGTGATGTCTCCAATTTACAAAGTTTTTTTCTTTATAATGTATTACATATTGTGTCTGTGCCGCTGTATTTCTTACTTTTTCACTACATATCTAAAATTGCACATCATTTAAATCTGTTAAATTAAGGTTTAATTTTTTTCTTCACAATGGGCACCAAAAATTTATTGAAAACCATCATTCTTTACTGTAGATAATGTTTTCCCTGAATATGTACCTGTATTGCATTTTTTTCAGAAAATTTAGCGCAATGTAATACTACAATAACATCAATGCGGCTCTGATCCCTTACCTCAGCGATCATGTAGTCACACTGGGAAGTTCCGAGAACTAGAAAGACGCTGCAGAAGCACGGTTTGTGTGCATTTAAATCCATATTTTTTTTTGCATCTTTGTTAAAATTTTGCAGATGGTTTAGTGACAGAGGAAGCATAAGGAGGATAACCTAATACAGATTGTATACTAACCGCTTATAGCACAAGAAATATGATGGGGAGCACACTAATCAGGTGAATCCAAATGTGTTTATTCAAACAACATACACAACGTGGGACGCACTGTCCATCTACTCAGGTACCAGTGCGTCCTGAAACCTGTGAGTTGTGTATGTTTGAATAAACACATTTGGATTCACCTGATTAGTGTGCTCCCCCATCATTTTTCTTGTGCTATAGAAAACTATTTGGCCTTGGGAGAGGAGGGGCTAGGGGATGCACCTAATTATTTGGCATACAGCACAACATCGGTGTGCTGGAGTGTATCCTGAACTTTGCTGCTGTACTAACCTCTACCCTTAGGTTCCAGCATACATTTGTGTGTGCGTAGGGTAAAAAACTTAATTTAAAAAAAAAAATTTGAACAAGTATATTTTACACTTCTGCAGATTTGAGGTTATTATAAGAGGTGCAAAATTTGTCCCTGCTATTATTTGAGGAACCAATGGATACTTTTTAATGTTCTTACTACAATTAGAAAACATTTCATTGGTTCTACAGAGAAAATGTTGCACTTCTTAAAAACCCCCTTTGTTTCTTATATATATTTTGAAATTCCTAAAAGTTTAATGAGATGTTTATTTTAGGAGAAGAAATACTAATACTAATTATAAGAATTGTTGTAAAGTTGGCCAAACTCACTGAAATGTTCCATTTGCAGATTTGCGGATCTTCGAGAAAAAGGAAAAAAAGCAATGAACTTACTGTAAATGCTCGAGGACCTGGGAAATGGTCTTGGGAAGCATGTATCAGTGCCCAAAATCTTAAAAAAAAAAAACCCATCCAGTACTATTGCCAAAATTCCCCAATAATACTATGGGGAATTTTGGTATTCCCACATAGTATTTTAGATTTCTAGAAATGTCGCGATTTTTTTTGTAAATTTGAAATTTCTAGGAATTGTGAAAATGTTTATTTTTAAAATCGAAAATTGTCAAACATTTGAGAAATTAGAAAATAGTTCCCCATTCAAAAAAATATTAAAAAAAAACTTCGAAATCCACAAAGTCTGAGTTCTGGCAGAACTGTGAAATCCGGAACAGGTTTGGGCCTATCTTAATTTTGAGTATATACAGTAGTTCTGCTTTCAAAATGACCTTTTTATATTTATTACGAGTACTAGACTTTGTAGTCTTGGCTAATAGCACTATTGGAATTTCTTAGAGTATTTTCTAAGCTGAGATTATTTATCCAAAAAACTAGTAATGCTTTATAGATGTTTATTTCTTTGTATCTCACCAACTTCCTTTAAATCGTTCCATCTTCTATGAGCGTTCTTTGATTTATCAGTGATATGTTAGTCCTTCTTGGAAAAGAAAAAAAATTCTATTTTCGAGAAAATATCTGTAGATTTCTTTTGTTCTCCGGAATTTTAATGAATTAACAACAGTGACCCCTAGTGTGTTCTTATACCTAGAATTTGTTTACTTGCATTTTTCCAACCTTTTAGGGCATCACTTAACCTGAGACAGATTTTTTTTTACTTTTCCACAACCCCAATCCCTTCCTGCATTCTTTCTGGTGATTTATAGGGGCTTGTAATTATATTTTCATTAAAAACAGTAATCATACCAATAAAAACTGCTTTTTTTAGTAATCACTACCTTGCAAATCATTTGAAACTGCAGCAGGGATTTTCCTCGCCTTAAATCATATCCCTTATACAATGCATCTGTAACCCAGGCCCAGACACAAAGTTCAGGTAGGTAAATGTGCAAATATAGAAATGTTTGATATTACAAAAGAAAAAAAAAATAAGATTTTCAGAAAAAATGTAAAAATGATCGGTAAATATGCAAAAGTGAGGGCACCACAGTTTTGTGCATTTAAAATCCATATTTATTATTTAACATCTTGTTAAAACGTTGCAGATGGTGTATTGCAAACAGAGGTATAAGGAGGGAGGGATAACCCTAATCGATGTAATACTAACTTTTCAGCTCCTCTACCCTTAGGGTTCCAGCATAATTATTCACTTATCATGATTTGCTGCATTGTGGAACCCAGAAGATAAGGAGTGCGGAGGGTAACAACTTGAGGTAAACAACAGATGTACAAGACATCTGCTTTGCATACATAGTAGCGCAAAAAACAATGTTGGAGGTTTTTGCATCGAGTGCCCGTTCGTTAATACAAAACAGCGCACACACTACAAAGTATGAGTCACAGCCACGCTAGCCATGTACACTCAGGAAGTGTGAGCTAAGTCATTTTCGGCCATTGGTGCGACATTACATCTAGTAAATAGCATGCAAAAATGACGGGGTTTCTTTTTTAAAATTATTTCATTTGTCTGGGCTATTAAATAGTCAAAACAATTGGGTGTTTTTTATTTTAATTAGATTAACATTCTAACACAAAACCACGTCTGCTGCTTTGCTTTTTCAATTTCATATTACATTTTAGCCACACGAAAAACAAAATGATAGCTCTGGACCAGCATTAAGTTCCATGATGCTCTCTAGTTACCGCGTATTATGTGATGGAATAACATCTTTTTGTCTGTTGTGCTGCTCCCCTCATGGGTGTTAGATTTCCATGCAAGAAGTTGCCATTGGCTTCAGTGGTATGTGCACTTGCTTCCTGAGTGAGTTTTCACCTTGCACCCCATGCTACCAACCTCAGAAATCCAACCCTTGGGAGGAAGTTCATCTGCAAAAAACCTCTGTAATAACTGGACTGTGTGTCTTAAAGCAATAATTTATAAGTGCTGGAGGCATGGGAAAATCGTATTTTGGGTTTTTTTTTTTGCCTTTTGTCATGTGGCCAGTGGACTGTAAATATTGCCCCAAAGAAATGTAGTTTTTGCAGTGCTAGTAAAGATTCCTTTTTTTTATTGCTGGATTTACAGGCTCTGTAGTCTGTATTCCATATTATTCCCCCTTCCGTTTTTTAATAGCTTGGTGTGCAGGAGTAGAGAGATGGTTGATTGCTCATTTTCTCCAACATTTTGTTTGGAGACGCAGTTCCCCTTTAATTTCTCCTATAACCCTTTTAGTGCCCGGGGCACAGAGAATTTAATCCATTTTAAAGGTATATAAAGGTGCCATACTTTAGAACTCCCCCCACGACCAGTCCCACGACATTCAATCAGTTCTTCAGGAGCCACCTAACCACTCTTTTTCGCATCGACATACGTTCGAAAAAAGAATGCGCGGTGCGACGTCATAATTCTAGTCGGTTACAATAAAAAACATGGAAGGCGGTTCCTAACAAAAAATGTATCGAATGTTGTAGGATTGGACGGGAGGTGAGTTGCGACTGCATTTTTAAAAATTTAACCATAACTGGTTTGGATACCACAATTAAGATGGAAGTAGAACTCGACCCGAGTTCGAGCCGAACTATTCGAGTTCAAACGACTCTGACTTCTCGAACTATCCCGGACCCGGATTTTCAATTTTTCCGACTGTTGAACGTGTTCGAGACATGCAAATATGCAAGTAAAATGTCTAATAACCAATACAGAGTAAATCGAATCCGGAGAGAAAATGTCTATTATACCATACGCAAGTAAATATCGAATCCTGAGTAAATGTCTATTATACCTAAACTATCCCAGACCAGGATATTCGATATTTCTGGACTTTTCGATAATTATTGAATAGTTGCTCGAACGTTCGGGCATGCGAATATGCAAGTACATGTTTATTGTACATATACGGAGTAAATATGAATTATCGAATCCCGAGTCGTTCAGGAATAATTATCAATTGTTCGAATGTGAGAGCTCGAAAGTAACGCGAACGAGTAAAATCAGTTTCGAAAGTTCTGGATATTGAAACTTGTCCCAGACCCTTTCCCAGGTCCCACAACCATTTTCATTAAGTTATCATTGATATTTTAATTGTTTTATTCGAACATTTCGAAATATTTGACTCCCAATGACTTTAATGGGTCCATTTTCGAACTTTACTATAGTTCGGATAGTTTGAAAGTTTGAAAAAGGGACTGAACTTTGAAGTTCGGCCTCTCTAACCATAATTCTCTTTAACCACCATGTTGTCAGTCATATAAAATTTATGGCATTTACAAGAACATTTCCAATTCAAGCGATCAAGCGATATACTCATCACCTAACACTCCCCTTAACATCAGTTATCGTTATCCCATATAGGTATACAATGCTGGAAATCTCATTGGGGTTAAAAATAGTAAACAGAGATCAGAGCTGATGACTATTACTATTTAAATAGGTGAATATACTTCCTTAATTAGGTCAAGAATGTTAGATATTTTTTATACACCCACAGTTCATGGAAACATTAGGATTCTGAAATGTCTCAAGGGTAAATGTTTGAATATATTTAATAAATGTATGCTTAGAATAGTTATAATTGGCATTTGTTTCTAATACAACATCAGGTTTTGCTAGGTGATCAGGCCTTTATGCAAAGCGCCCTGATGAAAAGCAAAGAATCACTTTCGGAAGTCATCCATACAAGACCCACAGGGCCACCCCAATATGTCTAGCTGGGAAACAGATCATTTCGGGTCTATTTACTTGATACTTCCCATGGAAAAAAAGGTCTTGTGAGTAGTGCATGATATCCCTTTTGCAAACACTTAAAAAGTGGTAATTAGTATTTTGTTAGTTAAACTGTCAATAGCAAGGTGGTTGTTTATTATTTCGTAGTTGCAAAGAAATAATAAGGAGGCCACCATATTTTACTTGAGGCGCAGACTTCAGCTTAAAGGGACAACTTTCATATAAAAGTTGCTTGCCTTCTCCTCATAGAAATGTTATTGGGGAGGTAGAAAATACCAACGCTACTTCCCTGAACACTGGTACTTTTCTTATTAAAAATTGTTAAACATTCATAATTCTCCTATGAGGACATATAAGGACATAAAGGTTATGGAATGCACTTCATGATAATGGCATGTTTGGCAGCATATTAAATGCATCAAAAAGATAGTTGAATTTTGAAGGTTGTTATTTAAGGTTGAGATGGAAAGGGTGAATACGAAACATCAAGGACATTTATTTTAAAACCCCATAAAAACACTGATTGTATGTTACTTGATGCAGTTTTCAAATCTGCACCCTTAACCATTGGCTTTGAGAATAATCAGAAGGTTAGTAAAAATTAAAGAGAAAACCCCAACAAAATATAGTAAGCTAAATGCTTATGAGGCCAATAGATTGTAGGTCAACTTGCATAGGGGTTTATGCCAAACTGCATAAATGAATATCATAGCTTATTTCAAAACAGGGAATTCCTTGGAGGCATATTCTCTATGTTGAGAATGGGCAGTGTTCCCACAGAATTTTTTTTCCAGCGGGGGTGGCATGAAAAAGTAGCCAGGTGAGAAGGTGGGAAATTTGGTTGGGGGGAAATTAAATATGCTCTATTTGTGGGTGTCTAGTTAAATATTTATTAAATTATTTTCCAATACTTTTAAGGTTGACATGCCTTTAAACCCATGCAGTATTTACTTTACATTGAAAACAATACAGCCTTCTTCTATTCTAATGGGAATAACTGATCAGCCTTGCATCAGCTCATTCTATAGGTCAGGGATGGTTCTAACTTTCATCCCACTAGATGTTTTTGAAAACTAAAAATTCCCAGCCATTCCTTGCGTAGTTTTAAAAACACCTGAAGGTAACCCAGATGTAAACATGGCACGCACAAGACATTGTGCCACATACAGAGGTGCGTTTTGCAGGTTTGCTGTGCACCTTTTTGCGGCCTTGGGGATCTTGAAAATAGTTAAACACAATGCTAAAAAATCTTGCTGTTAAAAAAAGGCGGTCTTGATTGGCAGCTTTGGGTGGGAGTTTTTAGATGACCTATTGGCCCACACCTCTAAAGAGGTCGGCAACTGTGTAGTAAAAACAGGGGAACAACCACTAACAGTATAGAATAATCAGACATTATTGACACACAAATAAATAAAATAGTCTGGCCAAATAGACATAAATATACCACATCCATAAATATATACAAATGTGGCAAACATACCTAAACGGTAATAAATAGTACCATATAAAAAAATTTATTTGTTAAAACAAAGAGTTCTTGTACCTATATATGTCACATGAAAACCTATTGTACAAATATCTTCTCACATATCAGGTATACCCTTATAACAGCTATGGCCTCTTATCAGTAGGGTCATGGATAAGCTATCAAGGAAAAGACAGTTTCAGTGTGTGCCACGATAAGATGTGAACCAGCAGGTGAAGTGGACAGTGTATTGGTAAGTATAAGTCACCGCCTCCTAGGTATCATTTGACTCTCCCCTGGCAGGAACTAGGTGTCCCCAGGGCACGACTCACCAAGCAATAAATTTACGTTTTGTGCTCCTATTTGCGTTTTTTTTTCAAATGTATTGTGTTTTTAATAGGGATAACAAGCCCTGCAATGAGACTCAATTTACTATGACTTGTTCTGATAAGTAATAATGGTCGATATTTAGGTAATTAAGAATGACCGGAAACCAAGTGAAAGGTCCGTTTTGTAAACAAGAATTCATTACAATTACCCTGTTCCCCCCCAAAAAATATAAAGGCCTTTATGCCAACCTAATTTGCCTATTTTTTATGTTTAGGTGAAAATTTTATTGGCCAAGTGACGTTAAAACCATACCTTGCTTGCTACAATGAATGGTCAAATCTAACCCCACTGTAACACTTGTACCGATGGTTATCGATTCCAATGGTAAATTTGCAAAATGGCTGTTGTTACTTTCTTTTTTATGGGGATAGTAACGGAGTGTTAATGTGTTTTTTAAATTAGTCGTCAGTGGTACTGTAAACACTAATTATTAACTTTATTTCTTACGTCTTCATACTTTTTTACGTTGGATGCTTCAGGTAGTTTTTAGTTTGGCCTTTGTCTGACAAAAACTCCCTTTTTTAAACTGTCTTTTATACCAGAAATAAGACAAATTGGCTACAAGACAATAATCAATATTTCATTATCTTTGTCAGTCAGGTTTCGCTTTTTCTAAATGGCACACGTTACCAGACAGCTTTTTCATACATCATTAAACAGAAGCTTAGTACATGTGCCTGTTTCTGATATTTTACAGAAGACACTAATGTTAAGATACAACATTTACACTGACTTGGGCATTTTGCGCCCAATATTGCATCGCCCCCTATGCCTTCATTGCATTAGCATTAAGGGGTTAGCATAGGTTTTGCATGAAACTTACAGCAGTGTGAACCAAATGTCCTTTAATCTAGCACACTGCTCAATACTATATTTTCCTGTTATGTTAATATCACTAATTTGTATATACCACATATGTACACACACTATACCAAATATGTACACACACATACATATACAAATGTTTTGCAAAATACTCTGTGGCATATTGCTATGAGATTGCAATGCTTAGCAATTCTCAGATTTATATACGTTTTTATCAATCTATTCTATTTTGTGGATGTGGCTATGCTGTCAGCATATTTAGCCCATGAAATCAAACCAAACCATTCAAATGAGACCACATCCAAAAAATAGATACAATATTACAATGTGATATAGTTAATGAATGACCATAGACCGGCTTAGTGAATGGTAGATGTCAGCTATTGCGTGATGGGCAATCATCAATCATCTATTGTCAGTTATTTCTGTAAGCCTTTATTTAAAGTATAAAGTAAGAATACTGCCAGACCACAGAAACAAGCCCTGAGCTGCTTGCAGGTGCTGCTATTCACAGCTGTCAATTAAACCCCTGACATTTCCATAATGGCCATGAGGCAAAGCCTATGCAACTGATATTAATACTAGGAAAAATAATCAGAATGTGAACATTAAAAGTCTTTCCATTATCTTGAAACGTAACGTAAGTAAATAAATATTTCGATTTATATAAACACAGACTTGGAAACACAAACAAGACACATTTAGGGTGAAATAATAAAAAGGAGAAGAAAAAAAAGGAAAAACAAGAATGTAAAAAATGTTTCAGCAAATCAGCCCCATAAAAAGTCCCATACACAGCCCCATAGAACGTCCCATATGCAGCCCCATAGAAAGTCCCATACACAGCCCCATAGAAAGTCCCATACTCAGCACTACACAAAGCCCCATACACAGCCCCATAGAAAGTCAAGTCTCCATACACAGCCCCATAGAAAGTCCCATACACAGCCCCTTTATAGAGAAGAGCTCCCATACACAGCCCAACATCAGAAGTCCCATACACAGGCCCCACAGAAAGTCCCATACACAGCCCCATAGAAAAGTCCCATACACAGACCCAACAAAATATTCCCATAAACGACCATAGAGAAAGTCCCATACACAGCCCCATAGAGAGTCCCATACACAGCCCCATAGAAAGTCCCCTACACAGCCCCATAGAAAGTCCATAGTCAGTCCCCAAGAAGTCCATACTCAGCCCAATGAAAGTCCAATACACAGCCCCATAGAAAGTCCCATACACATCCCATAGAAAATCCCATACCAAGCCCCATAGAAAGTCCCATGTACAGCCCCATTGAAAGTCCCATACACAGCCCCATAGAAAGTCCCATACACAGCCCCATAGAAAGTCCAATACTCAGTCCCATAGAAAGTCCCATACACAGTCCCATAGAAAGTCCCATACACAGTCCATAGAAAGTCCCATACACAGCCCAATGAAAGTGCAATAACACAGCCCCATAGAAAGTCCAAACGCAGCCCCATAGAAAGTCCCATGCGCAGGCCCCATCAAAGTCCCATACCAGCACCCACTAGAAAGTCCCAAACACAGCTCCATAGAAAGTCCCATACACAGCCCCATAGAAAGTCCCATACACAGCCCCATAGAAAGTCCAATACACAGCCCCATAGAAAGTCCCATACGCAGCCCCAATAGAAAGTCAATACACAGCCCCATAGAAAGTCATACGCAACCCCATAAAAAGTAACATACACAGCCCCATAGAAAGCCCATACGCAGCCCCATAGAAAGTTCAATACACAGCCCCATAGAAATTCCAAATACAAAGCCCTATAGAAAGTCCAATACAGAGCCCAATTAGAAAGTCCCATACACAGCCCATAGAAAATCCCAACAAAGAACTCATAGAAAGTCCCATACACAGCCCCATAGAAAGTCCCATACACAGCCCAATAGAAAGTACCATACAAAGCCCCATAGAAAGTCCCATACTCAGCCCCAAAGAAAGTCCCATAATCAGCCCCATAGAAGTCCAATACACAGCCCCATAGAAAGTCCCATACACAGTCCCATAGAGAATGCCCATACACAGCCCCATAGAAAGAAAGCCCATGGACAGCCCCATTGAAGTCCATACACAGCCCATAGAAAGTCCCATACACAGCCCAATAGAAGTCCATATTCAGTCCCATAGAACGTCCATAAACAGTCCCATAGAAAGTCCCATACACCAGCCCCGTATATGAAAGTGCCAATACACAGCCCCATAGAAAGTCTATAAGACCAGCCCCATAGAAAGAACCAATACGCAGCCCATAGAAAGTCCTCCCATCCAGCGCATAGAAGGTCCATACACAGCCCTAGAAAGTCCTACTCAGCACTACACCAAAGCCCATTACACAGCCCATGGAAGTCCCCATACACAGCCCCAGAGCAAAGTCCCATAAACAGCCCCATAAAAGTCCCATACACAGCCCTACTAAAAAGTCCCATACACAGCCCAATAGAAACGTCCCATGACACAGACCCCACCAGAAAGTCCCATACACAGCCCCATAGAAGTCCCATACACAGACCACAAAAAATTCCCATACACAGAGCCCATAGAAAGTCCCATAACAGCCCCATAGAGAGAGCCCATACACAGACCCCATAGTAGAAAGTCCCATACACCGCCCCCATAGAAAGTCCATAGTCAGCCCCACAGAAGAAAGTCCATACACAGCCCCATAGAAAGTCCAATACACAGACATAGAAAGTCCCATACACCAGTCCCATAGAAACTCCCATACACAGCCCCATAGAAAGTCCCATATACAGTCCCATAGCAAGCCAAAGTCCCATACACAGTTCCCATAACCAGCCCCATAGAAAGTCCACATACTCAGTCCCATAGAAGTCCATAACAGTGCCCATAGAAAGTCCCCCCATGTACACAGCCCAAGTGAATAAGTGCACCATACACTAGCCCCAATAGAAATCCAACCAGCCCCTAGAAAGTCCCATGAATGCCCCAGAAGTAGACACGTAACCCCATACACAGCCCCAGAGAAGTACCATACACAGCCCATAGAAAGTCCCATAACACAGCCACACAGCAAAAGTCCATACACAGCCCAGATAGAAGTCCAATACACAGGCCCGATAGAAAGTCCCATATCCAGCCCCATCCCCATAGAAAGAAAGTCCGAATACACAGCCCCATAGAAAGTCCCATACGCAACCCCTAAAAAAGTCAAGACTCACAGCCCCATAGAAAGTCCCATACGCCAGCCCCATAGAAAGTTCCATACACAGCCCATAAAGAAAGTCCACAATACCAAAGCCTATAGAAGTCCAATACAGCAGCCCTCAGTAGTTAAACAGTCCCATACAAGCCCCATGAAAATCCCATCACAGACTCAGAAGTCCACCGCCAATAAGTCCCACTACACAGCATCCCGATAGAAATCCCATACCAGCCCAGAAAGTCCCAATACACACGCCCCAAATCCAGAACAAGCCATTTACGAAACCCATAATCCTAGAAACTACCAGAAAGCAATCCCATAGAGTCCTCATAGCTACAAGCCCCTAAAAGGCCATAATGTACCTCTAGAACCATACACCCTGAAAGTCCCATAACAGCCCATAGAAAGCTACAACCAATAAGTCCAAACTCAGCCCATAGAAATGTCCCAGCCCCCCATAACAAGTCCCATCACAGCAAAAAAGTCCCCATACACAGCCCCATCAGAAGAAGTCTCAAATAAAAGCCCCACAGAAAGTCCTAAACAGTCCCATAAACAGGCCACCATAGACATAGACGCTAGAATCCCCATAGTTAGGAAGAACAAGTCCCAATACACAAGCCCCATAGACATCAAGAAAAGTCCAATACTCAGTCCCATACAAAAGTTCCCATACACACAAAGTCCCATAGGAAAGTCCACCCAACATATACAAAGCGCCATCATTTTTGAGAAGAGGCAATACACAGCCCATGAATAAATAGAAGAAAAAGAATAGGAAAGTCCACTATAATAAGCATAGCTCCCCACAGAGCCCCCAAGAAAGTCCAATCAAATACACAGCCCCCTAGATTCCCCACCTGTTTTGTGTCCTCAACACTCGATTTCTGGACAGTACGGCATCCGGGCTTGTAGCCATCACATCATCAGAGAAAGAAGTGAATCACATACACAGACCCCAAGAAGATAATAGAAAGTCCCAAACAAATACACAGCACACATAGTCAGCATAGATTAGAATAAAACTCCTCCTTGTCCTCTGAGAGGACAGTGGCATGTGCAGGGGAACCCCCCCCCCTCTCCCTCCTGATCCATCTCTTGCTGCCCCTCACCTAGCGTAAAATGTTTTATATATAATGTAGGGCATCCCTTCCAACCCCAACCACTATATTAGATTGATAAAAAAAGAATCGGAAATATACTTACAGCCCTTTGCTCCCACGGCGTTTTCTATTGTCTTTCATCCAATCACAGCCACAGCTGCCGGTCCAGCCACTGTTTGCAAGTTCCAGCAAACAGAAAGCTGGATCAGAGCACGACAGGAGCGAGGGGCTGTAAGTATAGTTTTGCTTATTTTTTTAACAATTTAATATAGCAGTTGGGGGTGGGAAAGGATGACCTACAATTTATTAAAAAAATTAGAGGGTGGAGATACCCTGTAAAAAGGAAGAGTTTCTGTAGGATTTTGCAATAGTTGAGGTTTGTACTTTATTAGCCATAAGTAAGAAAAGAAAAGTAGAGCTGTGATATCTTTTATTGGCTAACTAGATAAAAAAAATTAAGCAAGCTTTCAGGAGCCCTAAGCCCCCTTCATCAGGCTGGGTGTTATAAAAGAAACTAAGAAATCACAAACTTATATACACATAGGGACAGTTAACATCAAGCAAACTGAACAGATGACCAGGTACAGACTCAGGAGGGGGAAAACAGTAATGGAGGTGTGAAATGGGCACAAGTAGATAGCTGTAATAATGTTAGAATAGTGTCCTTTAAAATGGAAAGTGTCCTTGAAATGTATTAAACAGGACAAAAGACAGTGTCTGGTGGAGTGGATTAAGTCTGGGTGGTAATGTAGATTAAGTTGATATTTGGCCATAAAACTCATGTCCCTATTTAGTTCCGCCATTCAGGGAATTAAATTTCTGATGAATGTATGAATGTATTCCCATTCCTTACGCTTGTTTTTGATTGTGAAAATTGCCATAAGAATGGTGATCTTGAGTCTTTAATACTGTGGCCTCTTTTACCAAAGCTCAGCCACAGGGGCGTCTGTTTACCATGCATGATGTGTATTTATGAAAGATCATCGTTTGCCGCAGTGCCTGGGCATCTGTTTAGTTTGTTTGAGTTTACTGTCCCAATGTATATATAAGTTTGTGATACCTTTTAAAGGTATTTAAAAAAAATGAGTGTTTGAATTTTGACCTACTATGGTGCTGCAGCTTATTTTTTTTCTTCCCATTTCTGATCTTCTAAAACTTGATTATTTATTTTATATTAAATTTTAAGCATCTCCCTTTGAGTATATGGGGAGTTTTGCATAGCATTGGGGGAGTAATCGATACCTTTGTGGAAGCTCTGGAATATGAGAATTGGTTAAAGCTGTTTAACAGTGGTAAGCTCACAATGTATCAGCAAGTCTATGGGCACCTGGTCAGGTTGTTTCGCCGTTCGGAGAGGAATTGTTTATGATCCGACAAGGCAACGCATGTCTGTACGGCCTTTTATTTTAATTTGTATTCAGTATACTATCCCCAATGGACACCATGACTTCATTCCTGAGTATAGTCCTTGCACCGGTCCCTAGACTGATACGGCATAACATTATATCTTTAAGTTAGGCATAATGCTGACTAAATTACTTCTTGTTATGTTAACACAGAAAGCTGCCCCAAAAGTGGGCATATAAAGGTTTTTTTCCTGTAAATACTTAGTGGGAGATGCAAAATGGGCCCACCCTACCATAATATATGTTTCCATAGTGCCATGATGGAGCAACATGACGACATATCAGATAAGTTGTGACTCGCTATAATAAATAATTTTATATGTTAATATTTGTCGAACTTTGAATGCACATTTCCACCACAAGTTTCATGCAAAATCACACTATGGGGGCGATCAATTTTTTTTCCGACGCAGCTTACCTGCCCGAGTTCCCGCGATGCAAAAAATCCCTGTGCGAGATTTTGTACATGCGCGGATCTCTGCCAGGTAAGTGCGCCGGCTAAACGCCTCCTATTCAGTGGCGTAAGTTTCGCGCTACAGGTAGCGCAAAAACTTACTAAGGGCGGTTTTGCATCGCCTGCGCCACGCTATTTCCGAGCATTTCTCGGAAATGGCGCAGGCAATGCAAACCAGGTTAAAACACACCACGGTAACCTGATGATACATCGGATTGCGTGGGTTTTACACTGACTTGGGCATTTTTCGCCCAATATTGCATCGCCCCTATGCCCTTCATTTGCATTAGCATTAAGGGGGTTGCATAGGTTTTTGCATGAAACTTACAGCAGTGTGAACCAAATGTCCTTTAATGCACCTGCTCAATACTATTTTTCCTGGATGTTAAATTCACTAATTTGTATTAACCACATATGTACACACAACTATACCAAATATGTTACAAAACCAACATACATATACAAATGTTTTGCAAAATACTTCTGTGGCATTTGCTATGAGATGCAATGCTTAGCAATCTCAGATTTAATACGTTTTATCAATCTATTCTATTTTGTGATGTGGCTATGCTGTCAGCATATTTAGCCCATGAAATCAAACCAAACCATTCAAATGAGACAATCCAAAAAATAGAACAATATTACAAGTGATATGTTAATGAAGACCATAGACCGGCTTAGTGAATGGTAGATGTCAGCTATTGCGTGATGGGCAATCATCAATCATCTATTGTCAGTTATTTCGTAAGCCTTTATTTAAAGTATAAAGTAAGAAATACTGCCAGACCACAGAACAAGCCCTGAGCTGCTTGCAGGTGCGCTATTCCCAGCTGTCAATTTAAACCCCCTGACATTTCAATAAGGCCATGAGCAAAGCCTATGCAACTGATATTAATACTAGGAAAAATAATCAGAAAGTGAACATTAAAAGTCTTTCCATTATCTTGAACGTAACGTAGAATAAATTTCGATTTTATAAACACAGACTTGGAAAACACAAACAAGACAATTTAGGGTGAAATAATAAAAAAGAGAAAAAAAACAGGAAAAACAAGAATGTAAAAATGTTCAAGCAAATCAGCCCCATAAAATCCTAACACCCCAATAAAACCCATAGAGCCCCATAAAGTCCCATACACACCCCATAAGAAAGTCCCATATCACACGTACAACAGCCCATACCAGCCCATATAAAAGTCACATACCAGCCACATGAAAGTCCCATAACAGCCCCATAAAAGTCCCATACACACCTAAGAAAGTCCCATACACAGCCCATAGAAGTCCCATACACAGCCCAAAAAGTCCCATACACAGCCCATAGAAAGTCCATACACAGACCCACAAAAAAATTCCCATACACAGACATAGAAAGCCCATACCACCATACGAGACCCCATACACAGCCCCATCAAGTCCCTCATAACCAGCCCCATAAAAGTCCCATAGAAGCCCCAGAAGTCCCATACTCAGCCCCATAGAAAGTCCAATACACAGCCCATAGAAGTCCATACACAGTCCCATAAAACTCCCATACACAGCCCCATAGAAAGCCATACAGCCCCATAGAAAGTCCATACACAGCCCCATAGAAAGTCCCATACACAGCCCCATAGAAAGTCCAATACTCAGTCCCTAGAAAGTCCAACACAGTCCCATAGAAAGTCCCATACACAGTCCATAGAAAGTCCCATACACAGCCCAATGAAAGTGCATACACAGCACCCATAGAAGGTCCATAGAGCCCCATAGAAAGTCCCATGCGCAGCCCCATAGAAAGTCCCATACACAGCCCCATAGAAAGTCCAACACCCAACAGCCTACCAGTTAAAAGTCCCATACCACAGAGCCCCATAGAAAGCCAATACACAGCCCCATAGAAAGTCCAAACCAGCCCCATAGAAAGTCCCAATACGCACCCATTAGAAAGTCCATACAACAGCCCATAGAAAAGCTCCACATACGCAACCACATAAAAAACCATACACAGCCCCATAGAAGTCCAATACGCAGCCCCATAGAAAGTCAATTACAAGCCCCATCGAAAGGCCCAAATACCAATAGCCCTCATAGAAAGTCCAATACAGAGCCAATAGAAGAATCCCATACACGCCCCATAGAAAATCCCATACAAAGACTCATAGAAAGTCCCCATACACACCCATAAAAGTCCAATACACAGCCCAATAGAAAGTACCATACAAAGCCAATAGAAAGTCCCATACTCAGCCCCACAGAAAGTCCCATACTCAGCCCCATAGAAAGTCCAATACACAGCCCCATAGAAAGTCCCATACACAGTCCCATAGAAACTCCCATACACAGCCCCATAGAAAAGTCCCTGTACAGCCCCATTGAAAGGTCCCATACACAGCCCATAGAAAGTCCCATACACCCCAATAGAAAGTCCAATACTCAAGTCCCATAGAAATACCATAAACAGTCCCATAAGAAAGTCCCATAACACAGCCCCATAGAGAGTCCCATACACAGCCCCATAGAAAGTCCCATACAGCCCCATAAAAGTCCATAGTAGCCCCACAAGAAAGTCCCAACTCAGCCCCTAGAAAGTCCAATACACAGCCCCCATAGAAAGTCCCATACACAGTCCCATAGAAACTCCCATACAAGCCCCATGAAAGTCCCATATACAGCCCCATGAAAGTCCCATACACAGCCCCATAGAAAGTCCATACCACTAGAGCCCAAAAGAAATCCAACATACTCAGTCCCCATAGAAATTTCCCATACACAGTCCCATAGAACAGTCCCATACACCAGTCCCACCATAGAAAGTCCCATACACAGCCAATTGAAAGTGCAATACACGCCCCATAGAAAGTCCCAATACAGCCCCATAGAAAGTCCCATCGCAAGCCCCATGAAAGTCCCATACACAGCCAGCCCCATAAATGAAGTCCCAACAACAGCTTCCATAGAAAGTCCCATACACAGCCCCATTAGAAAGTCCCTACACAGCCCCATAGAAAGCCAATACACAGCCCCATAGGAAGTCCATACGCAGCCCAATAAAAGTCCAATACAAAGCCCCCCATAGAAAGTCCATACGCAAACCCATAAAAAGTAACATACACAGCCCATAATAGAAAGTCCCATAGCAAGCCCCATAGAAAGGTTCAATACACAGCCCCATAGAAAGTCCAAATACAAGCCCTATAGAAAGTCCAATACAGAACCCAATAGAAAGTCCCATACACAGCCCCATAGAAAAAATCCCATACAAAGACTCATAGAAAGTCCAACACAAGCCCCATAGAAAAGTCCCATACACAGCCCAATAGAAAGTACCATACAAAGCCCAATAGAAAGTCCCATACTCAGCCCCAAAGAAAGTCCCATACTCAGGCCCCATAGAAAGTCCAATAAACAGCCCCCTAGAAAGTCCCATACACAGTCCCATAGAAACTCCCATACACAGCCCCATAGAAAGTCCCATGTACAGCCCCATTGAAGTCCCATACACAGCCCCATAGAAAGTCCCATACACAGCCCCCATAGAAAGTCCAATACTCAGTCCCATAGAAGTCCATAACAGTCCCATAGAAAAGCCCATACACAGCCCTTGAAATTGTCAAAAGTCAATACACAGCCCCATAGAAAAAGCTAAAAAGAAGCCCATAGAAAAAACCAATACCAGCCCATAGAAAGTCACATGCGCAGCCCATAGAAAGTCTCAACTCGCACTACACAAAGTCCCCATACACAGCCCCAAGGAAGTACCTACACAGCCCCAGAGAAAGTCCCTACACAGCCCCATGAAAAGTCCCATACACAGCCCATAAAAAGTCCCATACACAGCCCCAATAGAAAAGTCCCATAACAGCCCCAAGAAAGTCCCATAAAAGCCCCATAGAAGTCCCATACACAGACCCACAAAATTCCCATACACAGTACCCATAGAAAGTCCCCATACACAAGCCCATAGAGAGTCCCATAACAGCTCCATAGAACAGTCCCGAAACACAGCCCCATAGAAAGTCCCAATAGTCAGCCCCACAGAAAGTCCCATACACAGCCCCATGAAAGTCCATACACAGCCCATAGAAGTCCAGCATACACAGTCCCATAGAAACTCCCAACAAAGCCCCATAGAAAGTCCCATATACGCCCATAGAAAGCCCATACACATCCCATACAAAGCCCCATAGAAAGTCCAATACATCAGTCCCATAGAAAGTCCATCACAGTCCCATAGAAAGTCCCATAACAAGCCCACATGAAAGTGCAATTACACAGCCCCATAAAGGTCCCTACCAGCCCCATAGAAAGTCCCCATGCGCAGCCCCATAGAAAGTCCCATACACAGCCCCATAGAAAGTCCCCATACACAGCCCCATAGAAAGTCCCATACACCAGCCCCGATAGAAAGTCCAATACACAGCCCGTTAGAAAGGTCCATACGCAACAGCCCATAGAAAGTCCAATACACAGCCCCATAAGAAAGTCCCATACGCAACCCCATAAAAAGTAACATACACAGCCCCATAGAAAGTCCCATACGCAGCCCCATAGAAAGTTCCAAACACAGCCCCACTAGAAAGTCCAAATACAGAAACCCTATAGAAAGTCCAATACAGAGCCCATTAGAAAGTCCCATACACAGCCCCATAGAAAATCCCATTCACAGACTCATAGAAAGTCTCATACAACGCCCCATAGAAAGTCCCCATACACAGCCGCAAAGAAAGTCCAATACACAGCCCAATAGAAAGTACCATACAAAGACTCCTAGAAAGTTCCCATATCAGCCCCAAGAAAGTCCCATACTCAGCCCCATGAAAAGCCATCACAAGCCCCACCATAGAAAGTCCCATACACAGTCCCATAGAAACTCCATACACAGCCATAGAAAGTCCCATTACAGCCTCCCCATAGAAAGTCCCACACAAGTCCCTATACAGAAGCCCCATAGAAAGTCCACCCTAAACAGCCCCATAGAAAGTCCAATCTCAGTACCCATTACAAAGTCCCCATACACAGTCCCATACACAGCGCCCCATTGAAAGTGCAATACACAGCGCCCATAGAACGTCCAATAAGCAGCACATAGAAAGTCCAATACGCCAGCCCCTTAGAAAAGTCCCCCCATGCGTCAGACCCATAGAAAGTCCCATTACACAGTCCCCCATATAAGTCCCATACACAGCCCAATAGAAAGTCCCCTACACAGCCCGTAAAGAACAGTCCAATATTACAGCCCCAATAGAAAGTACCATACAAAGCCCATAGAACAGTACCCATCCTAACCAGCCCAATAGAAAAGTCCCATACTCCTCAGCCCCATAGAAAGTCCAATTACACGAGCAATCCATAGAAAAGTCAACTCATACACGTCCCATAGAAACTCCCATTCAACACAGCCCATAGAAAAGTCTCCATATAGGCAGCCCCATAGAAAGTCCCTACAACAGTCACCCAGTACAACAGCCCCATGAAGTCCAATACACAGCCCCAATAGAAAGTCCAATCAGTCCATAAAAGTCCCATACCAGTCTAGCCCATAGAAGCCCATACACAGCCCCATTGAAAGTGCAATAACACATCGAAACCCACAATAAGAGCCCATAAATCCAAACAGCCCCTAGAAGTCCCATCAGCAGCCCCATAGAAAAGTCCCATACAAGCCCCATGAAAGTCCCATACACAGCCACATAGAAAGTCCATACCCAGCCCCATAGAAAGTCATTACACCAGCCCCATGAAAGTCAATACGACAGCCCCATAGAAAGTCCCATACGCCCCAGATAAGCAAACCAAGTCCCATACGGCAGCCCCCATAGAAAAGTCCAATACAAGCCCATAGAAAGTCCCATACGCAACCCACATAAAAAGTTACATAACAGCCCCCATAGAAAGTCCCCATAATGTTAAAGGCCCCCATAGAAAGTTCCATACACAGCCCCATAGAAAAGTCCAAATACCAAAGCCTCATAGGAAAGTCAAACGCACCCCAAGAAAGTCCCATACCAGCCCATAGAAGAATTACAGCCCATAAAGCCAGACCCTCATAAAAAGTCATATACACAGCCCCATGCAGTATAGCAGCCAATGTTAGAAAGTTCATACACCAGCACCATAAGAAAGTCCAATACAAAGCACCTATAGAAAGTCCATAGACCATAAAAAGTCCCATAAACAACCAAAAATCCAACACAGAGCCCAAATCAATAAAGCCAAGCAGTCTCAATACACTAGCCCATTAAAAAGTCGTACAAAGCCCTAACTAGAATAGTTCTCATACCGCCAGCCCCATAGAAGACCAAGTAAAACAGCCATGAACTATCCTATACATAAGCCCATAGAAAAGTCATGACCACCCAATAGAAAGTCCCATTACAGACCAAGAAAGTCCATACACTAGCCCATAAAAGTAATTACACAGCCCATAGAAAAGGTCCATACTAAGCACCGCCCAACATAGAAAGTCCATAAAACGAGCCCATAGAAAGATCCCATACAGAATCTGTCTAAGTTACCACATACAAGTAAAGTCCAGACACGCCCAGCCATAGAAAGTCCCATAACAGCCCCAGAAAGTCCAATACACCTAGAACTCCCTGATAGCAAAAGCCAGAATCCAATAACAGCCCCATAGAAGTCCAACACGTGCCCCTGAAAGTCAAAACACAGCCCCATAGACACATAAACAGCACAAGATAGTCCCATACCAGACATAGTAGCTCATACACACACCTAGGAAGTACCAATACACAGCCCCATAGAAAGACCACAATACCAGCCCCTAGAAGACCAAAAACAGCCCCATAGAACGTCCCATACACAGCACCTAGAAAGTTCCCCACTACACGCCCCATAGAAAAATCCCATACACAGCCCTATCGAAGTCAATACACAGCCCATCGAAAGTCCCAACACGCAGCTCCAAGAAAGTCTTGTACACAGCACAGGAAAACAACAGTCCATAGAACAGCCCATAAAAAGCCAATAGAACAGCCCAGAGTCCATACTCTGCCCCATAGAAAGTCCATATTCCGGCCCCCAGAATGAGAAATAGTCTAATACACAGTCCCATAAGAAAGTCAAATATACAGCCCCATAGAAAGCCTAACACAGCCTCTATAGAAAAGTTCATACACAGCATGATAGAAAGTTCCACTACTCAACCCATTAGATAAGTCCATACACGCCCATAGAAAGTCCCATACAAGCCAAGCCCCATAAAAAAGGCCAATAAGCCGCATAGGAAAGTACAATACACAGCCTCATAGAATAGTACAATAAAGCCCCATAAAAAGTCCATACACAGCGCCTGATAAAAGAAAGTTCCATACTCCAGACACATAGACAGTCCAATACACAGTTCCCATAGAAAGTCCAATACTCAGCCCTAGAAAAAGTCCATTAGGCAAGTCCAAAAGAGCCCCATAGAACTAGTCCCCATACACAGCCCCACAGAAACTACCATACACAGCCCCATAGAAATACCAATACCACAGCCCCAAATAGAAAGACCCAATACACAGTCCCATAGAAAGACAATAAAACAGCCCCATAGAAAGTCTTCCATACACAGCCCCATTAGAAAGTCCATACACAGCCCGTAAGAAAAGTTCCAATACCAGTCCCAAGAGAAGTCCCATACACAGCCCCGAGAAAGTCCTACACAGCCCCAGAGAAGAAAGTTCCATTAAATCAGCCCAGGAAAATCCCATTATCAGCACCTACCACAAAGTCCCATTACTTAGCACCTAAAGCAACCAAGTCCCATAACCGACGCCCCATAGAAAGTCCAATACAAGCCCATAGAAAGTTCCATACACAGCCCCATTAGACAAGTCACCATACAACAGCCACCACAAAAAGCCCATACACCAGGCCCACATTAGACAAGTCCCATACACAGACCCACAAAAAGTCCCATCACAAGACCCACAAAAAAAGTCCCATACACGCCCCATAGAGACAAGTCCCATACAGCCCAAGAGCTCCCTACTCAGCCAGACGATCCCATACTCGCCCCATCAGCATACACAGACCCACAAAGCATACCAGCCCCATAGAACGTCCATATACAGGCCCAATAGAAAGTCCAATTACAAGCCCCATAGAAAAACCAAAAACACAGCCCATAAAAAAGTCTCTACACAGCCCCATAGAAATTCCATACTCAGACTCACAAAAGTCCGCATATCAGCACTACACAAAGTCCCATACACAGACCCATCATGAAAGCAAATATACAGCCCAGAGAAAGTCCCATACATCAGCCCTATAGAAAGTCCATTACACGCCCATAGAAGTCTTCGTACACAAGCCTCTTAGCGAAAGTCCCATACACAGCCCAACCAAAGAAAGTCCAATACAACAGCCCATAGAAAGTCTCATACAACAGCCTTATAGAAAGTCTCAACAAGCCCCATAGAAGTCCCATACACGACCCAAGAAAGTCCAGATACAGCCCATAGGAAAGTCCCAACAAGGCCCCATAGAAAGCAATACCCAGTCCCATAGAAAGTACCAATACACACCCCATATAAAAAGTCCCATAACCAGACCGTTTAGAAAGTTCCATACGCAGACCCATAGAGAGCCCAATCCACAGTCCCATAGAAAGTCCAATACTCAGCACATAGAAATTCCATTACACATCCCCTTACACAGCCCCATAGAAAGTCCCACACACAGTCCTATAGAAAGTCCAGTACACAGCACCCATAGAAAGTCATACAACCCGAAAGTCATACACAGCCCCTTAGAAGGAGCCTACACAGAACCCATAGAAAGCCCTATCACACACCCCATAGAAAAGTATCTAACACCATACCACAGTTCCTAGAAAAGTCCAATACCACGAGCCCCAATGGAAAGTCCAATACACAGCCCCTTAGAAGCCAATACACCACAACCACCCCATAAGATTCAGCCTCATGAAACAGTACCCTTACACAGCCCCATAGAAAGCCCATTACACAGCCCCCAAAGAAAGCAATACACAGGCCCCAATACAAAGTCATATACATAGCCTCATAGAACAGTCCATACATCAGCCATAAATCCATACACAGGCACCATAAGCACAGAAAGTCTCGAATACACAGCCAATAGAAAGTCCAATACACAGCCCTTAGAAAGGTCCAATATACACAGACCCATAGAAAAGTCTATACACAGCCCCATAGAAAGTCTCATACACAGCCCCATTAGAAAGTCCATACACAGACCTAGAAGAAAAGATCCCCCCCAAACAGCCCCATAGAAAAGTCCCATACACAGCCCATAGAAAAGTACATACACAGCTCCATAGAAAGTACATACACAGTCCCATAAAAAGTCCCACTACCACAGACCGTAGAGAAAGTTCCATTACTCAGACCCATAGAAAGTCCAATACACAGTCCCATAGAAAGTCCAATTATCAGCACCCCATGGAAAGTCCATTACACAGCCCCAAAAACACAGCCCATAGAAAGTCCACCACACACGCCCTATAGGAAAGTCCAGTACACAGCCCCATGAAAGGCTATAAAAAACAGCCACCTAAAGAAAGTCCATACCGCCCCATAGAAAGTCCCATACACAGCCCCTAGAAAGTCCCATACACAAACCAATAGAAAGTCTAGACTCAGCCCCAAGTAGAAAGTCCAATACACAGCGTCTTAGAAAGTCCAATACAAGCCCCATAGAAGTCTCATACACAGCCCCCATAGAAAGTACCATACACAGCCCCAAGAAAAGCCCAATACAGCCCCCCATACAAAGTCCAATACAAGCCCCCATAACAAAGTCTGTACCTAGCCTCATAGAAAGTCCCATACACAGCCCCATAGAAAGTCCCAATACACAGCCCATAGAAAAGTCCTACACAGCCCCATAGAAAGTCCCATACACAGCACCCATAGAGTCCACATACACAGGCCCCATAGAAAGTCCAATACACAGTGCCATGAGAAACTCTCATACACAGCCCCATAGAAAGTACCATCACAGCCCCATAGAAAGACCCAATACAAAGAACCATAGATAGGACCAATACACCCAGCCACATAAAAGAAAAGACCAATACACAGCCCATAGAAGTCTTTCATACACAGCCCCCCCATAGAAAGTTCATACACAGCCAAAGAAAGTCCCATACACCAGACCCAATAGAAAGTCCATATACAGGCCCCATAGAAAGTCCCATACACAGCCCCACAGAAAGTCCCATACACAAGCCCATAGAAAAGTACCAATAAACAGCCCCAATAAAAAGCCCATACACAGCCCCTAGTAGTCATACTCAGACCCATAGAAAAGTCCCAAATACACAGTACCATAGAAAGTCCAATACTCATGCCACCATTAGAAAGTCCATTAGACAGCCACTAGCAAGTCCAATTACACAGCCCCATTAGAAAGTCTCCATACACAGGCCGAGCCAATAGACAACGTCCCACTAACAAGATAACAGCCCACCCCATAGAAACGTCCAAATAATACAGCATTGAAAAGTCCAATACACAAGCCCCATAGAATGTTCATACACAGACCCGTAGAAGCACATACAAGCCCAATAGGAAAGACCAATAACACAGCCCCATAACAAAGTCCCATACACAGCCCATACAAATGTCTATACATAGCCTCATAGAAGTCCCATACACAAGCCCCAGTAAGAAAGCGCCCTAACCAGCCACATAGATAGTACCCAACACAGCCCCATAGAAAGTCCCATACAAGCCCCATAGAGAGTCCTACACAAGCCCCAATAGAAAGTCCATACACTAGTGGGCCCCATAGAAACTTCATACAACAGCCCCATAGAAAGTACATGTCACAGCCCAGAAAAAGACCCAATACACAGACCGCATAGTTAGACCACATACACAGCCCCATAGAGAAAGTCCAATTCACAGCCTATAGAAGCCCATACACAGCCCCTAGAAAGTCTCATACACAGCCCCATAGAAATCCCTACACAGACCCATGGAAAGGTGCCCTATAGACACCCCATAGAAAGTACCCATACAGCCCATAAGAAAGTCCCATAAACAGCCCATAGAAGTACCAATACACAGCCTCCATAAAAAGTCCCATACACAGCCCCCCATAGTAAGTTCCATACCAGACCCATAGAAAGTCCCAATACACCAGTCCAATAGAAAGTCCATAACTCAGCACCATAGAAAGTCCATTAGGACAGCCTCCATGAGGAAAGTCTCCACACAAGCCCTATTAGAAAGTCCAGACTACACGCCCCATAGAAAGTCTAAAACACAGGCCACCTAGAAAGTCCAATAAGCCAGCCCCATAGAAAGTTGTCATTTTAGCACAGCCCCATAGAAAAGTCCCTACACACACCCATAGAAAGTATCATACCAGCCCATTAGCAAGTCCCATAAGTCCCATAGAAGAAAGTCCCAACACAGCCCCTACACAGACCCCTTAGAAAGTCCAAGACACAGCCCCCAAAAAAGTCCCATACACGCCCCAGAGAAAGTCCCATACCACAGCCCCATAGAAAGTATCGGATACACAGCACCATAGAAAGACTATACACAGCCCCAAAGAAAGTCAATAAACAGCCCCATACAAAGTCTATACATAGCCTCATAGAAAGCCAATACACAGCCCGCAGCCCTAGAAAGTCCCTACACAGCCCCATAGAAAGTCCTTAACAGGCCCCATAGAAAGTCTCGTACACAGGCCAATAGAAAGTCCAATACACCAGCCCTTAGAAAGTCCAATTACACAGCCATAGAACGTCTCATACACAGTCCCCATAGAAAGATCTCTACACAGCCCCAGATAGAAAGTCCCATACAACAGGGACCCATAGAGAACGTCCAATATACGCCCATAGAAAAGTCCCAACACAAGCCCCATAGAAAGTACCAACACGACTCCATAGAAGAATACATAACAGCCCATTAAAAAAGTCCATACCACGGCCGATAGAAAGTTCCATAACTCAACCCTAGAAAGTCCAATACACAGTCCCATAAGAAGTCCTCAATACTCGCAACAAGAAAGTCCATTACACCAGCCCCAACACAGCCCCATAGAAATTCACACACACAGCCATATAGAAAGCCAAGTACAAAGCCCCAGTAGAAAAGTAACAGCTAGAAGCCAAACACAGCCACCATGAGAAAGTACCAATACAAGCCCCATAGAAAAGTTCCCATACAAAACCCATAGAAAGTCTCATACTCAGCTCCAATAGAAGTCCACATACACAAAGCGCTTAGACAAAAGTCCATAACACAGCCCATAGAAGTCTCATACACAGGCCCCATAGAAAGTACATACAACAACCATAGAAAGACCAATCAAGCCATCAACAAAGGTCCAATACACAGCCCATACAAAGTCCTATTACCATAGGCATAGCCCCATAGAAAGGCCCATACACAGCCCATAGAAAGTCCTCAAAGCCGCCATAGAAAGTCCCATACACAGGACCCATAGGAGTCCCATACACGCCCCATAGAAAGTCCAATAACAGCTGACATAGAAAACTCTCATTACACCAGCCCCATAGAAAGTTAACATTCACAGCCCATTAGAAAGAACAATTACACAGACCCATAGATAGACCAATACACAGCCCCCATAGAAAGACCAATACACAGCTACATAGGAAGTCCATTACACAGCCCATTAGAAAGTTATCATACACAGCCCCATAGAAAAGTCCCATACACAGACCCATAGAAAGTCCAATATACAGCCCCGATAGAAAGTCCCATACACAGCCAATAGAAAGTCCCCATACCAGCCCATAGAAAGTACAATACACAGCCCCATAAAAAGGTCCCATACACAAGCCCCGTGTTCAAACCATGAAGTCCATACACAGTCCATAGAGCATCAGCGCCATGAAGAAAAAAAAAAAAAAAAAGGTCCATAGACAGCCCTATAGAAAGTCCACACACACAGGCCGCTATAGAAAGTCCAGTCCACGCCTATAGAAAAAGCGTCACAACACAAGCCCGCCAAGAAAGAGTCAATAACACAGCCCAATGAAAGTTTCATACACTGCCCATTGAAGGCCCATACAAAACCCATAGAAAGTCTTCACAGCCCATAGAAAGACCCTATACAGTCCATAGAAAGGTCCAATACACAGACCCATCAGAAAGTCCAAATACACAGCCCCTTAGAAAGTCCAACACTAGCCCCTTAAAAAGTCCCTTAACACACCCAGAGAAAGTCTCATTACTCAGCCCATAGAATCCAATACACAGCCCCTTGGAACATTTACACAGTCCATACACGTCATCAGTACAAGTCCCAACGACAAGCTACCATAGACAAGTCCTAACAGCCGCGACAAATACCAAGCCCACATAGAAAGGTCCAATACACAGCCTCTACAAAGTCTATACAAGCCTCATTAGAAAGTCCCACTACACAGCCACCCATAGAAAGTCCCAACACAGCCCAAGAAAAGTTCCCATACACAGCCACATAGACAAGTCCAAACAAAACCTATAGAAAGTCCCATACAACAGCACCCTAGAGAGGCCCAACCAGCCCCATAGAGAAAGTCCCAACACACGATGGCCATAGAAAGAACTTCATACACAGCCCATAGAAAGTACCATTCACAGCACCACGAAAGACCATACACGCCCATGAAAGACCAATACACGCGCCACATAGAAAAACAATACACAGCCCACTAGGAAAGACTACTGACACAGCCCCAGATGGAAAAGTCCTTACACAGCCCCATAGAAATTCAATGACACACCCCCCATAGCAAATCCATACCCCGCCCCTTAGAAAGTCCAAACACGCCCACATAAAAAGTCCATACACAAGCCACATAGAAAGTTCTATCACACAGCCCACAATAGAAAGTCAATACAAAGCCCATTAGAAAGGCCAATTACACCAGCCC